>CM055899.1:2014030-2614030 GCA_029582155.1 Panopea generosa
ATAAAAGTCACTTTTTAAACACCAGTGATGTCTTATTGCAGTATATGCTATACCAACTTTTGCTCTACTCATCTGCAGCAAGAAATCACAAATACTATGAACCATTTTGAAATTATTTCAAAACCAAATTACATAGGCCTTGTTTTTAAGCGCAAGAATCATGTTACCGTGGGGAAAAAGGGGAGTAACTGTGTAGTGAGACGTAAATGGCCAGAACAAAGCGCGATGGTAAACAAAAACTTAACACAATTTATTATTACATAATATACAATAGTGCAACTTGCTTGTGAATTGTAACATGTATACGGCGTAATATGTAATAAAGCGGATCTTTTTTAAAATAGTTGTTTCACGAAGTTAAAATGATATATTTTAAATCGAATTTTGATATTTAGAAATATGATAAAAGAACACAAGCATTACTTACTAATACAATATTTAATAAGGAGGGATTTTGTCCTACTTTAGATTTGCGATATACGTGTGTAAAGTGTTTGTTTATTATGTTGTCACCCCTATTGAAAGGGCCAGCCACACTGGGCATATGAGACACCTTTATGCTGTACACAGTTACTCCTCGAAAGCTATTATTGCCAGGCGTTAGGCTGTCAGACATTCGGTACCCCTCAATTTAACTAGCTGCTGGGTAAGCAACCGGCCGCATCGAAAAAATCCAAGTGCTTTCACCGGGATTCGAACCGTCGACCTCCCGCTTCCGAGGGAGACGATTTAACCACTAGGCCACGGAAGACGAGGAGCATGTTATATATATATTAAAATAATCAATTAGCAATCGATTTACCTTTAGAGAGTGGTTGCCTCCACTCACTCCCCTCACCACTCCTTTTCGTGCACCCTTTCATTTTATTTTTACTTTATTCTTGTCATAATATCCCTCCTAATTCTCTCCTGCCTTCCTCCCTGCCCCCTCTCTCTCTTTCTCTCTCTCATCCTTATACCCTCTCTCTCTCTCTCTCTCTCTCTCTCTCTCTCTCTCTCTCTTATCCTAACCTTATATCTCATGTTTCACATTTCCTGAGCGTTTTAATCTCTTTTCTTTACTTTTTGTATCCGTATCTCTCCGTTTGTGGGAAGGGGAAGGCTCTCCAGCTGGTAAGGGAACAGATGCACCCCCCCCCTCCCACACACACACACACACCACACCCCGGGGAAATTTCAAACGTCAATCAGATGCTGCATTCTAAAATGTTCATGTGAAAATGGAATTCTCTGATGCTAATCCTTATGGTGATAAATTGTCTTATGTTATTTTGTATTACCATTTACCTTATACTGATCCAGTCCGTGGCAAGTTTGGTAAAAAAAAAAAGCAAGCTATAGATCTACATAGCTCAGTTTTATTTTGAGAAAATGCACAGTGATTATGACTGATATATTATACCAACGTTTTCATTAAAACTTGCTTAGATTTGTGTTTATGTACTGCACTAAAGAAGTTATGTACACTAAACAGGTGTAATTGCACAAAGAATGACAGCTAGTATTACGCATACTATTATAAAACTATGACAATATCTTTTGAACATATGTAATAGATTTGCACACGAACATCGCAAATTAAACAGAAAACGTATTTTTATAGTATATATTTATGCAGAGGTTAATATATTTTTATATTTGGTTTTAAATTCAAAATATCTAAATGTCTCGTACTTACATGATTTTAAATATCTTTTTTAACGATTTTGTTGCTGAGTATTCTCTTACCTAGAATTAGACTTCATTCATTCCAAAATTAAATGAAATATGTATGTATGAGACATAAACATCGCATTCTCGTGTCGTCTCGTCTCGTCTCGTCTCGTCTCTCTCTCTCTCTCTCTCTCTCTCTCTCTTAATCACCTATCTTTCTTTCTCTGTCTCTATCATTAACTGTTTCCTGGGATTAACCAGTACTCGAGCACATCCCATCTCCGAAAGTAACTGATAACTTCCCGCTTGAATCAGCGGTGAGAGACGAATGATAATGAGACACAATGTCGTATATCAATCATCACGGAAGGGGATTCGAACTCACGACCCCTGGATTGATAGTCAGTAATCATCACCACTTAAATCTATTGTTATATCCGAACAATACATTTCCACCACCCCAACTACTTTTTTTATTTTTAACAATAGAGTTTGGGAAAGTGAGAACATACTAACATATCCTATGTATTCCGCTTTAACACAATATATATTCAGTTCTAGGATTATAACATTTATCATAACGTTACAAATAATGTAATCAGATGTAATAATTACCCATGCAGAACGGAGAACAAAGAAGAAGAAACCCTGTTGTTATTGAACTGATAAATGAAAAAAAAATGTTTTAATCTATCAAAACATTAAAAATATATTTTTTCATATTATAATTTATGTAAGGGGTATAGAGGGGCAGCCCACCTCGACCCCCATACACATATAACAGAGTTAAATGGAGGACCATATTGGTTGTTGAAATTAAAACAAAAGAAGAAAAAAATCAGAAATTCAGAAATTACTAGCTTATATATATATTACTTTAATTTATAAAGTAAATATGTGATTATAAACTTTGTATTCATTGTTATCAATAAATTAATTAATATTCCGTCTGTTATTCTTTTTTAACAGCTGCTGAATTTCGTAAATGATGAAATTAACATATTCTACGTTTTAAATCAAAAAGGAACAAGGAAGCATGGCGATAACAAATAATGGTATTGTTTACTGAGTGAAATACCAGTTCAGGATGTTTAAACATGCATTTCAAATGTCAGGGTCAATTAATTCGAAAAAAAGAGCTGTTCATTTTGCATTGATCCTTGACGGTTTATTCAGTATGTAAGGCACACTGACGCAAGAAGATTTAACAAAAAAGAGATGACATACTTATTCATCATGACTTAAGTGTACTTAAATATGTACACAATACATACGTTTGTCGTTAGCGTTAAAGGGACGATATGTTCTCACTTTCCCAACTTCATATGGACAATTTTAACAATTTTATTGTATAATGCAATGTACTTACAACAATTTTATTGAATAAAGCAATGTATTAACAACAATTTTATTGAATAATACAATATATTTACAACAATTTTATTTGATTGTGCAATGTATTTACAACACAATTGATCTGATCTTAACTGATTGGTTTTGCTATTTTATTCAATATGATACTTGATAAGTTGAGAAGCAGCATCTGCGTACTCCAACAATTCTAATGTGCCTTATTCAATCTCTCATTCAGTTGATGAATCGATGGTCAATTGCTCTGTAAACTCGTTTCTTAGGGTTTTGATTTCCTCCATTGGCATGTTGCAAAAGTCTAATTTCATTGACACATTGCTCTTTCTTTAAAAGTTCGATCGGTTTGTAAAAATATGTGGATGCAAGTGAGTTAACAGACTGTTAACTTTGTTATGCCAACTTCAGTAGGGTTGGTTGTTCGTGGACCATCATTGTCGAAATGATTCTACATAACTTTATCCCCTTCAACCAACTGTTCTGTCACATAGTCATTAAACTGTGACTGCTGGTGAGTCACAGTTACAATCATTTTCTAACGCACCACTGAACTACTAAGTTCACAGGGACTAATGGCAGAGCACCAGCACGACATACATATGTCTTAAAGTTTTCGTTGTTTTTATATTCAGTTACAAGTCCACATGACTGTACTTTCCTCCAGAGACACTGTATATAGTGAAAATAAAACCATTTAACAAACACTCATGGAAACGCTTTCAGAACACCACGTCGTGAAGCTATTTCAAAATCCATCATATTTGATGTTGGTAAAATTCTAACTATTGTTATTGTCACCACAGTTCTGTAACAATTCAAAGAAACGTCTGTATGTGACTTGAATTTTATTTGGAAGGAGACCATACACTAGAGGACACATGTATCCATTTACCATTGCGTGAATTGTGTATAACTGGTAGAAGCATGAATGACTTGAATAGAAAGTTCCGTCCATATACCAGGTGTCCGCCGCATACAGTTCCGTGAGATTCTCAACAGTTACAAAGACAAGTATTTTCTGTTCCTGACCATCGTTGGATATTGATTTCTTAACGTGATTTAGGTAAAACCGGTAATAGCTTGGCTCTTTGTCTGAAAATGTATATACAACCTTATTAGACACATTACAACAAATAACACAATTTAATGCACAGTTTACTCTAATGCTATACTTAAAAAGATATTGAGGAGACAGAATACGTTTACAATTACATTTTATAGTGCGCATGTAACATTTAAAAAAAAGAAAATAATTTACTTATTACCTGTACAAAGAGGGTCTAGCTGAGTAGAATGTCGATAGTTTAGATGCTACAGCCTTTGTTTCTTCGTCCCATTCTGGAGTTCGAAGGGAAGATATCATCTCATCGTAGATAGCTGGAATAGGTTCCACTGTATCTCTCACTCTTTTTCTAACACACAATAGTTTTGGTAAATTTCATCTTTAAATTATTCATCAACAAATATAAAATTATAATATCTCAGCATATTTGCCGTTTGTATTTCGTAGAACATAACTTTGTATCATTTTAAAATGTTTACTCATATTTTAAAATATATCCTGACTTCAATAGTTCAATATTTTTTTTGAATTTATATTGCCAGATAGTTATGTTTGCAGGTGTATACACAGATTTGATGCGTGAACATGAGTAAAAATCAATAGTGTGTACATCTAAATATATGCACCTCTATTTATCCAACCAGCAATTTTTCCGTGTGTATATCTAAATATATGCACCTCTATTTATCCAACCAGCAATTTTGCCGTGCGTACATCTAAATATATGCACCTCTATTTATCCAACAAGAAATTTTGCCGTGTGTACATCTAAATATATGCTGCTCTATTTATCAAAGCAGCAGTTTTGCCGTGTGTACATCTTAATATATGCACCTCTATTTATTCAACCAGCAATTTTGCCGTGTGTACATCTAAATATATGCATCTCTATTTATCCAACCAGCAGTTTTGCCGTGTGTACATCTAAATATATGCACCTCTATTTATCCAACCAGCAGTTTTGCCACGTGTACCTCTAAATATATGCACCTCTATATACCCAACCAGCAACTTTGTCGTGTGTACCTTTAAATATATGTTCCTCTGTTTACCAAACCAGCAACTTTGCCACGTGTACCTTTAAATATATGCACCTCTATTTACCCAACAACAGCTGTTGTTTTTCTTCTCGCAATAACCTTGCTTTGCTGTCAGTAAATGCTGGAGGTTAAATAATAAATAGACAGGTCAACTGAAGCGCTAGGTGTAGCAATACCACAACCAAGTAAATCACTTGTTTTTTATAAACAAATAGTGAATCCTGGTGGAAATTTGAGAAAATAAACAATCTAAACACGCATGCTTCACATTTGAAGGTTAAATTGAAATCAATGACAAAGTAACCTACTTTCCTCATGTGCCCCGAGCTACATAAGATCGGGTGTGTACCTCTCAAAATATTCGTTTTGTTAGAGAAAGTAGCTCAGTTGTGGATTTTGATAAACATAATTTATTTATTACTAAATGCTCTTAATGCATGACTACCAGAGATCAATTCTGATATGCTTAACGGTTAGCTCAGTTTGAACACTAGTCGCTCGAGGAATTTCGTTCACCAAACACATTTTAAGAATATAGGATAGAAGTGCGTCAGAATCGTGTTAAGTATACTGTAATTTTGAAATTTGCGACCGTATATGAGCTTTTTTATTGGTTAGGGTTAAAAAACTCATATATGATCGCAAATTTCAAAATTACAATATACTTAACACTACTGTATAATTATTTATTGAACAAAAACATGTTTTGTTGACTTGAGAATAAAAGTTACAAAAATAGCGTGTTTCATTCCGATTTAAACGTACCAACTGCACTTGTTTCACATTGCTATTCATAAAATGAAGAATAAATGTCAACAACTTGTTTATGCTACCCGTATATGTTTTGTGATATCCGATATCCGATAAACCTAAATACCAATGTTAAAACTATTTCAATATACCAAGGAAATGTTACATGATACGTCCGGAATTATTTGTAATATGAAAATAACAAATTTGAATCCCCTTCTTTCTTACGCTTTACTCGCTAAATAACCCGATTTTATTAATTAAGGAGAAGCACACAGAACTGTGTGCTGCACATGAACGTTACGTTCTACTGATCAGCATGTAACACATTAAGGTTTTTGGCCATCGTTATTATATATGTGTGGGCCACGAATATCTTTTATTTTTGAAACGGGGTTTAACGCCATTTTCAAAACATTTCAGGTATATGGCATGTCCAGTTTTATTGGTGGAGGAATATCTCAAAATGAATATAAGTAGAACCACCGTCCTTCCGCAATTAACTTGCAAACTTTCTCACATAATTTTTTGGAGCGAGCGGGACTCGAACCTACGACCTTTGCTACTCACTTGCGGAAGGGCGATAAGTCTAATCGGATCTATTCGGAGCTATTCCTCCACCATTAAGACTGGAGATGCCATACATCACATGTAATGACGTTAAACCAAATAGCATGACTGTATTGTTTGTATTAGTGTTGTTGTTGTTGCTGCTACATGTGTTATTGTATTTTCTTATTTTGAATAGGGTTGCCGAGCCCGATTAGCTCAGTCGTTAGCGCGTCTGACTGTCAATCCAGGGGTCGTGAGTTGGAATCCCCGCTCGGCCACAATCTCCGTGATGTTTGATATACGACATTGCGTCTCATTATCATTCGTCTTTCATCGCTGATTCAAGTGGGAAAGTTTATCAGTTACTTGTGGAGATGGGGTGTGTTCGAGTACTGGTTAACCTTCCAGGATTCCAGGAAACAGTGGTTAGGTTAACTGATCGTCTGTTAGCCCTCGATGGCATAACAATGACGCTTAATATTCAATTAATCAATCAATTCAATAGGGTTAAATGTGCTGAGATTCGGTGTTATAAATTATTATCTATATCTTAAAAAAACGAAGAACTTCTGCCCAGTTAACCGTGTAAGTATATAAGAAAGGGGATTAAATACGTCCTTTTTTCAGTTTACATCCAATCGAACATTTTAACTGACATTTTAAAGGAAATTCGACATTCCCCGAATAACGTATTTGTGTTTTTTTGCAGTTTCCTTGTTTACAATGCATATATAACATAACCTATTTTTATTTATTATATTTCAGTGTCTAATAGCATGAGTTATATTCATTTGTATAGCTCGGTTTTTGTTACTTTTCCGACGGCGCAGCTGTTCCACCTAGAATAACCATATTGGTGTCTATAGTTGTGCGATGGATACTTCTACTGTAAGAAATGCTTCATTTCGTTGGGTTACTATGACATTTACCTCTTCGGATGAATAACTCAGCCTATACAACGTCAGGGGTTTGCGTTTGCTCAGACCCATGTAACATTTTTTTCGTGTGACCTTGACCTTCACTTCTATGTTCAAATAACTTGACTTACACAGCATAAAATGTTTCGCGTTTGACTGCCTTTCTCAAAAACTGTTTTGCGTTTGGCATCGGTCCAAAGTGGTGTTATGTGCGGTACTAATCGCAAGATTGTGTCATCTTTTTTGGGTGACCTAAACCTTGGGTTCTGTAGATACATAACTTCCATAATGTTTGTTTTTGTGTTTAGTTTCGTTTTTCAAAGACTATTTTATTCAGATCAACCGAATTTGGTCCGGTCAATAGTTGTGTTATGGATAATACTAATCAAACCCAAGCAGTACGTTTTCGGTTACAGTTGACCTTAACCTTAATGGCTAAATAATCTAACATGTTTGCGTTTATTAATAACATATCGCATCAAACTGTTATCCGTGTAGCAGGTTCAATATAGTTAAAGGCGGAGCTACAATCTACCAGACTGTCAATTAAGCAGATCACTTCCTGCTATCAGTGAATGCGATAATACACTAGTTTGGGGCAGAACTGTTACGATGGACTGTACAATGGGATTGAGCTTCTGTTTGGTGTTCTGCTCTTGTATAATTTCTTCTTTACAGGTTAGTCTTACTTTTATTTTTTGTAATGGTATTTAATTAAATATTAACCGAAATAGTATAAATATTTATTTAATTAATAACAAAAAAAAGAAGTAGTTTACTTGTAAACAAACGAACGCTCTTAAATAACTATAACTGCATGTCGGCGAATGAGCTAGTACATAGAACACATTTGCAAACTTACCATTAAATGTGTATATGTACACTCTCTGAATATAAGAAAGTCAGAGATCAGTTCTCTTTTCGCGTCAGAATAAGCCGCAAACATATAGTAGAATAAGTAAATTGCGTCTGTTGCTGTATGGTGGTTAGCCACGCATTCAACAATTTTTCAATCATATCGCGACTGTTTCTACTTGATACAGTATTTTTTTCAATCATATCGCGATGGTTTCTACTTGAGACAGTATTCCAAGTGCTGCCACACTGAAGTGTCATGCCGTAGACACATGGTATGATACCCCACCAAGTCCATTATACTGAATTCACGCCGACCAGAACTAGAACCATCATCTTAATACTGAACGCCAAACTAGGAAGCTTCTAGTACCATTCTCAAAGAAGTAGCAGAAGTAGAAGTTGTAGTATTAGCAGTCAAATGTTACTTCGTCAATCAGTTATTGTTATTGAAAAGCTAAACAAATGAAATATTAAGAAAATAGATTTGATGAAAAAGGGAAAACGTGAAATCTAGTGTGACCTACTTAACATCAATAATTGTTTTATACTGCTTTTAAGGATTGTTCTCTACAAACTGACGTGGGGACGAAATTCAAAGAATGCAGTATAGATGGAAACTCCATATTGGTCGATGAAGGGGGCAGTGTACCAGAAACGGCAATATGTCAGATAGAAAAAGATGGATTGAATGACACCATGGTGTGCGACAACAGAAAATGGAGCCAGACAGGTATTATTTTATTATTCGTATAATTTCCCGATTTAATATACAAATGGTGTTCTTTAACAGCACTGCCTTAGTCAACTGTTTATCTGCACTTGATGTTAATTTGTAACATGCTTTAGTTAGATGATTTACTGATTTATCCTCTGGTTTAAATTCTTGCTGTGTATTGCTTTATTATTAACATGAGATAGTAAAATTTTACTAAATTTCAAATACATGTGTGGATATGTGTGTGTGTGTGTGTGTGTGTGTGTGTGTGTGCAGGTAAATGCGTGTGAATGAATGTATATATGTATGCATGTATGCAGGTGTGTATGAGAGGGTGTGTACTGTATATATATATATATATATATATATATATATATATATATATATATATATGGGAATAACGGTTGTGTATGGCACGAGTATTGTAGTATGTGTGGGAAATCTCTGTATGAATGTGTATGCATGTGTGTGTATGTGTATGTATATGAATGTGTGTGTGAATATGAGTGTGTGTATGCTAATGCTATAAGCATGTAAGTTAAAAAAATGTTAACATGTTATGTATCTTTGTTACTGTCGGCTAATTGCTTTACAGCTAGTGTTTTATATTTGTAAATCCGACACAAAATATAGTTTCTTGTATCTTGTTCCATACTCATCTCAAAAGTTCATGCTCAGTTAGAAAAACAGCATGACTCATTATTACAAATAACTGTAAACACAGATAAGTTTCGACCTCATATCAACACTAAAATGCTGTAAAAAAATCGAAGTGTTTATGTATCAATTTGTGCTTCTATATGAATCCTGGAATTCGTGTTTGAGAACAAATTTGCATTGAGTAAGAAATAGGTTCAGTAATATTGGAGCTAGTTTTTCGCCTGAATGATTATATAACCATTGAATACAATGAAAAAATCAAAATATAAAAACGATACATTTTCGAAAAATCATATCTTTAGTAGTTTTGATTTTGTGAAAGTGTTTAAGGGAATATCAGATAACAGTCACTGCCAATGATGATATCTACATGAGATATATAACTATTTTATACGCAAAGCACTCTTGAAATGTATGCCGTTTATAACCGTACCTGTTAATAATCTGTCTTTTTTTCCAGACATTTTGCTTGTAAAACAACATCGCAACAGAAGGTCCCTGGGTGATGTCTTGTTTTGTTTTGTAACCTTTTTTAGCTGTCTTTGGGGAAGAAGTAGAGGTATTGTTATTGTATTTCTGCTATATCTCATGATACATAATACATTACTTTACTAGAAAAACATAAAAAGAGCATTTGAGTACTTGTGTTGTTAGTATAGTCTGAACGTCTGCAAGAAGAGTAATAGAAACTAGATGAACGAATGTTGCATGTTTCAATAGTTGTCTAAATATGATTATACTTTAATATTTAAAAAAAATAAAATTTAAGCAATGTGATAAGAATGATACTTTTTTCTTTCGATATAAAATATAATGAAAATAACGTTGGAAATTAATTGTGTATTTTTTTCTCTGCATAATGGGAAATGGTGAAACATTAAAAAAAGATTTAACATAAAAAAATAAGTTATGTCACTAAATATAAAAGGTAATTCTTTACATCAAACTATGCTTAGGTTTAAACATAAAATATACACACAAAATATCAAATTTTTAATATATAAAAAAACATTAAAGTCATAACAATCAAGAATGTACTTTTATTTATAAGTTGCGCCATTGATGTCAAATTAATATCAATATGATATTCTGACAGAATTATTTGATCAAATACTGAATACTGTCTCTTTTGACAAGACGACGATTAGAAGATGGGAACTCTTTTTAGGTGCGCACGTAAACCAGGTTAAATTTCCCCATTGGCGATACGTTATAACTGGGTAATAATTATGTTATAATTACGTCGATATATCTTTATCTCATATTAACCTTTGAAGCCTCATTTTTATGATTATTTAAAACTTCATTTGTATCTTTATGCTTTTGTAATTTCCTGTAAACAGTATTTTATCAATTGTTTAAAGGAGCGTAATGCTTTATTGAATTTTTGCGGTAAATGTGTGTCTCTATATTTAGACAGTACACCCCCGACAGTTTTCTGTCCGCCATCCGCAACATATGACGCTGACCCAATACAGACAAACAAACGCTACGTAACCTGGGATACAGCAACAGCCACCGACGATAAAGATGGGAGCAGACCGTATGTTATAATTCGTCGTGCTTTTTGTCGGTCTATAATGTCAATATGTTTGCCTGATTGGTTATTGTTGTTGTTGTGTGGTGTTTAGCGTTGCTTTTAACAATTTGTCAGTCATATCGCGACGGCGTCTACTTGAGACAGTATTCTTAGGGTTGCCACACTGGGGTGTCATGTCACAGACATATGGTATGGTACCCCTCCCAATCACATTATACTGACATTGGGCCAACCAGACCTAGAACTATCTTCTAAATGATAAGGGTCAAGCGAGGACCGATTGTTGTAAATAATCGATGTTCAGCATAATTTATGTTGTTATATAATAGCATAAGGGTTAGGGAAATAAACGATGTAGACAATACAACATGCGTGAATTAAGGTCTACAAATGGGGACTTAATGCGATGTATTAAATATATATAACTATTTTATGACTAGACACTAAAATACAAGGCCTGTTGACAAACATAACATATTAGGCACATGTATATAAAACCATAATTTGAATTATCCAGTTATTAATACTTTAGGAATGAAGAGAAAGATATTTAAAAAGTGGATGCACAAGCATTATAGTATGTCATGCTCCAAATAGATGCGTTGTGTAAACAACAGTCTATTTATGATTTTAAGTAGAATCAGATTGCAATGTGATTTATTATCTACATATTGCCTCTAGGCTCAAATAAATATTTTTTCCAAAACCTAGAATAGAAATGTGTAAATGAAGTCTAGCAGAAAAAAATATGTCATCAAATAAATTTATGTTAGATTTTGCAAAGCAACATCAGTTAGGATAGAATCAATAACTAATCCTTTTTTACCTTTCGATTGTTGTTTACTACATGTTTACTGGACGTGGTTTCTATGTTGTAGAGTTACACTACACGGGAAGAGGAAGCGAAGCACCTTTGGAGAAGGAGTTACCCCCGTAACATATGTCGCCAAGGACAAGAGTGGCAATAGAGGATCTTGTACTTTCTGGATCACTGTAAAGGGTATACATACATTACAGAATACTGTCTTTTAGACTTGCAGTGATATACATAACAGGAACGTTGCTTTCTGCCATAAATGAACATATTTAAACTGTACCAAAGTAGCAGACAAAGACTGATCACACACTTCGTCATTTCTGATTATATGGAATCAATCAGTGGATGTTGTCTGAAATAGAATATACTTTAGCTCGATTGCGAAGACAGTTCAAAATTTACATGAACCGCTCTCGAGTTTGCTTCCTGGATAGAACCAGTACCCGAGTGTTGACTTTTGAGACTCCTTACTTGTTTTACAGGGCGGGGTCACAGCTTTTAAGAAGCAAAATTTGTCAAATGTTTATTTTACAAAAAGTACCATTTGATCGGTCGTTAAACATGTTTTTAAGATTACTATTACGTTCTTTGACAAGTTCATTACCACTACCACTTGATTTGCCATTGCAGTGTTCAGATGTAGTTCACCCCGTCCGGTAGAGAATGGTTATTATAGATGTCATCCTAGTGTTGATTTTGTGCAAGGAACAAGATGTCGGTTTGGTTGCTATGATGGGTTTGATTTAAAGCCTTCACATGCTACTTCAATGACGTGCCAAACAAGTCGCGACTGGTCTGTAGCCCAGCCAACATGTAAACGTAAGTATACGAAATACTTTGTTAGTAAAGAGACGCATTTCTCGCGTATGAATATCTGAATTATTAAGGGTCGGGATAAAATTCACACCCTAATATGACGTCAGGACGTTAATCAACATAAATGTTTCAGAACAATGTAAAAAACATATGAAAGAGAATAAATTATTATTTATTATGTTACAGCATTTAAATGCCCACAGTTACCAAGCATAAAAGGTGCAGACTTGACCTGTTCAAACGGTCGCTATTTCCGAAGTATATGCGTATACAAGTGTATAACCGGATATGACATGCCTCCGTCCGTCAGTGCGTCACTGGTGTGTGCGATAAACAAGCAATGGCGGAAACATGGGGAACCAAGATGTGTCGGTAATTAGATTTAAATCATTAAAAGAGGATTAATACTTCAATATATATATATGTATATCGTTACAAATGTTTGGACGCTTTAAGCAAAAGAGATAAACTACTTTGACATCCATTTTCAACACATTTCAGGTTACATATGTATATTGCATATGCAGTTTTTCGAGCGGGAGGGACTCGAACCTACAATCATAGCGGTTAGAGGTCAGTGATATTTAGACTCGGTTATGGAGGACCATGCATCTCACAAGAAAACGAAATATTGTGTACCCATTGTAACTTGTAGCACCCAAATTTATATGTTTTTATTGTCACTTTGAAGCGATATAACAAAACTCATATTTGCAATGATTAATGATCATTATTTTATTCAGATGTGGAACGACCGTTGTTTATATCGTGTCCAAGCATTGTCATTGCTGGTACCGAAACCGGAGTACCAACCGCTACTGTCGGCTGGACTAATCCAGTAGTAGCAGATAACAGTAATACCACTATCGTACCAAGACAGATCAAAGGAGAACCGCCGGGAACCAAACTATCCGCAGGAACACATAACATAGAATACAGCGCTGTCGATGAAGGAGGAAACAGAGCGAGGTCTTGTAGCTTTAAAGTCGTTGTAAGAGGTGAGGTTTTGGAAAAAGTAACCTTTGCCAACGTTTTTTACTTTTTTTTCTACATATATGACTGATAAATACAATATATTAGTACATGTACATTGATTGCTACGAAACTTTTTATTTTACATATTCCAGAAATCTTCGAAGCTGAATCGGTATCATATGTTTCAGAATATAAACTACTTTGCAATTATAATTTATTGATCTACAAACGATGGTCTTTGATGTTACAGATATTCTGTGTCCCCGCCTTTATCTTACCCCGTACACACGATTCACGTGCCCAGATGGATACAGGAGTGGAGTTCTGTGTAACATATCCTGCGATAGTGGGAAGGTTATGGACGGTCCAGATTTTGTCTCATGTGAAAAGAGCAACAAAGGACTTATGGTCAGTGGAAATGGAATGAAAACCAAACGTTATGTAAAAGTAAGCACATATAATAAATTATCGAGGAGAAACTAGTCTTACTCAATATAGATAAAGAAAGTAGATATACATGCACTGTACTAATTAATTCATAATTATTAAAAAACATAATTCAGAAAATACAAATATTTTCACTATATATATTTCCATATTAATATATATATATTAATGCATACTAAGCCATCCACTTGCCTTCGGGTCCTAAATTAACAAAAACGTACGTATGTGTTTAAAGAGAGTGTATCAGGAAAACACACTATAATTGTCTTAAAAATAAAATAATTATCAAAATGGATAAAAAAATCATTTGCGTTAATAAATATAAATCGAATAGTTTAGAATATCAAATTCAACAAAACGTGAAAAAAATCGACATGTAATGTGTAGTCGTAAACTTGAAACGAAATTCCCATTCTAAAATAGATAACACTTAAATTCTATTTGACCACCTTCGCATTGTCATTCTGATTCTTTCTAAGATGAAACCATTTTTACTACGTGTTAACATGTATAACGGATCAAATTGAAATAAAAAGTAATCACGTGATTCCATAAATACGTCACATAATATGTTGCTATTTTAAGCTCGAAATCTATTTTAGTCTAACCTAGGTTCGCAGCCCAAGTTAGGAAAGCTCCTTTTAATACAATATTTTGCATTTTTTAATAATTATCATTTTGGCAATACCGGGTCTGTGAGTATAGATAGGCATGGTATATTGGAACAAAATATTTTAGCAAATTTTAAAACTTTGAAAAATCCTGATATATTCCGTTTAAAATTCAGAATCCTAATCAAAATTTCCATTTCTTAAATAAGTCAATTACATGTAGCTGTTTAATATATTACACGTAGCTGTTTAGTCAATTAAATGTAGCTGTTTGGTCAATTACATGTAGCTGTTTAGTTAATTAAATGAAGCTGTTTAGTCAATTAAATGAAGCTGTTTACAATTTTGAATATAGATGCCCATTCATGTAGCGCAATACAGCCACCCCTGAATGGAGCGGTCGCCTGTGACAATTGGATTGGGGGACAATTTTGTCAAGTTCAATGTAGGAAAGGCACAGACATGACTAACGTAAATTGGAAAAATTTATATACGTGTGGCAAATCTGGAGACTGGATTCCGAAGCCAATAGTGTTACCATGTAAACGTAAGTTAAACTTTGTGCCATTTTACTTAGTCCTATTGGCATATAGTACATACACTCTCGCGCGCTCTCTCTCTCTCTCTCTCTCTCTCTCTCTCTCTCTCTCTCTCTCTTGAAGGTAAATTGTGATGAAAATGTAGAACTAGTATTTATTTTAAGAACCCAAAGAAACAGTGAACTCCTGACGAATAGACATGGAAATATCAGAAAAATCATGTTGTCTTTAACTTTATGGTGAGCATTGCATATTTTCAATATTATTCGGATACACTCACTGAATTTTAAAGTTTTGTAATCTGTCAGTAGTATTGCATTGCCCCACAAACAAGTTAAGCATTCCTTGCTTTAAATTACCATATACATACTTTTTATTTAGAGAATGATATAATCAACTCATCCAGCTGTGATATATATAAACATATTAAATCCTTATTCAATCCTGAAAGATATTTAAATTTTGATCTTTCGTTTAATCTCAAACGGTCACTGGCACATTTTCGGTGCTCCTCTCACATATTAAATATTGAAATTGGTCGACATTTGAACAGTGAGAGACACAATAGAATATGTGTTTATTGTTTCTTAAATTCCAATACATTGGTGATAGAAAACGAATACCATTTTTTCAATTGGTCTATGTATAGTCATTTTAGAGAAACACATCTGTAAAATTGGTATATAGGACGTATAGGACATTCAGAACATACAGACTTTTGTAAGATTGCTTCAAAGCGAGAATCCAGATACTATTAGAAAAATCGCTCTTTTCATAACAGAACTGTTTGAAATTATAGATAAAACATAGTTCCACATTATAAATTGTTCCCTTTTCATACACTTCAAATGTATATTAAGTATATTGTAACAGAACTCTGTAAAACTTTAATGATCAACAATTATTGTTGTATTTGGGCCAGAGGTCTTTTTTTACTCAGTAAAACATTGTGTATCTTGTATCTATTTAGAGACGAAAAAGAAGCCAAGAACAAGTTTACAAATGCACGCAGCCTTCTACTATCAAGGTGAATGTAGTGACGAGGCGACTAGGGCTGAAATACAATCTAATTTTGTCAATGCTTTGAACGCGAGTCTTTACACAACCCAAACCTGTCAAAGTCGTAAAACGGAATGCATCGCTCAGAATGTACATGTAAGCTGCAATCATTTACATTTGGAACTAAGGTAACAATACGTAAGATGGGAAAAGTATCTTCATTTGTTTACTTAATACAATATAGAAAAATAAAACAAAAAGTATATGGTCCTCTCTGAACAGTAGTCATCAATAATAAACTAAACGAAAAAACGCAGATGGATTATAACAAAAATGTATCGTTTACAAAAATCATATATTCGTTTGAAACATTGTTCTGTAACTGATGTACGCACAGAGAGAAAAACACTTGTTTTTAAAACTTGCACAAACAAAACACGGTCAGCTTAGGACCAATAATCATAGAGATGCTTTCAAAATTTCAGGAAAATCCAAAATTTAACTTAATCGACAGTTTCAGTATATTTAGAGAATTTAATGACATCTTTTTGATGACATATATTACACCATAATTGTGGTAGTTATGGCTCCAATAAGTGCTCATTTTATTTGATCTAGATTAACGACAATAAGCTGTTTATTTAACAGTTTACTTTTAATATCACGGTAATAGGTATCCTGTGGAAAATCCAATTTCACGGAACGAATAAAACGGGACACCAACAATACGACAGAATCATTACTGAAAGTTATGATGGAAATTGTGCTGCTCTCTGACGAAAATAATTCAATAGGTTCTGAAATACGTGACTACGCAGAAATGTATCGTACACTAAAAACAGATCTGGGTGGTATGACTATCGTAGTGAATGGGGACACCATTGATGTGCTGCTGGAGACGATAGAAAATGACGGGTTAAGCATGACTTGTGACGAAGGATCTGTAGTTTCTACGGACTCGTTTATGTGTGGTAAATGAGCTTAAATCTTCCTATGTCGTACAGAATATATAATTGTTTACTATATTAGGGATTATCCTGTTTTCTACGACATTTTTAATACATGTGTTGTTAAAGTATTATCATACCAATGCATCCATTTCTGTTGATAAACTGCCTGCTGATATACATATGTTTATCATGTCATTGCAAATTTATCAGGCACATGACGTCATTATGTATACTTCATGACGTCTTACATTTTGACCTGGACGGAACTACGTTTAACCTTACTTAAAATGAATAAAAATACGAACTAGAAATATTGACATGATCAATAGAATACCATGTAAATGTCTAATATTATCAACTTCATCAGTTTCTAAGCCTTGCCTGATAAAGTTGATAATATCAGACCCTAACATGTTATTCTCTATTTATCTTATCAATGCATTCATTTCTGTTGATAAACTGCCTGCTGGTAAACATAGGTTTATCACGTCAATGCAATTTTATCAGGCACATGAAGTTATTGGAAATAATTATATGTTTTGACCTGGATGGAACCTTTAGAGGCTGTAACAAATTTGATGCTGATTTTAAAGTTTCTTAAAAAAGACGAATTAGAACTATTGACATGTTAAAGAGAATACCGATGTTAGTGACTAATGTCATCAACTTCATCAGGAAAAGCCTCGGGCTTGATTTTTTCTAAGCCTCACCTGATAAAATTGATAATATCAGACACAAACATGTATCGGAGTTTGTTTTGTTTTCTCTTCAACGTGTATTTCCATCACCGTTATAACTGTTAATTAAGACATTTCCAACATGCACAAGGAATGGAACTGGATAAGTCTTAAAAGCTACTTAATACCTACATACCATTCGGTATACATTGAAGTAATGACATATAGTTTAGGTTGACATCTTATCAATGTATTCCAATGTCCGTTGAACCAAAATATGGTGGATATGCCCTTTAAAACCATGTCCTGTTTGACACATGCCTGCTCTTGTAATAATCCAGATTCCATTATTCTATTGTATATACACCAGGAAATAAGTTAAGCGCACCCCCCCCCCCCCCCCACCACCCCACCTCCGGAATCATAAATATCATAGCATAATAATCATAATATCGAAGCACAAGTGTTGTTTTTAGCAAAATATATATGTTTTAAGTATGGAGCTGTAGAGTTTAAAAGGCGTTTCCAAGTGGATATCTTTTGCTATAAATGACGAGTATTACACTGACATGACATACTGTGACGCAATCGTCAATAACGTGAATAGCCTCCACGTACGCTGATGACAGCCTCAATACTCCTCCTCATGCCACCAGTAAGACGTCGGATGAGGTCCT
The DNA here is from genome assembly GCA_029582155.1 of Panopea generosa. Taxonomy (NCBI): domain Eukaryota; kingdom Metazoa; phylum Mollusca; class Bivalvia; order Adapedonta; family Hiatellidae; genus Panopea; species Panopea generosa. The sequence goes on from CM055899.1 coordinate 2,032,655, forward strand.
GCAGTAAATTTTACTTTTCTCGGTTCAGCGTTTACCATTATTATAATGCTGATACCATTACTAAAACAATTTTAGAAGTTGTTGTCGCGCTAAAATTGTGGAAAAATTCAGGGGGCGCTTAACTTTTTTTCAGGTGTATAATTTATATTAAATGGTATGTATGCCTTAAGTAGGGAATATGCGACGAATCGAAGTCCATTCCTGGTGCCTATGTACTTCACTGATTAGATATTTTTCAGATTTATGGGTGTATCGAAGCACGTGTTTATTATAATAAGTGATATGATTTCGTGCATTTTGTGTGTGCAATCGTGCATATGTCTTCATATATGCACACATCTGTATGTGCATACATATTTACAGTTGATTGCCCTGAAGGAACATATTTTGATGGAACAACCGTGACTTGTCAAAATTGTCGAAAAGGAACGTTTCAATCCAGCCAAGGAAAATTTTCATGCACGGAATGCGACATACGAAAAACGACACGTCGGAATGGATCTTCCAGCGAAGCCGATTGCGATGGTTAAATTTCTTTGCATATTATTTTACAGAATTCATTTATATCTTTTTTTTTTTTTTTTTGAGTTACCAAATGGCAGCCCGTTTATTTTTTCATTTTCACATTATCAAGTTATTATATAACAATACACATTTATAAACATGAGTACTATAAGCAGTGTTGTGAAAATGTGTGTGTGTGAGAGAGAGAGAGAGAGAGAGAGAGAGAGAGAGAGAGAGAGAGAGATGATGATGATGATGATTAATCATGTTCATTATAAGATCAATACATATTGATGTTAATTATATAAGGTTGCTATATTGGATTATTCAAATTTTATTGAGTGCCATTTTTTATTATGCGTTTCCAATTTGGATCTCGCTTGGGCTAAGATTTGTTCTATATTTTTACATTCTTTTAAATATCTAAAATAGTTGTCAAAGCATGGTATATCGCTTTGCATTTTACATTTAAAAATGAAATATTTTGCTAAAAAAATAACAAAATTTATTATTGTTTTTTGTTTTGTGTTGTCGTCATGGATGCCCAATGATATATTTTTAAAATTAAAAGCTACATTAATACCGTTTTGTGATAAGAAATCATTTGTTTTTGTCCAGAAATGGTGTACATGAGCACAGTCCCAAAATAAATGTTGTACTGTTTCTACATGCATATTGCAGAATTGACATAAACTTGAATTTACGAAATGGCATTTGTGTAAGAATTTATTTGTGGGTATAATTCTATATAAATATTTATATTGAAATAATCTCAATCTCGAATAAATAGTACATGTAATCGGTGATAAAAAGATTTTTTTCCAGTTCAGATTTTCATAGGAGTTATTCCATTTTTGTTGAGCTTTATTTGTAATATTGGTAGTTGTTTTCGATATATATGTCTCATATATATTTTCATTTATATCTTCAATATCATTGGAGTTATTCCATTTTTGTTGAGCTTTATTTGTAATATTGGTAGTTGTTTTCGATATATATGTCTCATATATATTTTCATTTATATCTTCAATATGTTAATCATCTATATTTCTAAAATAAAAGCCGCAGTAAAATAATTGATTAAATGAATTGGGGTTTTATTGTGTACCAGCACATAAACTTTAAATGGTGCCAATAGGAAGGAAGATTCCAGACTCACACTCCAAGAAAAACAATAAATTAATAAACAAAAATAAATATCAACCAAATGAACATTCAGAATGTATATAAGACCTTGATAACTGCAGAGTTTCAGTACTGTTTTACCCAGCATTCAATCTGTGATGTTTCTTACGATACGCATTGGTTAAAGTAGAACTATTATCGCTAATACTCCACTGTAACTCTGAAACCATACAGAAATTGATAATCTAATCACAATTATATTATGAACATGATAAAAGTGAGAAGTATAGTACAATATAAACAAAGTAGTGCCCTTGAACTTTAGTTTCAGAACCAGAACTATATAACTAGCTTTACTGTGATAAATCCAAAGCATAAGTTAAAAGGGCAAAACCATTTATGATAATTTCTTTTCAATAAATTATCATTTCCATTATAAATCCAATAATTTAGTAATTTATCAGATTATTTTTTATATTTCACTATATAACATTCATGAAACATTGTTTACAGATACACATTTAGTGGTACAAATATATGTGATTAGATATTGGAAGCAACGCAGATATAATGGACTCGTCGGTCAACCAATGCATTCCATCTTAACAAAGAGGCAGATTGTGTAAGCGGTGAATACATTTAATGCATGAAATATCGATTGTTTTGCCTAGATGCATGTGTGCCCGGGATGTGGTCGGTAGATGGTGCATATCCGTGTTCTGTCTGTGAAATCAGTACGTACAGTTCAGAATATGGAAGCCAGTTTTGCACTCGGTGCCCTGGGATCGACTTCCACGCTGACTGCTAGTTCGTCCGATATAAGTGACTGCAAAGGTATTAATTATTTCAAGATTTAAAACGTTATCTTGTAACATCATTCTGAAATAGTGAAGAAATACGTTTTATAAGGCATTTAATTACTAATTTTTGTTATTTCACCACTAAACTGCCTATAATAGTTAAGAATATAAGTATGTCCAACAGGAACCGTGTGTGAATCATTTAACATTGTACAGTGCTTTGTACACATATGGACCGATTCAAATGATAGCAGATCTGGTATAAAAATATAGTCAATATTCAAAATCGAGCGTTTGAAAAGGCGTTAAATATATATTATACAAACAAAGACAAATTTTCTATTCCAGAATTTGATGTTGTATTCCTATCTGGGAATATTAGTGAAGGTATAGTTGTACTCGAGGATACAGTTGTAACTGATGATGTTTATATCTCATACTGGGTCCAGATGAACTTGACCAATGGTTCAGAGTTTCAGATGAATCTCCAAGACGAGAATAATGCTGATTTGATGTCGATGCAACACAGTCTTCAAGAATTTCAGTTTAACTACAACGGGTAATTATATTTTGTCATAAAACTATTACCTATGACATTTTATGTTTTATAATAGGAATTAACGTATTAATTCGAAACATTCACTATTTTAGTTTAAACTGAGACAAGTACTTTCAATTCAATTCAATTGACATCATCTTCATTTAATAATACATCTATGTACCAAGCAATGTGAAATGAGCATGCAATTGTAATAGCTAATATTTCTGTTATTTCGGCAGACTCGGGCGCAGTGTCCTATTTCCTGTTATATATCCAGTATTTGGAATCACTTTTAATTTGTTTGTTTCTAAAAAAATAAAATGAGATACTAAAACAATTACTAAATATATTGTTTTGGATAAGAATTGGTTGAGCAGTGGTAGAACACCGAACCCATGGTCAAAGTGTCGTGAGGTCGATCCTCCGCCACGGCTATGTGTGGTGTCCTTGAGCAAGACACAGATACAAAACATGGATACATATTTTCTTTTCCCATTGAAATCTCAATGCTTACAAATACTATTAGAAATACAACTTCAACTATCCTCTTTTTGTTAAGTAAGCATTCGATATATACGAGGGTTGTTCAAGAATGTCGTAAACATTCACACTTAAATACTTATTCTTTATTTAAGAATAAATTTAGTGTACTTTAAGGATATAGTATATGTCATCTTCTTTATGTGGTAGTCGCTTCATTTACTGTTTAGGTATCAGGATTCGTTCCTGATGGATGTTACGGACAACATGTGGCACTTTAGTTCAGGTCGAAGTGGAAAACTGCACCCTGACACTTCGTGTTGATGATACAGAAATTGCTTCTGGGAATATATCTGATGAGTGCAGGCCATTTGAATTCAAATCACTCAGTTTTGCTGCCGGTATGTTTTTATTTTGTTCGGATAAATGACCTAATTGATACCGGCATGTCGCATCTGTTGACTTGTATAATCATAACTCGATAAACGGTAGACTATCACGACCGTGGATCGATGAGTCGTGGGTTTGATACTAACTAGGAACCAGTGCATTTAATCATTTCACAAGATTATTTCTAGGTATATGATTTTAATTTATTATATTGAACGCATTTTGTACAAGTCGCATGCTTTTGAATCACAATCAATGAAAAATAAATTAAATTAATCACTTAAATTTGGACCAGTTTAACAAAATAATACAAGTGAAAGATATATGCACAATATTTACCATAAATATATTTATAAATTTACATGATTTTTATTGAAATCTAATACATTTATCACATAGCATGTAAACATATCTCAACTACTTGAAAGTGTTTACATTTTTAACGGCTTTAGTTATATAATGATTCCTTTCATTGAAGATAACAATATGTCGTGATTTCCTGTTACAACTGATCGACTTACTCGAATAGTTATGTTTGGCTCTGTAAATTATATACTCACGGTCAACGAAAACTCACTACGCAGTCTATAACATATACTCATTATATCTTAATACTGCTCTATCTATTTTTGTCAAAATTGATAATAAAATAAAGTTAAAAAGCTTTTCAACGAATGACCAATAGGAGAAACAATGAAATGTGAGATTCTTGTGGAATTCCATTGTCTTATATGGTGATGTGTGAACACACCAGGATCGTGTATGAATTCCGTTTGCAAATAACACGTTGTATATTCGGTATTAGGGGATGGCATTCCACTTTTCAATAAGTGCTTGCACAAGTTTCCTTTGATCATGTGATGCCTGTCTAGGCTGACCTTCGGTTGTAAAATTGATTCTGGGTCCAACAGTTCATCAGACCAATACTTTTTGTAACTATAACGAAATTTTCATAATCACTATTAGCAATCTCGTTATTCATTTATTTATTGAAAAAAAAACATCAAGGAATTGTTTTTCAAACACCACAACGACACAGGCGAACATTTTACAATAGGCTGTGTTTGTTTTATTTTTAAAGATGACAGCATTTCTGGTAGATGGACGCAGTTTAATATGTGGAGTGCGTTACAATACACAAATACTGGATCAATACCGTCTTGTTTCAAATCGGAAACTGCAGACATGTTTTCCTGGCAATATGTGAGTGAAGCTGAACTGGACGGAGCATATATCGAGCTTAACAGCTTATGTGATAGTATGGTAGTAACCGTTAAACGGTTACGATATTCATTTTCATTTATCGTCTAATAAGCACAAAATAAATGTAGAAATAAACATCCAAACTATATTAGATGAAATACTAGTAGAAACACTGAGGTATCCGATTATTTTAATTAACCAATCAGAAAAGTTATCATAATCCCGTTACATTTTTTCAAACAAGTTATTGTCAAGACATTTATCTTTTAGAAAAGCAAACATCGAAGATGATCAAGACTTTAATGACACTAGATGTATAGCCTGGTAACCCACTCTTTCATATTATACCAACACCAAACTGTCCCTAGAAATTATTGAGCCATATTTTAGTAGCACTTTTAAAGTATTTGTTACGATTTATATTAAACCCACAACCCTCATTATGACCAAATGTGTATTGATATCGACAACATGTTTACCAAAAGATGTCCGCATTAAAAGAGTCAGAAAAAATGTTTAAAACGTAAGTTTTAATTAATCATAATGCACTATTGTTCTCTTTATTTTAAACAGATTTCGACAATTGCTTGTCAAATCCATGTGTTCAGGGAACATGCTATGATGCAATAGATACATTCTCTTGTAAATGTTTTGACGGTTTCTCGGGAACACGATGTGACACGAATATTGACGATTGTGTGGTGAATATGTGCATGAATGGCGGCCCCTGTGTTGACGGTATTTCCAAGTACACGTGCTCCTGTCCACATAATTACACTGGAATATATTGCGAAATAGAAATGGGTAATGTCTCATATTAAAAGCTTTTCAATTCATAAATATAATCATATATGTCTTATATACCAATAGTTTCAATTACATTACTTGTGGCAGGTAATATCATCTTATATCATATTTGTTTTGCTGACATGACTTTGAGTCTTGCAAACTATTTACATGTGCAAATATAGGGCACCACCTTCTCCACTTTCTCCACTTTCATCTTTGTCATAGGATGATGAATGAATAAATAGGGTTAAACGGCGTACCAAAAGGTTATTTGATGCCAACAGGAGATATATTCTAGGTTAACTATACATGTAAAAAATAAACATACAGATAAAAAAAACATCAACAAATGAATATGTGCATGAATGGCGGCTATCAAGTATGAATATCAAGTATGAACCTAGAACCTTGGTACCTGCTAAACTATTTCTCAATATTTCTCAAATTGTCGCTTCTTACGACATGCATGAGCCACAGTGATCCTATTCTTGCCATGGCTAATATGGTTTCTTGGAACAACACAGGGGTTGGTAATTTAACCACAGTAATGAACACGAAAACAATGATAAAATGACACCCATTTGGAGGATTGCCTACCCCATGCAGAGATCGACAGTAATTCTATTCATAGCCGGAAACTTGTAAATAAAATATAACCAGAACACGAAAATCTATCGTCAATATCTGCCAGCCATGGGGTATTTTAATTTTTTTTGTTGAAATTTGATGTGTCTTAAATGATTCAGCTGTTTGTGTCATTGAATTATGCAGATAATATTGAGGTACGATCGACACAAAAGTTATAAAAAAAACTCGACTTAAAAATATATGTGTTTAAAATGACATACGCCTGCTGCATGTTAGTAGTTATAGTTGTTGCTATATGCATGCTTGATTCATTCAAAATCGGGCTAAGCAGTAAGTATATAAGTGGTTTCATGTACATTGCTAACTTTCAGTTCATGGAAGTTGGGGAGCATGGGGAAACTGGTCCGAGTGCAGTACAAGTTGCGACGATGGTGTGAAATATCGTCAGCGGGTTTGTAACGACCCGGCTCCGGACAACGGTGGTCTGTATTGCCAGGGAAACGTATCTGACCAAGCAGTTTGTAACATTGAAGAGTGTCTATGTAAGTGTTTATTATGACTGCATAATGACTTCCTCAACGTTCATATTATGCATATTATATCGGATTGTCCTCATGGGTGTTTACTACAATTGTATTATGTTTTCCCGATAAACTAATTTATTGAAGTGCTATTGTGACGTACGCTTAGCTCAATTGTGAATCCCTCTTGACGTCTCACACCACTACTACATTTCCCATAGGGCTCCATTGTAACATTTATGTCCAAAACACAGTGAAAAAAATCTACAGCATGTGTCTGGGCTCAAATTCTTTACTGGTTCAAATGTGCAATTATAAAGAGAAAAAAGCATACATTGACCAGGGTTTTTTTTTAAATTCAATACTTTTGTGAGAGTAATAATATGTCAACTATTCGCCCACGATGCGGTTCGAACCAACAATTCTGAAATGACACAGAATTGTCCAGAAATGCTGATATTCAGCATCAAATTTACAGTGGTGATTTCTAAAATACTGACCTAAAATAAATCATTGCAGTACAAAGCCCTGAAAAAGAAGAAAACAATAATTAAAGTTTTATTTCTACCTCCTTCATCTGTTTGTTTATGAGAGACCATCGGGACGAGCATGGGATTGAGCTTATTTATAATTCAACGAGAGTAAGCCATTATAAAGTAATTGCTAGATTATCATTTAACTTTTTCTTAAAAAGGAGGGAGAAGTGTGTGGGGAGAATTTTATTTTTTAATTTTTATTTTTAAATTATTTGAATGTTTTTTATGAAAAAAAAATATTTATATGAAAATAAAAAGGTTCGGGGCGGCATGAAAATTAGGGTGCGGGCGGGGATGATATTCTAGCATTTAATTCATTATGGCCTTAAGGGTCCAAAACATTTAGAGATATTGTTTTCTGCAATTCAGCTTGTCCTGAGCTTAATGCTCCTGTGAACGGTACGATAGACTGTGACATTGAAGGAGAAGCCTACAACTGTACAATATCTTGTGATGAAGGGTTCGAGTTTGATACCCCACCACTGGACCATTATTACTGCGGTCCAGATACTTTCCACGAGTGGAGCTTTGAGACTACAGAAAATCCACTACGGCGATTGCCACAATGTGCAAGTAAGTTCACGCCATTGTCAACACATTTCAGGTTATATATTGCATATCCAGTTTTACTGGTGGAGGAATAGCTCAGAATGAGTAGAACCACCGTTTTTCTGCAAGTATCTGGCAATCTTTCTCACGTAAAGTCTTTGGAACGAGAGAAACTCAAACCTGCGTCCTTAGCGATGAGAGGTAAATGATATTAGGAGACCACTCGGCCACGAGGACCCTAAGACTTATAGCTCAAGCATGTTATACCGTCTTCACAAAAATAAAGTTAATTTAATTGTTAGTTTGAAATAAAAAAACTAACTTTCTTGGAACCATACTTTAAATATAGTATCTGATTTTAATAATAACGATCATTTTCAAAGGACTTTATATGCCATGATAATTGAAAAGTAAACTTAACATAATCTGTTGTAATTATATTCATCAAATTTTTGCCGCTGTTAAATGCAATCTCCCCCCCCCCCCCCCCCCCCCCCAACAGAAGTTATCCAATCATGGCATTTTCTGACTGATAACTGTTGTTATGAGTGCTATTAAACCTTGATGAATTATTATGTTTTAACAGAGATTCATCTCCCAAAGAAACTAGCTATACAGTATACAGCGAGATATACAGACCTTACCTGCTCGGCCGATACAAACGGATTGATACATACGCAGGTTGATGCTGTAGTAAACACAATTGAGTGTGTACAAGACGGGCATTGTGACGCGTCCTATACTACTAACTGTGATATAGTTACACGACGGAAACGCTCTTTAGGCAATGCAGGTTTCACCGTCACATTCAACACTCAACTTGTTAACGGTGAGTTGTAATGTTTCTATAAAACGAAATCTTCCCCCAACAAAAGAGTTATCCCATCATTGCATTTTCTGACTGAACGCTTTATTTATGAGCGAGATATTGCGATTCAACTTGGTATTTGAATAGACTAGATAGAGAAGAAGGTTAAAATTGTATATGGAGTCACTGTGGTCAAGGTCTCTGTTGCTAGAAATAGAATAAAATAATATCGACTTATACATTTCTTCGGAGTGAGATACTGCCATAAAAGTTGATGTGTGTGTTGATGAAAACACAAGTTAGGATTATATATGTGGCCAATAGGTTCAAGGTCAACGTCACCATTGCTAAAAATAGAAAATAATAGGTTCCAACTGATATATTTTGTTAGGAATGAGATAAAAAAAAATAACAAGCTTCAATCATCTTCCTTGCATTTTAAAAAAAAATAGTGTACATCAATTAACGATCTGACTAATTGATGCATAAACAAGCTAAGCACAGTTGCAATCACTTTCTTAGAATTATTGATTTTTGTAAAACAAAAACTAACGTACATTCATCTATTTTGGAAATGTCAATATTCTAGAGCAGTTTTGAAAAATCTTGAAGTATATCTTAACGACAGCAATAAAGTTAAATTATATGATAATATATCTTTGATATGTTGAACGGTGCAGTTATTCAATGTTTTAATACTATATTGTTGTATGCTAAATATTTCATTTACAAAAAAAAGTATGTCAAAACAATTCCCATGTTGAAAATAAATAGAATACTAGCAACTACAAAATATAAATTGGACAACATAACGGCAAATGGGACAAATTACAACAGAATTAATGGTGTCAGCAAACCGATTTCAGACTAGAGTGTCAAATGCCCCTCCTCATTATCCTAACTTCTTTCTCTCATGGACTATCCTTTATTTACTGACCACATACACCGCCTTATTTCTCAATTGATACATAGAGGTGTTTAATTTTTAATATTTATATAACCCATTGTGACAATACTTAATTATAAAAACAGTTCCAATATCTATTGTTTAAATATATAAACATAGCCGAATATACATAAAAGTTATATACATGTATCTTAACATGCTAGTATATTATCCACACTAATCTCCCTCGTTGTGTTATGTACAAGGTGTTGCTATTTACATGCATGAATATGTATAATGAGAAATAAAATACCTAAAGAATTTAAAAAAATCATCCCTATCAGAGACAATGAAACCAATTGCCAAATGAATCATGTTTAGTCCTAGTTAACATTTAAAAAGCCCTTATCTTTGTCCAATATGTTGATGATCATTTGGCAATAGCAAGAAGCAAATTTCTTTTATCCGAATATTAAATCATGCTGGCAACTTTGTATCACTTTTAAAACACAGTCGTAGCTAAAGTAGTGCATAGCTAACCAATACCGAAAATAAACTGACTTCAAGCAACTTGCAAACTCTATCGAGGAAGGTATATTTCTATTATCCTTACACTCATGACAGTTAAGTAAGGTGACAATGTGTATACAGATAGTTCTGATCAATATTTAGGTTATTTGTTTTTTATGGTCTGTTCAAACACTGCAGCGTACCTTACCCAACCGGTTCGATTTCAGTTTATAGTTGTGAATACCACGTGAAAATGAACTAACATCACAACTGTTATCATCATTCGAGCACTTGGTCATTTTCGTTGTGCATTCATTTCAGTGACAGATGACAGCAATGCATATGGTTTGAAAGATGCCTTTGAACATGTTTACCAATCTGCTCAAGACGGAGATATGACTGTTAGGACAGAAGGCGGTATATATTTGATCGACCTCAACAGTACATCTGTCAATGGCATTGTGGAGTGTGGCCCGGGCTATGTCCAGGCTAACATTTATTGCGGTATGTACTCACTCGCTTATTTACAGTCAATACAGTCTGGCTCATTGACCTCAGTCGGTACCGCGTTTGAGTATCAATCCACAGTTTCTGTGGTGATTGATTGTGCATTGTAAATCGTTGGCAATCGTCTCATACCACTGATTCATCTGGGGATGTTATAAGTTACTTGCAGAGATGGGCATGCTCGAGTACTGGTTAACCTTCTAGGATCCTAGCAAATGGTGGTTTGGTTAACTGATCGTCTGCTGACCATTTGCTGCCTAAATATTCCAACAAACAAACTTCAGTATAAATAAGTTGCATCCTTATTGTCAGCAAGCGCTGAATTGTCATAACTATTTGATGAGTTAGAATCATTCACTATACCTGATGCAAGTGTATCTCTGTAAGCAAAACAGGGATCCTATTTCCTGTAAACTTTCCTCGTTTATTGCAATGTTCTACATTTTATAACTGACAAAGAGTTAGTAAAATATGGTTATTGTTGACAGTTTTGTGTGGACTCGGGTCATATGTAGACACTGACCGCTGTGAGCGTTGTGAATTTGGAACATACCAAGATCAAGAGGGTCAGGCGAGCTGCAAACACTGCCCCGAGGGCAAATCCACAATTGGTATGGGATCAGTATCAGAGTTGGACTGTACAGGTATGTAGTAATGTGTTGTTTAAATATACGTATGTTTAATGTACATGATTAGTATATTTACTGGTATATTTAGTGTTTATTGATGAATATAACACTCATAACAGTTTCTTACTATGTTTACATTGATGTTGCACCTATAAGGGAAATGTCATTTGTAATATCTGAACAATATTGATAAGACACCGTTTGTCGATAGTTCCAATATTTCCATATATAAAAAATTCACTGAAAGCAAGTGAGCATATATTGGTGCAGTCGTACATTAATATCAAGACCTCAATTCATTAACGTGTAACTGAAAATCTGAAATGTTGTCATTTATATTTTCATTAAAACATATTTGTACAAGAATTGAAAAACCTTTCCAACACAATCAAATCAATTTCAATGATACATTATCAGATAAATCAGACTCAAACTCAAAATCTGAATGTTTGCCATTTTCATTAAAACATATTTTGCAAGAAAAAAAACAACGTTTTCATACAAAAAAAAACAGTTTCAATGATACAGTGTCAGAAAGAAAATATAAAATATTTTGTAAAAAATACTTCGCTATTGCTATTTAAAAGTGTTTTAAAACTGGATCCTGGTTTTTAGACTCAAAAGTCGGCTGAAGTTAACCCCACGTTTCAGCTCCACCGTTACGGTTGTGCTACAGACCATTCCGAATCGATTACAACTGTTTTCATTTCTTCATGTCCTTTGATGCTGTCACTCTTTCGGCCAGACGTATAGTCAGCTATGTTTAAATTGATGTGTATTGTTTTAAAACTTATTTCATTGTTTTGTTTCTTTTAAAGTTGAAGTAGCAACAGACGTCACTTCATACTTGGGTAAGTATCGATTATTTTCATGATCATAAATATAGAGTTTGGTTATGTTAGAAAACATATTTATACTTATAATTGTTTAAGAAAAGACGGTTTCTGTTGAAATACTATTATATCTAATATACGTTATTTTATGCTTGTATATCTTAATATATCTGATATATCTACTATTATATACTAAGTATCCGATATATACTTAACAAAACAGCTAACAAGACACTAGGATTTATGTTGATATCTCAACAAGTTGAAATCGGATTTTATCCAAATTTGGAATGAAATAAGAACAATATGTTGAGGCAGTTTTCTGAAAAATTGTCTGCATTGCACAACCAATAGAAATAAAAGTTTCAATGCATTCTCGATGAAGTATATTTGGGAATAGAAATATGAATTGTTTTATTTTGGGGTACCATATTTCAATGAAATTCACCTTTAATATGTTATTAAATGATGTGTTTTTGTGTTATCAGTGATTGGTTTGGCTGTTGGGTGTTCCATAGGTTTTGTCATTCTTGTGGTCGTCGTCGGCGCTATCATATACAGGTAAGCCAATACGTTCATTCTGGGACCAGAGAACGTTTAATCATAACAGAATTGATAGTATTTGTTTAATAAATGGGGTTAAAATACAATAGTTTGTTGTTGTAAGGTGTTTAGCATCGGTCTCAATATGTTTTCAGTCATACGGTGTCTACATGAGACAGTATCATGCCGCAGACACATGGTATGATAGCCCCACCCAGTCACATGATACTGACACCGGGTCAACCAGACCTAGAACTAGTCATCTAAATGCCGAGCGCCGAAGCGGGGAAGCTTCTAATACCATATTCCAAGTATTTGGTATGACCCAACTGGGAATCGAACCTACGACCTTCCACATGCTAGTGGGACGCTCTATCCTAGACCACCGCTGCGGTACACAGAACGAGCAATGTTTGCTAAATGGACGTGGTTTAATTACAATGGTTTAAAATATAATCTAGTAAATAACTCCGCCATTGATGGTAACTTTATTAAACGATAACAGTTTGAAGTGTAATATTCATTTTTAGAAAAATAAGGGTCATTCGGACCACCTCGCCTATTATCCTTATTAATACCGAACGATAGCGGAATTGGCCGAGTATGTACGATTGAATTAAGTGTATTACTGTTGAGACTGTGTAGATTATGGTCAGTGTTTATCTGGCAAATATCATTTTTCAGTTAATTAAAACTGGATTGCATTTGTTTAGTTGTAGTTTTGATAAGAATGTGTTTAACATTATAACTTCCGTTGGTAAGGTCGAATCACATACTCTTCCATTTTGCTTCACCGAGCTACATGTATTTTACAAGGGGTGACAAAAAAAATAGGTGAATTTTGTTATAATACATTTTGGGTGGTATTCTCCATTTATTACATATTTGAACATGAGGTAGTTTAATATAGTTTCAATAAATGTGCAAAATTACATTTTACTATCAGCAGTATAAAAAAGTTGCACGCAATTCAATATAGACATCTCGGCGATACCGGTGCAGTCCGACTACGTTCTTGACGTCGAGAAGTTGCTTAATTAACGTTCATGATTTCTCGAAGTAGCGTCCCTCTGCCTGCACACACAGGCGATGCCGATGAACCCATCTATCATATATATGGCACTGTATCACATATGTTCGACTTGTCTTATGTTTTTATTGCAGGCAAAGGGGTAAGAAGACGAAGAAAGCCGAGATACATCAGCATGACAATGATATAAACATCTATGACATATCCACGGACAATCATCCAGATTTGAAATCGGAGATGAAACCAAACGTTAGTGTTACATGTTTAAACTCACTGTCACAGCAACAATAGTCGTTCACTTTGAAGACCAGTTTTAACCATTGACTTTAACGGAAGAAAAATATATATAGTTGCATAAAAATGTACATCGAAAGGTGACTTGTCTGTTCTGTCATCACACAAGTATCAAACACGGTGTCTTTATTTGTGAAAAGAAGCTTTATGTATATTTTGCTAATTAAGAACGTGTCACGGGAATCAAGAACTGTACATAGTCACAGGTACCTGAATGATACAAATAACATTTATGTATGCTTCGTGCAAACTGTATTTACAAAAATATGAACTTACATGTAAATATCACTTTTATGACCAGCTTGCTGCATAAGTGTATCAAAATAACGCCATGCAGTGCATTCCATCGGGGTAAAACAGAAATAGTAAATATAGCAATAATTGATATTCGCTAGAGCGACTACCGCTCCGCCCACTTACCATGTGGCGTTGTTTGTCCAAGTAAATACAATGTTATTTACAATATCGTATTGTTTACTTAGAGATCGTTCGCTTGCCTTGGGAAAATGGCCACTTGCAAATAATATCGATCGCTGATTGGATTATCGGCTTATTTAATTGGCATCCCGTGTCAGGTCAATTCATGTACATCATTAAGTTCCATAACGTTGGAATGATAGACAACACGCGTATTAATCCATATGCATTGTCGTACCATAAACGCAGCGAATGCTTTTCATGCAATGATAATAAAAGTGTGTGGCATTTAACTACATAATTATACTGTTAATGAAAGCACCACGTGATATCTTGTAATAAACGTGTACGACATATGAATACCCAATATGGCAACATAACGTCCTTACGAAAGATTGAAATATTATGAAAAAAAAATACAAAAATAGTTCTACATATAAAACATGCATTTGACTTCGTATTCGTGCTCAGCTATTGCACCATTTTGCATTATCTTATATTCGGAGTAAACCATGGTGAACAACGGTCAAATATTAAACAAATTATCTTATTATTCTGAACTTTTAAGTTCATCTTTATCAAAAAATGAAATAATCGAATGTTTATACATGAATGTGTGAATTTGAAAGGGAAAAATGGAGTTCTAGCATTGGCTAAAATAGCAGGAATAGTTAAAGGGAGGTAAATACATTCTAAAAAATTATAAACCAGTCAATACTCAGTTATCTATACAATAACTCACTACTAAAGAATGACGAATAAATGACGAGTGAAATGGATAATGAATGAATGTATGAATAAATGTATAAATGGATGAATGGATGGATGGATGGATGGATGGATGGATAAATGAATGAATGAACAAATAAATGAATGACATGTATTACTTTACCATGTAAATTTGTATATAGAACTGAATAAACTTTTGCTAATAAAAGGCAACGTAAAAGTGATCTTTCAAATTAAAGTATGAATATCTGGCCCCAGGTCTGAACTTTGTCTGAATCCATATTTTATACATGACATTGCTATTATTGCGACCAATGATGTCGACCAAATAACAAAATACCATAATCACAATTAATCTTTTCAATAGCAACCTTCAGTGTTTGAGTTCTCTTGCCATGTGTCCATTAGTTTACTCTAAAATAATGTTTGCTTGCATGTCTATTGTCATTGGTATCCCATCGAAGTCTAACTGACGATCAGTTAACCTAATCACTCTTTCATGGGATCCTGGAAGGTTAACCAGGACATCCATCTCCGCAAGTAACTGGTAACTTTCTTACTCAGCGATGAGAGACGAATGACAATGAGACGCTACGCCGCATGTCAATAACCACGGAAACTGTGACCAGTGTGAATACGAACGTCTGCGAAATATTGGTCCAAAATATGTGTAAGTTAAAAGAGAAAAGGGCCATAACTCCATCAAAAATAATTTGACTGGAACGCTTATACAACAGTCACAATGTGCTGTAGCAAGTTTCATTTGAATTTGATTAAAACTGTGAAAGAAGTTGCGTCCGCAAGGTTGTTGATCCACAGTATGACATAAAAGCTACGTTTAGAGAACAAAGGGTCACAACTATGTACATACCATAATTTAATCGGAACGCTAATGTTACAAGCACATCTTCAGACCATTAACTTGCTGTACAGCCATATTCATACCATGAACTTGCTGTTCAGCCATATTCAGACCATGAACTTGCTGTACAGCCATATTCAGACCATGAACTTGCTGTACAGCAATATTCAGACCATGAACTTGCTGTTCAGCCATATTCATACCGTGAACTTGCTGTACAGCCATATTCAGACCGTGAACTTGCTGTACAGCCATATTCAGACCGTGAACTTGCTGTACAGCCATATTCAGACCGTGAACTTGCTGAACAGCCATATTCAGACCGTGAACTTGCTGAACAGCCCTATTCAGACCGTGAACTTGCTGTTCAGCCATATTCAGACCGTGAACTTGCTGTTCAGCCATATTCAGACTGTGAACTTGCTGTTCAGCCATATTCAGACCGTGAATTTGCTGTACAGCCATATTCAGACCGTGAACTTGCTGTTCAGCCATATTCAGACCGTGAACTTAATGTTCAGCCATATTCAGACCATGAACTTGCTGTACAGCCATATTCAGACCATGAACTTGCTGTACGGCAATTTTCATTTAAATCGGGTTAAAACTGTTGGAGGAGCAAATTTGTTGGTTCAAAGTATGACGTAACATCTAAGTTTAAAGAATCATGGGACATAACTCCATCAAAAATAATTCAACCGGAATGGCACGACCACAGGCACATGTTTAGACCATGTACCTGCTGTGAAGCATGGTTCATTTGAATTGAGTTAAAACTGTGGGAGGTGTTGCGGTTGTGGGTCCAAATGGTGAACTACAGATGTACGCTATTTCAATATCCCACAATTTCTTTGAAAAACGTGTTTTTAAAACATATGGGACAGGGGCGACTTGATTAACATTGGTCTTAGCCTCATGTGAGACAAAATACCCCTTTGGAAATTAAAAAAAGTAACAATAGCTAGATACTGTTTTAAGCTTTATCATTTTTATCACATTATTATTATAAACAATGGTATCATAAATGTGTGGTGTATTACATCACCCTGTTCATATACATCCTATAAAAGCACTACAATCTGTATTAATTGCTTTTCGGCTTACAGTTGAAGAATACTTTTGTTCATCATTTCCATGCATTGTATTTAATGGTGGTAAATAATTCAGGAAGTTTCAAGACATTATCAATCAAAGTGTATTCTTAGATCTTGAAGCATCGATACACATAGATATATAATACAACTTTAGATATACAGCATATAAAACAAGCATGATGATTTTTTTAAAAAAAATCTCACTAGAGTACCACTTAAACAAGAGGGGCCTAGATGGCCCTTATGTTCGCTCACCTGTGGCAGAAATAGATGTTTAATGACGTCATTCTCAGAGGAATTGTTATTTTCATAATTCCTAATGAATAATTTTTATATAAAAAAGTATTAAAAAGAAAGAGATCTTAGAAAGTAGATAACACAGGAATGGTCAATAAAATATGTGCCCCAGATTTGTTAATACAAATTTCAGTTCAGTTATTGAGCACATCCATCTCCACAAGTAACTGATAACTTTCCCACTTATTGAATCAGTGTCGATATAAAGATGACAATGAGATGCAATGACGCATATCAATCATCACAGAGACTGTGGCCAGGCCAGGATCCCAACTCAAGACCCCTGGATTGATACTTAAGACGTGCTACCGACTGAGCTAATCGCAATCTAAATTTTTTTAGAGATCAATCTAATTTTTTTAGTTCTATTGACACAAGATAAATATAAATAATGGACAGACTGTCAACTGACACACAGTGATCAACAAAGCTCACCTGTAAGACTAGAGTACAGGTGAGCTGAAAAGTCATGTATGAGTACAATGGCATTTGTATCAATCAATATACAATAGCATATCAATATGCTAAAAATTTCTAAAACAAAACTGCATCTAGTGACATAGCTGACACTAAATGATGAGCAAGCCCGCCAGGTTCTAGCGGCGTCTGGATGCCCCAGCAAAAAAAAAAAGACTTTCAGGATGTATTTTCTGCGTTCTGAGGGCATTTCCTGGAGATAGAATGATGTATTCGCAAAAAAATGTGCCAGCTCAACGTTGTGGCCTAAAGGCAGCTACGCCACTGATCTATATCAATCAATACGCAATAATATTACAATATGCTAAAAAATTCTAAAACAAAACTGAGCTCTAGCAAAAAAACATAATACTGACTAGGATAATGATAAAAAGCTGCAAAAAAAAATATATGAAAAAAATCACCAGTAAAATCACCAATGAAATGCATGTAAGGCTAAAACACAATTATTCATAATCAAAAGATGGATATAAAATGACTGATCTTTCAGTTCCAAATATCACCTTCATATTGTTTAAAATATCGTAACTTTCTGAATATAAGCTGCATTTTCATATTGTTTAAATATCATAACTTTCCATATATAAGCTGCAGTTTCATAAAATTTAAATACCGTAACTTTCCCAATATAAGCCGCAGTTTCATATTGTTTAAATACAGTTACTTTCCAAATATAAGCCGCAGTTTCATGTTTAAATACCTTAACTTTCCAAATATAAGCTGCAGTGTCATAATGTTTAAATAATGGAACATTCCAAATATAAGCCGCTATCATAATGTTTAAACACTGAATCATTTTGACTTATAAGCTGTTGATTTACTTCTAGTTTTTCCATCAGTTTTGGTTTCAAAATCAGCCTGCGGGTTATAGTCAGAGTGGATTATATTCGGAAACTAATTTTCAATTATACAATAGCATACAAGATGCTCTCACTTGTACTGATCTTATTTAAGTTTTGAACTGTTATTTTTCTGTATGTTATTAAACATAACCTGATGTATTTTGCAGGTGAGAAAATACAACTTGTACATTTTTATTGTGATTTGTAAATAAGACAATTGTTACTTCTGTTAAGACAGCATCATTAATTGATGTACCCTGTAGCCTCAGACAAAATTACCAGTCATATCTTAGTTAATTCAGATTCAATTCTTCAGAATATTTTCCAGTACGACATGCAAGAAAATAACCTAATATTCAAACCAACCTTTATCTCCCTGAAAGAATCAACAGTAACCCTGTAATCCCATGAAACCCACATAGAACAATTCTTTTATCTATCTTATACACAAGTACCAGTATAATTTAATTATCTAAACAGGGGTACTAGCTAAGTATAAAAATATCAACAATTAAATCCACAAACACTGTTGTCATGGAAAAGCTAAAAATAATCATTTATTAAAAAGGCTGTATATTTCTCCAAGACTTTGTTGGTTAACTAGTCTATTCTTACCAGTATACTATAATGATTGTCTTACTCTAATTAATTAACCGGCCGCCTTGCATGTAGGCCTTGCATGTAGGACCAGGCTCCTGTTTCATCAACACATACTTTAAATATTCTTAAGAAAAGCAGCCAGATGATCATGATTTTAGACTGGTTCAAGTAAAACTGCATATTGTTTCATTGATATTGATAAATAATAGATAAATAACCAGTCAAAACTTAGTTGAGAGTTTTTAAGTTAAACGTTGGTGAAACAGAAGCATGTACTGTATTACCAAAAAACTATTAAAAATCCTGTCAAAGAAAACATACGGAGAACATACAGGAGAATGTTGACCTAATAGCTGTTCTTACCTACTTGTATATCAATCACTAAATATGGATTTCTCTAAAGAGCTTTTTTCAAAAAATAGGATATAAATAAATAAAATTTAAAAAATCTTATATATATTTAGAAAGCAGAAATATAATAAACACATTACTGCTACAACCGTTTCGAATATTCCGGGAAAAAAAAACTACCGGTAGATATTTAAGATTCATGAAGCAACCCCCTACACATGAATGTACCCTACAAATGTACACAGCAAATGTAAGCAAATATATCAAGTATTTAGCAAATGTTTAAAGATTAAAAAAAAAATCTTAAAAAATAAACCAGGCCACTTTAGAAGCAAGCTCCTTGCCATCTCAAAACTAAATAAGAATTCCAAAGAATTCAATGCCTTTGTTAGATATCGGATGTGCATTTAATGCAGCTTTATCCAGCAATATATCATTAGCTATCCAGAAACTGACATAATGTAATTATTGTCACCACTCTGAGGAACTGCAGATGAGATAAATAAAAAATTTTAAACCAACATTATTTAGAATAATTAGCATCGTATTTAGGTCATCGAGGGCTAAAAGATGACCAATTCTGGCCTAGAAGGTTAACCATTACTTGAGCACACCCATCTCAGCAAGAATCTGAAAAACGTCACCACATGAATCAGCAGTGAGAGCCGACTGACAATGAGACGCAATGTCTTATATCAATCATCATGGAGACCATGGCCGAGCAGAGATTCAAACGCATGACCCAAAGATTGATAGTCAGACACGCTTCCTACTGTCAGAGATAACCAGGTCCAGTCTGACATTATAAACTGACTGCGAACATGCAAGCCTATCATGAAGCAATATTAAACCTGTACATGTATTTATTGAAGCAAGATATTTTGCTTAACTATAGGAAAAAACTTATGACAAGGCTCCAGTTCTCAACTTGAGTAAATAGACAATCTTACATTTACACTAAAGTGAGATTTCCTCCTCTTTTTTACATTTTATAAATATTCTCAACTCAACTATTATTTTTTCACAATTACTTTCAATCTTCAAGACTTCAGAAATGTACGGATAAGATTAAAATATCATAAGAACTTTACATATCTGACTTCAGTGGCTAAAACATTTGTATTTTAGGTCAAAAAAGTTATTGAATCTTTCATTGTCTAAGGCCTGTGAAAAAGAAAAGTTTTTTTTAGTTTTTGTTTTCAAAGCAGGAAAGTACCAGCTCATATAAAAATTCACAATAACTGATGGGTTGAGCAGTTGTGATTTTTTATAAAGACACCCCTATTTCTTTTTAAAAAAAAAGTCCTCAAATGCTTTATATACATCCATCTGTTAAAATACAATAAAGTCACTTTTTTAACACAACGTCCAGTGACGTCTTATTGCAGTACTATGTTATGCCAGCATTTGCTCTACTGACATGCAGAATGAAATCACAATCCTTATAAATGATTTTGAAAACTATTTCAAACCAAATTACACGAGACATTTATTCAACACTAGTATCTTGTTACCATCATTAAAAAAGGGGTGCAACTGTGTACTGGGATGTATGGTCAAATAAAAAATGCTTCAATAATATATATACATGTACATCAAATATACGGTATATGACTTTAAACAACATTGTCTATACATAGTGATTATTACATATATTGAGTATTATTTTATCTATACAAATTTTATAGATTAAAAAAAAGAAAGAAAGCAAATACACAAGTAAATAAATACCTCAATGAAATGAAAATTATGAAAAACAGAGATCTGGACAAGAAGAAAAGGACGAATGGAACATAAAGAAGAAGAAACCAAGAAGATATGAGAATGAGAAAAGATAAATAAGTAAAACACTAAACATGTTTATGTCTATTATAAAAAATCTCTAATTTATATATATACAATAGCGAATGACAGCACTAAATCAGAGCAACTAGAAATAAACATTTACTGTTTAATTGAAACAAACATTAAGTTTATAATATTTTATTTTAGCCCCATTGCAAGGAAAGCTCAAAGCTTATATGTGTAGGTCTCAAGTCTGTTTCCTAGGTAGGACTAGTACAGAGTGTTGTTTAGGAGGGGCCATCAAGTCGAGCGTCGGGTCAAACCTGCAACCTCTGGCGCAAGAGGCCAACACTCTATTCACTGTACTACTGCCCTATTACTGCAGCTATAAAACGAACATTTACAGTTATAAATATGAAAACAGCTCTGGATCTAAAACTGTATAATTACACATACTAGTGCTGACATAATGTACATTTGTGCAATAATTTCTTTTTCTTACACACTTGTCCTCCATAAGCTTAAAATATAAAAAAAATGTGTATTTCGACCTATTTTTCAGGGCACATGTTTCATTACATTATTATTTTGGTCTATGCAAACACTTGTTTTATGAATACATACCTAATATTTCAATCAGACTTTCAGCCAGGAAAGGACCACAAGTTTTTTTGTGTTTTTTTTTTAAATATATACAGTAAATTATAGTATTTCAACTATTATATTTTTAATTTTAGTGGGACAATGTTCCCCCATTATTGTATCAGGCAGTGCATATACATTATATAATAAAAGATCATTCTATTTTGAGTGTTATATACAAAGAAAGCCTGTAATGCTATGATTTCAAAATAATGGCAACTTCCATGAATGACCATCGTCAATCCCCGTCTCCACCCTCCCCTGACTTATAAGATTTTGAAAGCAGGGATAGAAAACACATTGCAACATCCCCATATTTAGGTAAATGACCAAATGAAAACATGCCAGTGTTGCAGAAGGTGAAAAGAAAATCTTGACCATTGTTCGGTCAATGTGCTTTACACTCATAAAATAATTACACCCCAAACCAGGACTTGAAACGTGTAACAAAGGTTACTTGTCGTGTATTTTCATCAATTTTAAGAATGTATAAAATCGTCGGAATAATTAAGTCAATTCAGACATGCCAAACTTTGAAAAAACGGAGACAAATTTAATTGTTTCATTTCTATGGATTTCCAATATAAATCTATTTCGATTTTAATCAGCAATACCAAGCACATTAGGGCTATGTGTCTGCTATAACTTACTTCATAACCCATGACGATGTAATGCTTTTCATTGAAAAGGTTTAATGTCTTTTTCAACATACTGACATCTCATATACCGGTATATTATATATAGCATATCGGGGAATGAATACTAGTAGCTCCACAGTCATTCCACAACTGGCAATTTTCTCACATAATGCTTTTGGACCAAGCTGGACTTGAACCTACGTGAGCGGTAAGAGATCATTGAATGGCAGCGCCTCAGACCATTCTGCCATGGAGGACCATTATGAATATGAATTGAAATTAATCTTATAATTATGTTGTTAGCTAACTTGTAAAATGAAAAACACTACAACAGCACCAATCGATAGACAATGCCCAACTCTGAGATCTCCAATATCTATCCAGTGAAATTCCCTACTCATAAAAGTGAGAGGTACATGTACATAATAGAAGATAATTAATTACTGGACATAAAATAATATATATATATATATATATATATATATATATACAGGGTTTCCGCTGTCATTCGCCAAATTCGCAAATGGCGAAAAAATAAAAAAAATGGCGAAAAAATGATTTGCCGTAAGAAGAATTTTTTATATACACGAAATTTCCCTTTCCAAAACACCTCGATCTGGCCTAAACATCAATATCACACAGCCGAAAACACAGCTTGTACACAGTACACAACCCACGTGTGACATGCCAATGTAGAAGCATGACTAGGGGAGGTAAAATGCGGCACCTTTTATCTTTATCACCTCCTCGTAAAACAATAAACATCGGTTGTACTTAGATCTTTAATGGTTGATTGAAACACCGACACGTGATGATGATTGTTAACAGTTTGTAACGAATAAATGAAATTGCACCTTTGATGCTATTATTAATATGTCAATCAAAACTAATTATGCAGGTAAAAAAACATTGAGGTAGCACTTTTTTAAGACTGTAACTAATCAGTATAAACAATTGACCCCCGCAGTGTTTATCATACTACATGCCCGATAATGCGACTTTGGAAAACCTCTCATGCATATTCATTTATCTATTTTTATTCCTCTAATGTGATTGGCGGATAGCTTTGAATATAAATTAACCTATTTTTAATAACCGCTCTGATTGGTCGGATATCTACGACCAAGGTACACGTTTCTTACCACCTACCCGAGCAAAGACAAAAAATAGACGATGACGTAATTCGCGGGTGTCTCTCAAATTCTCCAGTATGAAGAGTATAAAATTATCTCCCTTTGCCAAAATGGTAACGATTTCTAAAAGCTGATTAGGTTTTTGCAGATAATATGCGATTGATCGCGTTATGTAAAATGTCAGCGTTAGATTTTGGTAATTTTGTAAATATTTCGTAGATTTACAATTATTGGAACTGTATGTATATAAAAAAAATTCTGTGAAAACGTGAAAGTTGATATTTAAATTGAGTTTACGGTAAAGACAAATGTGGGTGGGGTATTATAGTAATACACTTATGTTTTTTGGTTGTGTAGTTTAAGCGTATAATTTTCTTTGGCATGATTTAAATATAGTATTGAAAACAACAATTAAGATCAATTTTGTGGGGTTTTTTTAATATTTGAAATATAGTTGACTAGTTGCACTTTCTAGATATTTGAAGACTGTCATAGACTGCATTTATTTATCATATTGCCAAGTTCTCTTGGATAGATTGAATAGCTTTGTAGGCTTGACATTGCCATTACTGTATGTTATGACAGCAAAAATAAGAAAAAGAAGAGAAAGATAGTTAAAATAATGTTTTAAATATACTGAATCGACAGAACAGAAATGATAGTCAATAAAGAACAAAGATTAAATACAACATAATAAGTTGGGCATACTGATAGATACATAGTCAGTTATCTTGCAATTCTCTCACTTCTCCCGGTCTTATTCAAACTCTAAAACTTGTGATTTAGACATGCATAATGTTAAGGGGAGCTAACCCTACATATAATAACACATTTAAGTCTATGTTAACAAATTTCATATAATACCGCAAGGTGTATTGGTAATAAAAATCTGGGCATGTGAACCGCTGATCAGGGCAAGTTATTTTTCAGCCAGGGCAAGTAGATTTTTTCAACCTACTTGCCCTGGGCTAGTCCCAAATTTTCTTTTTCTTGGAGCACTGCATAATATCAAATTGTAAGCACTAAAGCACCAATCTGATCTGCAACAATAACATAATTTGTTGATAACTACAGTCCATTGGTAAGTGTATTGAGTGAAGACAAGGGTGCGAGAGCGCAAGGGCTGTTGAAAAGTATCTAAAATTTCAAGTTTTTGTATGTCTCTCACTTTCTGACTGTTGTGTTGAAGCCTTTAAGCATCTTATGATTCAGTCAAAGACATAACACACCATAAAAGTGCTAGATATGCTTAAAATAGTGTATATCAATACAGCTAAACAAAAAATGGCGGACGAGAGGGGGGTAACCCCCCCTCCCGAACCCTCCCCCACGAATACTTTCTTTTTTTCGTTTTATGGTGGCCAAAAAAAAAATGGGGCCAGTGGAAACCCTGTATATATATATATATATATATTTATATCATTACTAAACCTTCAGGAATTATATAAGTTATGCATGTGTTTTTTCTTAATCTATATGGTTAGTTTGTGTACTTAATCCTGGCCAACAGACATTGTAACACTTTTGATGTTGTGTAGTATGAGGCCAACATTAAACTATTGTTTTTTTGCTGTCTCCAGATCCTATCTCACAAAATTGGATAAGTACATGTAAGTAGGGAAACTATGTTTTTCTTTATCAAAAAGTATCATCATACTTGTACATGCTATTGCCTGAATGAAATGAAACAAATAGTTTGAGTAGGTAGAGAGACAGCAAATAAACCATAATTTTATTTGGCCTGATGCATTTATCTTTTGCAGCGAATCTTTGGTCAGTTATCATTTTGAAGAATCATCATAGACTTTCTTCTTATCCCCACTACAGTACTGATGTCTGTATGTTCCTCCTGACCTGGGTGACCTTCACCTTTCTGTTACTGTTCGGTGTCTTCAAGCTTCCATTGGTCAGCGGTGAACTGGACACTTGCACAGATCTGTTAATACCAAGACAAGAATAAGTCACAAAATATTTCAACCTTTAACATAAGTACTGTATCATACAACCGTGAAGTTGAAATTAGTTATTCAGGTTACAGATGACGTATACATTTCAAATTAAATAACTAAATATACAGTTTACATTTTTAATTACATAATAATCAGATACACAGGATGAGGTATGTTTTAAATTCTAATCAGATATAAAGGTATACATGTTTTAAATTAGATAACTAGATATACAGGTATACATGTTTTAAATTAGATAGCTAGATATACAGATATAGATGTTTTAAATTAGATAACTAGATATACAGGTATACATGTTTTAAATTAGATAAACTAGATATACAGGTATACATGTTTTAAATTAGATTACTAGATATAAAGGTGTATACAATCATGTTTTAAATTAGATAATCCGATACAAAGTTATATGTTTTTAATTAGTAGATAATCAAATAAAAATCATAGAAAATGCCAACATAAAATGTAAAGATCAGTATAAATATGGAGACAACTTTACTACATCCGTTATACAGCATTAACAAACTGGTCAATGGATTTTTGATAGGTAAATTGAAAGTTTCTGACAATCAAATTGAGAATTTGAATTGAACCACACCAACAAGTTTAATACTGTATGTTTTAAACAGAAAGAATTTCAACATTTTAATGTGAGTCATACTGCTAACAAAATATAGAAGTCAAATTTAATATCGCACGTATTTATAATAATTGACTTATTATGAGAATTTGAGGTTTGTGAAAAGTAAAAAAAATATATGGAGATCTGATTATAAAATAACAGAATGTTATTTGTCTAGTTTATATATATACAATGTATTTAACCCTTTACTTCATATGGACAACTTTGAACACCTCTAATATTTTAACTGGACTCTTCCAACTCATAAGCCACACATAGTCAATTTCCATGAATAGATACATTTTACCTATATATTCTGATAGAGCAGAAAAGAGCAATCAGAACTGGTTCTACACTGTTTTCCAAAGCCTTCTTTATTAAAGGTGTTCAAAGGTGTCCATATGAAATATGAAGTAAAGGGTTAAATTCAATTGTAAAGAATGTTCAGATTTTATATGAATCACTTTTGAGTCCATTCCCTTGGTAGAACTGGTTTTAAGAGTGTGTTGTTTTTGAGAGATTGTTGGTCAAGCCTGGGATCAAACTCACAGAGCAGTCAACTTCCTATCCACTGCTCTACAAACCAGCTTATACAGTCAAATCTGTGTAAGCAGTCACCTCTATTAAGCAGTCACTTGTCTTAAGCAGTCACATTTGCTTTTTCTTATTTCTATGCTTTTCATGCTTTCATAGCAAATTAATCTGTATAAAGCATCTATCTGTCTTTAAAGGACACTTTTGTTCCTTCCCTTGACTGGCTGCTTAAGACAGGTTTGACTGCATATGTATGTTAGATGAAACTCAAAGACTTGGTACCTTCTTGAGAGCGCTCTAGTCTGAAGTGTTCTGGGAGTCAAGGCAACCAATGCCTGCATGTTTGCTGTTAGATCCTCAACTTCCTTCCTCAGCCTTGTTGGAGTCTCTATGTCATTCCTTCAAGTAAATATCAATAAGGACTAGTAGTATTAATCAACTATCTGTAATTCAATAAAACATGTATAGGTATACTGTGAAATCATTAATATTTGTTGGGATTAAATTTTATTGTTTTGGTTCTAGGATATATTCATGGGGAATTAATATCATTGAAATAAAATTTTAGAGGAAAATCGTTTTAGTACAAACTGTTTGCTCATTTGATTTCTAGTATTTCTATTACATAACGTGTTTTAATTGCTGACCCTTACCAATATTTCAGTTACTATCTGTACCTACACGCACGATAATAAATGCACTCTTCACAACATGGGGTAATCCTTTGAAGCGATGTCAATTAGTCAGCTCTTTGGTGTTACGAATGTGATCAAACTGTTATGAAAACAGTTAAGAAAACTATCTTTGAGTAGTAATGACCAGACCAGTAGAAAATGACAAGTCATTACTACTCAAAGACAGTGAATAACAATTACGAGCAATCTGAACTCTTCCTGCACTGTTTTCAAAAGCCTTCTGTGATTGGTGCGGGAAAACGCGTATCTATGGAGTAAAGGGTTAAACAGAGCTATGTTACTTGTCTCCCTGAGGTTTCTGGGTGTAAGTAAAGCCATGAATGAATAATCAATAATATGAGCTATTGACAAGATGATTCTTGAGATTTGAGCTTTAAAACTTAACACAAATAAATCACACTGACAATAGCATCTAAGGAAGAACAATAGCTCCCATGTTAAGAAAGGATCTTCCTGGACTCATTAGCCAGTAGCAAAAAAAAATGTCAACAAAATAATATACAATAATACGTAATGCTGTGTTTACAACATTTTTATAAACATTAAGTGAATCATTTACAACATGAAATAATGTCTTTTATAAAAGAATCTGACCAAAGACATTTTGAAGATATTAAATCTAGGGTTTTAGAGCAAGAGAGAGAGAGATCAGGAGAGTGTAGGGTGAATAGGTATGGTGTAGGCTAACAAATAAATATAATAAGCCTGTCTAAGACGTCCAATCTCGGAACTCTACATCTCTTAATCGTTACTTTCATTATTAAATGTGTCATATTAAAACAATGGAAAATTCATGATAACATTGTTAACTGTGTAAAATCTTTGGATTATTTAGTTAATACCTAGAGCATAGGTCTGACCCTGTGTCATCGGATTGTAGTTTTGGCTGGATAGAGTGCAGGCATTTGAACTCTACCTACTAATTCTCCATTTCTGGTACCTGGCCCACTGGTCCTTCAGCCAGGAGGATAAAAACCTAGCTAATATGCATTACAGGGCAATCCTACGGTGATATTTTTACTGAAAAGTCAAGCTCAAAACTACTGTTTACATATACATGCAAACAGAAGTTTTTCAGCAACACATGATGATGAACAGAAGCTGTCAATTCAAATACTTACCACCTCAGAGGTCGAGTCCTTATACCTCTATGTTTGTGGTTGTCTGGTGTCTCTATTGCAAATGGGGAGTACAGCCTCACTTCTCTGTAACCTGGGGATATACAGACAGTATAAATCATGTTTTATTTATACATGTACAACCACAGATATACATGTTTGTGATAATTTTTGTATTTTTGCACAATATTTATTTTTAATGTTGAGAAAAAAAATCCCTGCCTACTTACCATTTGACAACTAGAATGAGAAGAGCAAACAAACATTACTAGTTTAATGTTGACCTTATCATGTCCACATGTATCTGCAGTCTGCATAATATAGATAGAGGTTTGACATTTAAAGTAGACAATGACCTTTTCTCTTGTAAAATTGTGACATTATTCTTTTTTCTATATATTCAATGTTATATAGCAATACCTCACATGTCAAGTTGAGAGAATACAGGGCTTGAAATTTCTGAAAAAAGCTACTCATCTTCCCTTTCCAACATTTTTAATTGAATGCTTAAAAACAAAAAAGTATTAAGGTCAGTTTCTTAAATCTTCTTTGTCCTGACCAAATGTTCACTCGTCATGGCGAGCAGATGAGTGGAATTTACAGCCCTGGAATACTTGGTTTAAACATGTTTTATTGTTCTTTAATAACAAGCAAACAGGCTGGGCCAAAAGTTCTAGCAACATTAGTTACCACCATCCCTTTCAATTAACAATTTATAGCATTTGAATCAAATTATTTACCTCATAGCATTTTAATTTTTGAAATACCAGAATGTACGACCTTTGTTTTTAGTGGTAGATTCGGTTAATGAATGAATTGAAGTTTAACAGTGCACCTTGATGCAATAAGGAATGAAGAAAATAGCCTTATTCACCATACACAAAAACCACAAATCAACAAACAGATGGAAAAGAAAAAACACATAAATGAATATACTGTTATGTCAAATAAACCTAGAACCATGATACCGTGAGTTTAAGCAAAATCTTTTGTCTTTTTCTGACAGAGACGAGATACAATGGTTGTATTCTTGCCATCACCCAAAATGCTTAGTAAGCTTTTAATGATTGTATATCAGGAGAAAAATGGTGTAATGTCTAGACACTTTAAATTGCATCTCATTATTATGAAAATGTAAAATTTTAATGGTTTGGCCGTCCTTAAAAAATAAATTGTTTGCCGCGCTACTACCTACTAACTACAAACTGCAGCTACCCAAAATTTTTTATTGACTTCCAAAGTGTTTTTTTTTTGTTCATGATTTCTTTTTGGCACTTTTCTTTAAAATGACTATGCAAAATCAAAATTTAGCAATAAAAAGCTACCTACCTACACACATGAAAAATACTGGGTCGAAACACAGCAAACAAATATTTTTTAAGGATGGCCTTGGGTATATTAATTTAACAAAAACAATATTTAATTCTAATCAAAGTGGTAAACCTGAAACAAAATCCCATTCTAAAAGAAGACAGCACATAAATACTGCTTGATGATCATCACCTCATCATTAACTCTTTCTAAGATGAAACAAATTCTACAATATGTAATTTATATTATTAGTATGATGGGTCAAAGAAAATGAACCACATGACTCATTCGATATGTCACAAAACATGTATCAGTTTATAGTGGAACAACTATTTTAGTCTAGCCTGGATGCTTAGCCAGTTAGAAAAACCCTATATATAGATTCTATATATATTATTTTGGCACGTCCTTATTGCAATACGGATTCGGTGAGTATATATATAGTATATATAGGCATGATATATTTGATATCCTGATATATTTCTTAAACTTTCCTAATTGTTTCACATACCAATGAAAAGAATAATGAATATTAAACATAAAATGACAATTTTAGAAGAACAAGATCAAAATGATATTTCAGTTACCTCCCTTTCTTGTAGGTGTCTTCCCACCTTTTCTTTTAGATTTCCTCAGACTAGGAGTGGCTGGTGAATTTATACCATCCTGTAACCTCTTCCTCTGACGAGTTGACTTTTTTAGTTTCTGAAAAACAACATAAAATTCAGAAGTTAATGTATAAATTTGTATTGCTACAGATGTTGTTTTTTTTAATGTTAAGCACCATTTTTATGCCATCATGGACTAAGAGAGAATCAACTAACCTAACCACTCTTTACTGGGATCCTGGAAGGTTAACCAGTACTTGAGCACACCCATCTCTGTAAGTAACAAATAACTGTCCTACTTGAATCAGTGGTGAGAGATGAATAATAATAAGACATAATGTTGTATGTGTATATACCAATCATCCCAGTGTCGGACTGGAATTCAACCTTGTGACCCCTGGATTAATAATCAGATGTGCTACCGACTGAGCTAACCAACTCCATTACAAATTTAGCAGGGGTCCCCTGTGACTCATCGTTTAATAACCGCTTTCGTTTCGCTGCCAATGTCCTGTAAAAATTTAGTTGCCTCAACAGGACGACCAAGTCTGCATATATTTTTATTGCATGTTTGAATACATGTTAAATATATACAGTATTTTTTTAATCCCAAGAATAAATGCACCCACAAATAAATGCTTAAATTTTTTTTGTTAGATGTCGGTAGTAAAAATGTATTCGGTCTGGTTTAAATAGCAGAGACAGGTTTTTTTAGGCCTTTTTATCCATGTTCATTACCCAACATATGCAGGGCTGGAAAATTCAACTCATCTGCTCACCGCGACAAGTGAATATTTGGTCCAGTACGAGTAAGATTTAAGAAATTTACCATATATTTCTTTGATATTAAGCATTTAAATAAAAATGTTGGAAAGGGAGGACAAGTAGCTCTTTTAAGAAATTTCAAACCTTGATATTATTATGAATGTGGTTTTTCATTTCTTATATATGTATATGAGATTCATTGATGTGCATATGTGAATGGGAACATGTCCATTTTGTTTGTTTGTTTGAATTTTATGCGTCATTCTTAGGCCAAATAAAATAATATAGATCTGTAATTATCACCTGACCCATGAAAATCTTCTAACTCAATGCATTTTATTAAGGAAAAAAATAATAACGAAATTAAATTTATATATAATTCTTATTGTGGTGGAGATAAATCACATTATGTTGCAGCCATAATCTATACTTCTGGTCCACTTCTGATTCTGATAGATAATAAATTAATTTATATATAAATAACTGAAAACCTTGAGAAAGTGAACAGCATCAGCGCTATGTATCGATTTATTACCTTCTTCTTCAAAATACAACAGTTCTTCTTTTTTGAAGATTTTACGCTGACGCCATAAAATGGTTTAAAATTGGTAGTTATGATGGGTGCAGTTTATACAGTGTAAGGCGCTCAGAGGTGACTTTAAAGTGTTACTTTTAAATTATGTACATTTGATGATGGTCTACAGGTGGAGAATGAAGGTGAGGACAACTTCACGGTAAGGGCTATTAAAACTGTCATCCACTGTGGCCACCTCATGTATAAAGGTTGGGAGTATGTTCCATTGTATTAGAATTCTGGAATATTTGTAAGTCTCTTTGGATGTCCGAATATGTTTGTAACAGTGGAAATTGCTAAGTCTAGATCTGGAGTCAACGAAGACTAGAAGATTATTCGGCGGACTAATAGTGTAAAACATTATTAAGTGTGATCGGGTTCTGCGTGTTTCAAGAGTGGGCCATGTTTTTAACATGTTAAAAATTTACTGAGCTAGTGTTATGATATTGGTGTGGAATGAATCTGGTGGCATGTCTTTGTACTTTTTTCTGTTTGATTTATTTGAGTTTTGGTGTAAGGGTCTAAAACAGTGAATGAATATTCTAGTTTTGGTCGAACAAGTACCTTGTATGCTAGTTCTATGTATAGAGCTCAGATTTCGGTATTCACTGTAGAGCCTCAGTCAAAGTTAACCCTTTACTCCATAGACACCAATCACAGAAGGCCTTTGATAACAGTGCAGGAACAGTTCAGATTGCTCGTAACAAGCAATCTGAACACTTCCTGCACTGTTTTCCACTCTGTCAGTTAATATAAACATAATTCACCCAATAATTCAAAAGCCTTCTATAATTTGAGGTGTCCAAAGGCATCTATATGAAGTAAAGGGTTAAACTGCCGCATGTCATCTCATGTGTTAAGCTATTTTGATGACATAAGCACCTATAGATGACTAATTGTATGCATGATATTTTACTTTAATAGAATTTATTTTAAGGTTACTATGTAAAATCCTAGTGATTTGTTAGCTTTATTGGTTATTGAGTTGGTCTTTTTATCCCATTTTAGATTATCTTGTAGAGCATGCCTTAATATTTTGTGCTGGTTACTTTTTTTGAGAATATTATCACCATGGACGAAGGGAGTTTCTAGCGAACCGTATGTTTAAACAAAAGAGTAACTTAGTTATCGAAACGATGTAAACAGACAACTCGTGTATTTAAATTGTAAATATAAATATAATTACCTGTCTAAAAGTTCCTACTACATCTCTGACAGATTGCGTGACACTCGTGTTGCGCCTCAGATGTGGCCGATCTGCAGTCTGGCTATTGTTTTGTGTCCTGTCCGCTAAACCTCCCATTTCCTTTGATCGTGTTTTTGGCCCTGGAGTTTCAGCATATCCCTCATTTTCCTTACCATCGATTACAGCGTAACGCTTTCCAAGCCATGCATTACGTAAAGCCTTCCTCAATGCAGCCATAATGATCACAATTAGTGGTCTTTTTGTGGAATAATCGGATAATAAAACGGCAATCAACACCTAATAAAACTTCAAACAGGCCGCCAACATTCCCGGAAGTCACGTGATAATTAGTCATATTCAAATACCGGAACGAAAGGAAATGGGGCAAAATAAACGATACTACTGTAATGTGCGAATTTGAGATAAAATGATTCAAAATGAAATATAGTTAACTTTGATAAAGAACTATCTATGTTCGTTTGTTGAAAGTAATGAGCTCAATCGTTTTATAATAGATGGTTTTAGAAATGTCTCTCAGTGGCGGATCCAGAAATTTCGCGTAGAGTGGGGACGGATGGTAGTGGGGGTTTCCCCTTCCACGATTTTGTTGAAAATGGTGCATTGCTTTTTCAATAGACTTATATTAATTATAACGTTTGACCTTTTTTTCACTATTTCTACCATTCGCGGACCGAAAAGTCCTATATTAGATTAGATAAGTACCAGAGACATAGCCATGTGTCCATGTCCCTGATTAGGACTATCCTTGGCTCAAATTAAAATGTCCCCAAAATGGGGTCAAAAGTATCACTTTATACCATCTTTCAGCATGATTAAAAAAAAAATCACCAATTTTACTTTCCATACAGTTCCCTTAATAAAATGAGTTTAGTCAGTCAGAGAAACATACTTTTATTATTTTATTGACACAAACATACTAAATTTATATTTAATTGTGATTATTTTCATCGAACCAGAAATAAGCTTACTATAAAAATATATGCCTTGAACATCCCTATACTTTTTTCAGTCATTCAGAGTGCTCATCTCAATGGTGGTAGCTGACATAATGCAGAGACATATTTGTAATTAAGTCACTGATTAATGCCAGAATTGGTCACTCAACATTGACCTACTATTCAGATTCCGAGATGAAATTTAATTAGAAAATATGATAAAAAATCAACACTTACCCTGAAAAAATGATAATGAAGGTCAAATGGTGTAGTTTGACACATATTTGAGGACATATTTTGTTACGATTTTGAAAGAGAATTCTAATTAGGGAATTTGCGTAAAAACAACACGACATAGAATTGCCAAAAACTGACTGATTTCATCATTTGACTCTTAAGTATAAACATATGTAGTGGTATGTAAAATACTGTGGAATTCCCAATACGTCCTGCAGATGTGATATAATTTCGTAAAGTATGTAAGCCTAAACATATAATTTGTATCTTTTTTTTAAAATTTACTGGGTATGTTTTCCGATAAAAATAGTATTTTGTAAGTTTCGCAATTACACAATAATTACGTCGAGTGATATGAATACACACGTCGAATATTTATTATAAGTGCAAATGGAATTCATCGAAAATCAACTTCTGTAATATAAACGTAATAAAGGACAGTGGGCTCCTTTATTCCCTTTTATTAAGAGAAATTATACATTTGGCTAACAAAATGTCACTGCTTGTGAATTAGCCACGGTCCTCATGTATCATAGATGAGTGACTTATTCACCTGACCACCACCTGCCTGTCTACATGTCTCCACCTGCCTGCCTACATGCATACCTACCTACCGGCTTACCTACCTGCTCACCTGCCCACCTGTATGGCTACCTCTGCTTACCTGCCTTTACCTGCCTGTCTGCCTGCCCACCTGCATGCCAATCTCTGCCTGCCTTCCTGCCTGCCTGCCTGCCTGTCTGTCTGTCTGTCTGTCTGTCTGTCTGTCTGTCTGTCTGTCTGTCTGTCTGTCTGTCTGTCTGTCTGTCTGTCTGTCTGTCTGTCTGTCTGTCTGTCTGTCTGTCTGTCTGTCTGTCTGTCTGTCTGTCTGTCTGTCTGTCTGTCTGTCCGTCCGTCCGTCCGTCCGTCCGTCCGTCCGTCCGTCCGTCCGTCCGTCCGTCCGTCTGTTTGTTTGTCTGTCTTAAATGTTTTATATAATAATTAAATAATTAAAGTATATGCATATGCCATATTTTAATTGATATAACTATTTTATTATGTTTTTCTTGTATTGTCGTAAAAGTAAAGCTACTGTATTTCATGTTATTTTATTTTAAGTTATCTTGTATTGCCATATATTGCATTGACATCTAATGATAGGATATTATACATGTGCATTGTCTGTACAAGACGGATAAATCTCTGGACGGGTGTTGGCTTACTGTAGCGTGGCACCTCATCGTCTTAGAGCGGACGCTGCATGTCCGGAGTGTTGACTTTTTGTTGGCATTCTGAACAAGAATAAAAATTCATACATTTACATGTCGTTTTAGGACTTCTTTTGTTATTTGCGAAAGTGTACCACATTAGTCTATGCAAACGACGTGTGATCGCGTTTAGGTCCTTAAAATGAGATTAACAATGTTTAAATACCTTAACACCGTAGGAATAGCCACTACTAGATACTAAGAGTCTGCCGCCTCGTTTGCTGCCCTTCTCTAAAACTTTGTACACCACTGGCTCTTCTAGTAGAATTTGATCAGGGAGGTCAGGCTCTGCATTCAGAGATCTACAAAACAAATAAGCACGTTATAT
The DNA here is from genome assembly GCA_029582155.1 of Panopea generosa. Classification (NCBI taxonomy): domain Eukaryota; kingdom Metazoa; phylum Mollusca; class Bivalvia; order Adapedonta; family Hiatellidae; genus Panopea; species Panopea generosa. The sequence goes on from CM055899.1 coordinate 2,068,736, forward strand.
AATACAAGGTGATAATATTCAAACGTCCGGTTTCCTCATATAGCGTTTATAATTTATAGTCTGCTGTGTAGATATGTGAAATTGCGTAATAAAACAATTATTGTTTCAATTTGTGAAATAATCAATTTACTAACGTGTCATGTGATTCCACTGGGTCATCTGTCACTCGGTGATCGGGACCAGCCTGTATATACGTGCAGTCTGACCTTGATTATCATCATTTATCATACACAGTTATTTCGATCATTCATATTTTTTAACAATGTCAAATCGCTTATCAATTACAAGATCATTCTTATAATTTTTGTCTTCATATTTTTTAACAATGTTTTCTATCAAAAATATTTTCGAATCAATTTAGTTTCTGTTATATAACGATTTTTCAAGTTTTCATTTAAAACAGTGCTGGAGAAAGAGAAAACGTTTAACCTCATAGACATCTTCACATTTTCCACAATGTTTTCTATAAATATAGTTTCTGTTATATTACGTTTACAAGTTTTTCGTCTGCTTATCGTTCTTCTCAATAGAATAGTGTTGAATACATCTTGATTCCATTTCTATTGATAACGGGAAGACGCCCGTTTCTCGGCTTTTGTACTCATTTAAATTAATGTAGGAAAATAAGAATTTTAATTTGAGAAATTTCTCCTTTTCCGACAATGTTTTCTACTCCATATAAAAAATCCAACCTTATATAAGAAATACATATAAACATTTCTTACCTGTATGACATGTTCGATGCTGCCATCTGTCACAAGAATCACAGGAGATATCGTGTTGACGAGTAACTTCTTATATACATCTTTAATTGCCATTTTTAACAGTTTTGACTAAAACTAATTAGTAAGTAAAACATCTATTGTCAAATCTCCTTGAAAAAAGTCCGCCATTTTAATTATCTGTTGATGGATAATTGGTATTAATTGGTATCAATTACTTCTTTACGATAAACTATTTGTTTGTCTTTAATTGCCATTTTTAACAGTTTTGACTAAAACTAATTAGTTGTCTGTGAAATAAACATCAATTAACTAATTAGATAACTAATTACTACGTATTGTTTACACCATTTTATAAAAAATAGTATAGGGCGAATAGTATAGATGTTTTCTGTGAAATAAACATCAAAAGACTTATTAGATAACTTAATTACTACGTATTTTTTTTATATAAAAATAGTATGTTTTCTGTGAAATAAACATCAAAAGACTTATTAGATAACTAATTACTACGTATTTTTTATAAAAATAGTATAGAGCTAATCCACTCACTAATATGGGCGAAACCACTCGCGCGAAACCACCTAGTGCGAAACGTATATTAGGGCGAAACCACTCTATAACAATTAAAACGGGTTATGCCTTATATAACCTGAAATGTGCTGAAAAGGCGTTAAAGATACATCACCTGTTACTTTCTGTTCAGTAAATGATGGCAAGTTTATTGAATAAGAAAGATGAAAGTCCCATTCGAAAACAACGGTTGATAACGTACTTGTAGTTTGTCTTATTTATGAGAAATTAGTTAATACACCTATCGACATTTTCCGTTTTATTTGTCAATGTTTTAGCATAACCAAATACTGGCCCACGAGTGACTTTATCGCTAGTCGCGATTTACTAGTTGGCCAATTAAATTAAAGAAATTTTCTCTAAAGAGACAAAATGCAATATAAGTTATTGAACAGACTATCTGGCATAATATATTAAATGATGTTTTATATAAATGTGCAGTTTTTCTGCTCAGATCGAAACATATCGGCGATATAGGTGAGGCCTCTTCAAACCCCATTCAAAGAAAAATCAACAAACTTGCCTAAAATCTCAATATGATCAAATAAAATAAAACGCTTTATATAAACGAAATACTGTAACACGTTTTACCAGCTGACATGATAAACAAAACTACTCTGCCCACCTGCCTCTACCTGCGTTAAAACAAATTAAGCACGTATTTGGTGTACATAAAATATGTACAAACTTTCTTCTTCTAGCATGATGCTTGAGTATATACTACTGTCGCCCAGTGTTTGGTCGTTTTTTTTAGTTTTTTTTCCTTGTCGTTAAATCTTTATCGTTCCGGGTAATTTTACGCGAAAAAAATTGTTATTGCGGCACCATCAACGCGAGCAAAATTTAAAAAAAAAGCTGAATAGCTTTTTTACATGTAGATCGTGCTCTGCAGAAAGTCAAACGCAGAAGAAAATGTATGTATATTTGCATGTCATGACATGTGTAAATGATTTTAAATAGACCAGTCTGCTAAAACATGTATACAATTAAAATATCCACACCGCGTAAACCAAACATTCAAAAAACAGAGACAGAAACAACCAAACTGGTGGACAAAACTGAGGAAAACAAATGATCAATACAACACTGAAATCTATGTTTCATCTATTTTCATTCAATGTTATATTAAAAAAAAGATTTAGCCAGAAAAACAATATGCCATCGGCCTGCTCCTAACACGATAGTGATGTGCCTATGATTGTGTCTAAGACTAATTCTAAGTGGTGCTGTAGCGTAATAGGTAAGGCGTGAGCCTGTCCATCTAGATGTGTAACGTTCGATTCTGCGTAGCGACATTTTTCTTTTTGTAAATAAAAATGTTTATAAAAAAAATCAAGGTATACGTGTTATGTTTATCTTTATTTAAAAGAATTAGGTAATAAATATAAATACATTCACTTAAGTATATTTGCACCCCACCCCCACCCCTAACATCAATTACTGGATCCGCACCTGCGCGTCCCTCTAAACTGAAATCATGGATCCGCCCCTTCTACCTGCCTCTACCTGACTGCTTGCCTACCTACCTGCCTACCTGTCCACCTGCATGTCCAACTATGAGGGAATTAAGATGAAGATAAGAGACCAACAATTTCTGATTTCAAGGCCATAACACCCATACCATCTAAAAGACAACGGACATTATTTCAAGTTGATGTGTTGACCACTCACGCTAGAGGTTCGGAGAAAGAAGTCCTCAAAATGCTCATCATTACTTATCTGTTAAAATCCTATAACTGCCAGTTTTCAACAACAGTGATGTCTTATTGCAGAATATGCTATGCCAGGTTTCCTTTACTCATCTGCAGCAAAAAATCACAGCTCCTATGAACCATTTTGAAACTACTTCAAACCAAATTACATAGGACTTTTTTAAATGAAATAATCATGTTACTGCGACAAAAAAAGGGACGTAACTGTGAAGTGAGACCTATAGCAGCGACTTGATATCTTGCATCATTTGATTTATTTAAATAATCGTCAACATCCATTTTTGACAAATATTTCTCTAATACTTTAAAACAGCGTTCGAACTTATATCTAGACCGTTTGCCTATTTTCTTAAACGTTTTAGTGATACCCTTCATGTATTTGATCGAATTTCGACACGTGCTCCTGTCGTTGATTCTGGCAGACAAATACTCAGACTCACGGAAAATACTATTAACATTCATAATTGTTCCTTCAGTCATAAATTCTTCAACAGGAATTGAGAAAATGTTTGACAAGTTTGATAAAATATCACACAAGCAACAGAATATATTACTGCAATCCACACACATAGCCACGTGTTTCAGCATAAACGTCTTTATAATATATGATGAAATTATTGTTTTGTCTTCGGATTCGTTACAAATCTTTCCTACAGTGTATTTTAAAGTCATATAACACATTTTATGAAATTCAGACATTGATTTCATGAGTTTTACCTCGGTTGACGTGAATGTGAACCGAAAGCACGTTGCATCATGGCATCTGGATATACCTGGAAGTAACATGTAAGTACCGTCTTCCACGAGACTTTTAAAATAATCTTTAAAAGTCATATCACCAGGTTCACTGACATCGTGTATGTTTTTCATTTCTATTGCATATACTATATCTATGGAAATGTCTAACGCCGAATTAGTCTTAAGCAGTGGTATCCAACGAAAGAAAAGAGTGCATGCGGTTTTAAAGCATTCTGGTTTCCATTCGGTTTCGTCTAATTCTGCAGAAGTGATACCACCATATGGTATGCATAGTTTACCCGAGGGTTTACAAACCTTGTAGTTCTTATACATATTCCACGATGATTTAATAGCAGTTACAATCATCGTCTGTAATTTAGTACCTGATAAATAATTGTTTTCAAGACAGTCTGAATACAGTTCAGCAGTAGATTTAGACATAAATTCGACCTTGGCATGTGTGCCGCTGTAATGGGTAACACGTGTTACGTTTATAGTATTCGGGTTTAGATGTTTTAATATTACCAGGTAATCAAACTCATTCGGTTCCTCAAGTTTTGTTCCTTCTCCCATGCTTCCAACTAACTTTATTCGTGATATTTCAAATTTAGCGCCATTTTTCCAATATATATAATTTAAGATAGTGTCGACCATTTCATTCACTGCATCTTTTATATCCAAGACTTCTTCTTTGTTTCTATGAAACTTGAATTTCTTTTCATTCAGATCAGATATAAATTGGTTTATTCTCGTGTACTTGCTAGACGTCATGTGTTTAAGAGCATCGTCTTTACAGAAACCTTTAAACGTTAGTTGTTCATTATCGTCACTGTCATTGTCTTCATAACTGACATTTTCATTACATGTTAATTGGTCACTTTTGCCACTGTCATTGCCTTTATTACTGACAATTTCATCACACGTTGGTTGTTCTATATTGTCACTGTCATTGCTTTGATTACTGACAACTTCATCACTCGTTGGTTTTTCAATAGTGTCACTGTCATTACCTTTATTACTGACAACTTCATTACACGTTGGCTGTTCAATATCGTCACTGTCATTGCCTTTATTACTGACAACTTCATCACACGTTGTCTGTTCAATATTGTCACTGTTATTGCCTTTATTACTGGCAATTTCATCACACGTTGGATGTTCAATATTTTTACTGCCATTGTCTTTATAACAGAGAACGTCATCACACGTTGGCTGTTCAATATTGTCACCGCAGTTGCCTTTATTACAGACAACTTCATCACACATTGATTCTTCAATATTGTTACTGCCATTGCCTTCACCACTGCCTTCATTACTGACAGCATTATCACATGTTGGCTGTTCAATATTGTCACTGTCATTGCCTTTATTACTGACAATTTCATCACACGTTGGTTTTTTAATATTGTCACTGTCTTCATTAACATCTTCATTACACGCTTCTTGTTCACAGTATTCATTTTCACTGTTGTCGTTACTAACAAATGTATATGTTGCTGATATTTCTCCTGTCTTTTCAATTCTCCTTTCTTGTCGCTGATCAACGGCATTTCCTATTTTTTCTAGTTTTGGCATTTTCCTAGATTTCTCCTTATTAAGAATTCTATTTTTATTTTTATTTTTATTTTCTGCAAGGTCTTTATTTGAACATCGACGTGACCTCTTAGTTGCTTTCTTGACATCCATCTTAAAGCGTGAAGAGTTAAACCCATACAACGGTTTCTTGTTGTTGTGTAGGTTATAACAGTATACTGTACAGGTAGTCGAGGTCAACACTGCTATGCATATAATTCCCAAATGTACGGATAAAGATGTGCTATCTGAAAAAAAAATACGAATTTAAAATGAGAACACTTTGGTGTTTAAATAAAAGTTGCAAGCGTTTCACTAAGGAATGGAATTCATTTGTTGAATGTTAACAATATTAACGTCTGAAGAACAAATAAAAAGATGCCCAAATTATCGGGATTAAAAAATCTGTTTCATATATAATAATGGTTTTATCTTTTGATTGATAATGAAAAAACATTGATCATTTATATTTATTAATCGCCGCCAAATAATAAACATATGTGATAAATGTTATTTTTAAAAAGGGAATTATAAAGTACTTTTTGAGATGGACAGGTGAAAATATTCATTACTACAAGCTTAATAGGGACATTCAACAACGACTAAAATACATTACAACATCGGTTAGTTTATTTAACTAATTCATCCACATTCATTTTTGACAAATATTTTTCAAGTATTTCAAAACAACTTTCAAAATCATATTGAGACCATCTGCCTATTTTCTTAAACAGTTTGGTTATACCCTTCATGTATTTGATCGAATTTCTACATGCACGTTTGCTGTTCCCAATCTTCACTTTCATTGTCGTCATTACTAACACTTTTATATCTTGTTGATGTTTCTCCTCCGTTTTTTTCTTTCCATTCTTGTCGCCGATCAACAGCGTTGTTCCACTTTTCTAGTTTGGTAATTTCCCTAGATTTGCCCTTTGTTTCAAGAATTCTTTTCTTTTTTTTGTTTTCTGCCTGGACATCGACGCGATTTCTTAGCTGATTTCTTGACATCCATCTTATGTTATGAAGAGTAAAACCAATGCAACGGTTTCTTTTGTTCTGTAGGTTTGAATACTATATTATAATACGTGGATAATTAAGCTGAACACTGCTTTCGGTAGCATTTTCAAACGTTAGGATAAAGATGTTTTATCTGAAAACATACGAAATAAAAATAAAAACTCTTTGGCCTATATTTGATTCTTAGAATTAAATAATACTGTAATCGTTAAAATAAAATCACGTTTTTAGAGTCTTATTAATGACTGCATTATTTATTGCATGTTCATGATACACGCATCACTAGCAAGGCAATATACAAAAAGGATGAAAGATACAAAATTTTCTTTAGAGACGGGATGCAATAACATATATCAACATTAAAAGTTTGTCTATGGATGTCTTTTTGGTAACCTTTCAAAAAGGGGGGGTGGGGGGGGGGGGGGAGGTGGCATTGTAATGATGAAATTGTGTGAGTGTGTTTGGGGGGAGGGGGGTCAAAATAATTCAATCGTAAGTATGCATGTTTTAAAAAACACGTGTTTCAAAGAAAACAATTAAACTGGCGTTGAACGCTGCAAGTGATGAACATAAAACATCACGTGTGAATTCTGACTTTGTGGGTGATGTATTTCAAAAAGCTATTGCTTCTTTATTCCTGTATGAATTTAATTTGAATGTTCAGATAATATGCACAATATCTTTGATTGGAAGTTAAAAAATGGAATTTACAAGTTCGTGTTAACGATTCGAACTTTGACTAATTCTATAGTACATTGGCTGTACTGTAGTGTGTCGAACATAAGAATCAACAATATATCGACACGGATACTATTTTATTCTAAAGAGCTGCTTACACTAAAGTGTAAAGTCTCAGTAATATCGTGGGTTTAATTTTATTTTTTTTGAATGAGATTTAACACCATTTTCAACATATTTCAGGTAAAATATGACATATCCATTTTTACCGGTAGAGGTCAGACGGAATAGTAACCACCGGCCTTTCGCAAGAAAATGGCAAACTTTCTCACATAAAGTTTTTGGAGCGAGCAGAACTTGAACCTTCGACCTTAGCGGTGAATGGTAAGTGATCTTGAGACGGCACCTTAGACCACTCGGCCACGGAGGATCCGCGGAACTAAGATAAATCTAGTGTATATCATTATTAACAAAAATATAGCAGATTCAATGGACTTGCGTCAAATCTCAATATGATGAAGTAAAATGTATTATAATTGAAACACAGTAACAAGGTTGGCCAGCTTACATAATAAGCAAAGTAACTCTTTAACACTGATGAAATAGATGAGGACGTGGGACCAACTGTTACTGATTTTAAGTAACTTAAATGTCTTGGATAGGACGTATAACAGTCCATACGGTCATGTGACACATATATAATCTTATAAGACAATATACATTAAGTGAGACATTGGTGTATTGGTAAATGTGTTAGCCGCTCACGTCAGAGGTCATGGGTTCGATCCGATGATCTCTCATAAGAAACACCTAGTACTGGTTTTACTAGGCAAACGGGTTCGTAAGTTATTCATAAAAAAAAAACCCTAATCGAGCTGAACTAAATTGGTATATCTCAAAGACCATTAAATGATTATAAATGCTCGACATTTATTATGTGTGAAATGTTTACAAAGTAATCATTTTTATATATACGGAGAAGTAAAATGATAACCTTCAAAATATAGCTGCTGGAAAGAAGTCGACAACTAATGTCCGACGAACAAACGGCTATCGGGATTGAAAAACCTGGTTTATATATATATCACCGGTTTTACCTTTTTAATGTTTAATGAAAACACATCAATCAATTATATTTTGTATTAATTAAATATATTTATTGTATAATTGGAGTTTTAACGTAAATATTCATTATCGCACGGCGAATGGGAAAATGCAACAACAACTAAACTACTTTGCAACAACATCGTTTGATTTATTTATATACTTATTGCACACCCATATCTGACAAATATTTTTCTAAGTGTTTTAAAACAACTTTCGAAATCATAGCTAGACAGTTTGCCTATTGTCTTAAACCTTTTGGTGATACCTTTCATGTATTTGATCGAGTTTCTACATGTACTCTCGTCGTAGATTTTGGTCGATAGACCATCCGAATCACGGAAAATACTTTGGGCATTCATAACTGTTCCTTCAGTCATAAATCCATTCGAAAGGAATTGAGAAAATGTTTGACAAGTTTGATAAAATATCACACAAGCAACAGAATATATTACTGCAATCTGTACACATAACCACGTGCTTCAGCATGAACGTCTTTATAATATATGATGAAATTATTAGTTGGTCATCGAAATTGTTGTATATTTTTCCTACTGTATGTTTTAAAGTCATATAACACATTTTATGGAATCCAGACATTGTTTTTACGAGCTTTACCTCGGTTGATGTGAATGTGAACCGGAAGCACGTGACATCATGACATTTACCAATACCAGGAAGTAACATGTAAGTGCCGTCTTCCACGAGACTTTTAAAATAATCTTTAAAAGTCATATCCTCAGGTTCAATGACATGGTCTATGTTTTTCATTTCTATTGCATATACTATATCTACAGAAATGTCTAACGACAAACCGGTATTTATCAATGGTATCCAACGAAAGAAAAGAGTGCATGCGGTTTTAAGGCATTCTGGTTCCCACTCTTCTTCATCTGAATCTTTTGCAGAAGTGATCCCACTGTGCGGTATACAAAGTTTTCCCGACTGTTTAGCAACCTCGTAGTTCTTATACGTATTCCAAGATGATTTAATAGCAGCTACAATCCTCGTCTGTAATTTAGTACCTGATAAATTATTGTTTTCAACACATTCTGAATACAGTTCAGCAGTAGATTTAGACATAAATTCTACTTTGGCATGCGTACCTCTGTCATGGGTAACACGTGTTACGTTAATAGTATCCAGGTTAAGATGTTTTAATATTACCAGGTAATCAAACTCATTCGGTTCCTCTAGTTTTGTTCCTTCTCCCATGCTTCCAACTAACTTTATACCTAATGTTTCAAATTTAGCGCCATTTTCCCTATATATATGATTTGAGATAGCGCTAACCATTTCAGTCACTGCATCTTTTATATCTACGACTTCGTCATTGTTTCTATGAAACTTGAATTTCTTTTCATTAAGCTCAGAAATAAATTGGTTTATTTTCATGTACTTGCCAGGCGGCATATCTTTAAGAACATCGTCTTTGCTGAAACCTTTAAACGTTAATTGTTCAATATCGTAACTGTCAATACCTTTATTACTGACAACCTCATCATACGTCAGTTGTTGACTTTCGTCACTGTCGAATGCTATCATTACTGCTTTCATTACTGACAACCTTCGTTACTGACAACTTCATTACTGACAACTTTATTACTGACAACTTCATTACTGCCATCATTACTGACAACTTCATTACACGTCAGTTGTTCACCATCTTTACTTTCACTGTCGTCGTTATTAACAGCTGGATCTGTTGCTGATGTTTCTCCTGTCTTTTTGCTTCTCCTTTCATGTCGCCGACCAGCAACGTTTACCATTTTTTCTAGTTTGGGCATTTTCTTATATGTGTTCTTCTTATCAAGTATTCTTTTATTATTTTTGTTCTCTGCAGGGTCTTTGTTTAAACATCGACGCGACCTCTTAGTTGCTTTCTTGACATCCATCTTATAGCGTGAAGAGTAAAACCGATACAACGGTTTCTTCTTGTTGTCTAGGTTATTACAGTATACTGTACGGGTAGTCGAGGTCAACACTGCTACGCGTATAATTCCCAAATATACGGATAAAGATGTGCTATCTGAAACAATACGAATTAGAAATGAGAAAAAATTAAGTGTTTTATTAAGGAATGGAATTGTTTTTTTTAATGTTAACGATATATGAACTTGTACGTAGCACGTTAAAGTACGAATTTGAAATAGAAACTATTTAGCCTATATTTGATTCTAAAAATAAATTAATGTAAGCGGTTTATTCAGGAATGTACTTTACGTGTAAAGTAAGATACAATCTACACACTTTTAAATGGAGTTGGCATGGTAAAACATTAACCGTCAGCTATGGATAACTACTGACCGGCTTTTAGCTTTACATTCATACGCATTTAAGACAGATTAAAAAACCAATTATGAATTAGCATAACAATTATTATTGTTAAATTAAAGAAAACATAAAATATGAACCGGATTAAATTAAAGGATTAAATGCATACATAGCGTCAAGCAAGTTATTTTAACAATTTTTGGCCTAAAGTTAAGATTAGCGCCGGTGTCCCAATTCTTACACTGTATAATGCTATATACTATACTTCTTATTCTAATACTGAAGCATGTATAATCTGTGATAGATGTATATATTTTATGTCAATTAATATTATAGTGATAGTCTCTTGTAATTCTAATTTTGAATGGCTATGAACGTTGTATATGTTATTGTATGTTTTATTTGTATGTTTGTACATAGATGAGACTTTAATAAAGATATATACCTACCACCCGTGACATAGTCTCGCATGGTGACGTGAATGGAATGTTTGATTTATATTATATAAGTAATGGCGTTCTTGTTTTGAACATTCACGATATATTAACTTTGTTGAACATTCACGATACATTAACCTGACATGTACAAATACGAATCGCTAGCATTTACATGGTACACATATTCAGTTACTAGTATAATTTAAAGATGTAATCTGTGATAGTCTGGAGTAATTCACATGCTTGAATTGCTATATCCTTGTGTATTTTTGTTTGGTATGTATATTATCAGTTTTCGGTGTACGAAACTTGAATAAAGATTGAAACTGTAACGAGTATAATTATAATGTGAAACCCTTAGGGATTACTTAGTAAGTGACTTTGCATTTGATGAAAAATAATTCATATTTCAAAAACGTTAAAACTACAATTTTACAACGTCACAGTTGATTGCGTATGTCTAGTTACCAAGTCAACGAATGTCATTCCCTAAATACCATACAACGTCTTTATGTCGTTTTCACAGCATGAGACGCAGGTGCTCGGCGATAGTGAAATGGTGGTAACATTTTTAAACCTTGATTTTCACTCTTCAATATTTAAGGCAATGAAATGTCCAAAACATCTCAAGTTTCACAGTTTCTTTTACTGCTTCTTCGTTAAAAAGCTTCTAATACTTTATTTCATGTTCTATTTCGACAAAAATAGCAGTAACAACATATGGTGAGCATATTTCATGTTGCGTTTTCATTGACCGTCAGTATATATTTCATGGTGCGTTTTCATTGCCTGTCAGTATATATTTTATGGTGCGTTTTCATTGACCGTTAGTATATATTTCATGCTGCGTTTTCATTGACCGTCAGTATATATTTCATGGTGCGTTTTCATTGACCGTCAGTATATATACCATGGTGCGTTTTCATTGACCGTCAGTATATATTTCATGGTGCGTTTTCATTGACCGTCTGTATATATTTCTTTGACCGTCAGTATATATTCTATGGTGCGTTTTCATTGACCGTCAGTATATATTTCATGGTGCATTTTCATTGACTGTCAGTATATTTTTCTTGGTGCGATTTCATTGACCATCAGTATATATTTCATGGTGCGTTTTCATTGACTGTCAGTTTATATTTCATGGTGCGTTTTCATTGACTGTCAGTTTATATTTCATGGTGCGTTTTCATTGACCGTCAGTATATATTTTATGGTGCGTTTTCATTGACCGTCAGTATATATTTCATGGTGCGTTTTCATTGACCGTCAGTATAATTACACAATAAAAAATATTTCGGTTATTGCTGCATGGTCCAACACAAGCCATTTTAAACCGATTAAATGGTACGTTACATATAGAAGTAAATTTAAATGACCCACTTATCCTAGTGAAACATAATTAAGCAAGTAAACAAATCTATTTGTATGAAGTATATATTGACTGTAATCATTATGTAAGTGGCATGTAATATATCACCACAATTTATCGTTAAACGTAAAAAATACATTCATCAACATAACTAAAACATATAAAACTATAATGGTCCATATCAACAGCACAAGAGTTATCACAGAACATTTACAATTTATCTGAACACATTGCCTTAGAAGCTCATATGTTGTCCAGATTCATGCGAGCATGCAACGCCGCACACGCCAGAGGTAACGTTTGACAAATTCTGGGCTGCGTTCAGTCCGGTTAAAGGTTAGCTAACACATTTTCCTGGTCACTGGCTCAACCTCGTATAAACAAACAGTGTGCAATATTTTAGAAAACCAGGCATTAAACGTGTTTGCTGTTTTAACGGTGCAGAACGCAGACCAGGTGATTCATTTATGGTTGCCCGAGTACAGCGGAAAATCCAACTCACCTGTGTGTCTGTCGAGTCAACATTCAACATTCCGATAGCTTAATAACGATGACCTACATTTAATCGCGGAATGGTGAAATTAAAAACGTCCAATGGTTTTCTTAATTGATTATCGACACTGTCTTGATATATACAATATGCAACGCGCGTTATCCAAATCAGCATAGCCCAGTTAACAGCGCAACATTAACCAATCAATACTAAACAGTGGTATAAAATGACAGAAATTATCTATTTTAAAAACTGGAAAATGTTGATATTTGCTGAGTGTAAACATGTATAGATACACATATCACAAATAAAACTAATTTAAATACCTGTCGAAACAATTCGTCGTGTATTATTTATTACACTTGTTTTGTATAACATCCACAATACGTGGCGGTGTATTGTACACAACGAGAATGATAATGTAATCAAAATGGCGATCAATATCGGGTAGTAATCGGAACACTACTTGGTTATTTCCGCCTACATACGAAAACGGCCGAGGCGCAGCGATGTTCCGTTTGACCGGGTAGAGAATGTATAACGAGGTCACCTATATCGTTGTTGTTGTTTGAATAATGTGTATACCTTGAATTACATGTATTTATGAATGAAAATACCGCATACACAATGTAGTTATGTATAAATCCAATACGCTACGTCATCCTACCTACCGTAGTATATGGTGTACACTCAGGGTCAAAAACCGCTTTTATGACGGTGGACCGTTATTTTTGTTTTTACACCATAGTTTTCGGGATATTTTGTAATTCTGCAGAGCAAATTTATCTAGGTAGTTAGTGTTTGCATTCTAACTTTGTACTTATTAAAACATCCGTTAAAAATCTCTAATACGGTAGGTTCGATCTAAAAATAGGAGTTTCACTGTAGCTTATTGGATATTTACCTTATACAATACTATAGATAGACGATCAGTTAACCTAACCACTGTTTCCTGGGATCATGGAAGGTTAACCAGTACTCCAGCGAACCCCATTTCCGCAAGTTACTAATAACATTTCCACTTGAACCAGCGGTGAGAGACTAATAATAATGAGACGCAGTGTCGTACATCAACCATCACGGAGATTGTGGCCGTGCGGTGGATTCGAACTCATGATCCCCTAGAATGACAGTCAGACGCGCAACTTTGGTTGAAATAAATAACAAGGTTACTGTTTGATATATGTACAACATGTGTATTCTAAATGTAACATCAGCTATGGAAACTAAATGGTATGTTAATATTAGATATATGATTCTTATTTCATCTGTCATTGTTTATAAGTATTACCTCATTAAAGTAAATGTTAGTGATGTCTGTTATAACTACAGTAAACTAAATATACACATGTATGTATCGTTCCATAGACACGAACGTTGTGTGTACTGTCAATTATTTTTTCTATGTAAACATACATATGACTTCATAGATACGGAAACAAAACAAATGTATATTATATGATAGGAGCATTTAACGATACTAACGGCAAGTTTGCAGCAATTAAAATCTCTCTGTTCCTGAATTTAGTGTTTTTGTTATTTATGGTCCCTTTGAACTATTGAACTAATTCAGTGTTGCTCGAGCAGGTGTCAAGGACTTGCTGTGTGTTCTAAGGTCCATTATCTCCCATGTACCGAACCAATACAATCGAGACGGCTGAGTTCGTCTTCTGATTGTGTTTTGCGCTTTCAGGGATTCATTTATAAGGTGAATGTATTATCCAATATGCACTGATATAAAAAAACGTATACATATTGATTCTCAACGACTGCCGATTATATAATTATAGATAACGTTGAGAATCTGAGGTACCTTTATCTCTCTGTTTAAGATTTTCGATGACAGGTAGACACATTATTCTATATAGTTCGTTGAGATTCTGTCTGTATAAGATTGTCGATGACAGCTTGTCATATTATTCTATAAAGTTTGTTGAGATTCTGAAGCAGCTTTTTCTGTCTCTTTAAGATGTTCGATAACAACCTGAACTGATGATCATTATATAGCACGTTGGGAACCTGAGGTACTGAGAAACGTTATATGTGAGATGACAGCTAATCATAAAGCTCGCTGTGAATCTAATATTTGGGAATTTGAGAAACATCTATGAGAAACATCTATATAAATGTCTGTCTAAGATTCTCGACGACAACCGACTATATATTTTAAAGTCCGTTGAGAATCGGAGATACTGATAAACCTTTATATGTCAAAATATTTTATATGTCAACGTGTCTCTACGACAACCCGGCTTAATAGTTCTTAATATTTCGTTCAGAATGATGTTAGAAACCATTACCTGTTTAACTAAGGTTCGAAACGACAGTTGAATATGTAATTTAAGACTAGTTGAGAATATAAAAAATTAAAAAGCATTTATAAACCAGTCTGTCCAATATCTTCAACGAAATAAAAGGCATAGAACCGGTTGTATATAGTAGTCACGCTGCTTGTGACTAGTGATACTGCATAACAACAGATTATTGTTTTCTATTTTTTATCATCATGTACTTTGCAAGCTGTTTAAACTTGCTGCAAGCGTTGTAGAGATTAATTCATGTCTCTGACGATTGTCAGTTAAAGATTCATGTTGTGGTTCAGCTAATGCAGCTATCTCGATAGAAGTACCATCATTCGTCTTTGCCCAGCCTTGAATATCACCACGTGACAGCAAGGAAAACACGATCGTTCCAATCACGCTGATGCCAATACAAAGGTAAAACACGTTATTCCACCCTTCTTGTGTCCCCTGTAATATAATATAAACAAAATAAGTACAATCTAAGACATACAAAAGTTTTGGAATATGGTTGCAATATTTAAGAGACGTACCTAAATAATTTCAAAATATTAACCAAAAGTCATGTGATTAAAACGAGATGTTTTGACCGGATATCTGAAGTTCCTTGATAAAATGACACGTAACTAGTTGACTGACTTTAGTTGTTTGATGATATGTTGTTTTTTTTAAATGCATATACATACACATACGAATATTAAGATAATTTGATTGTTGTTTTGTTTATATGATTTGACATGCAAAGCCAGTTAACCATAAATTAAAATATATGTGCATTGAGAAAAATTCTCAGATACTTTGCTGCTTTTAATTTTTGTTTGTTTGTTGTTTTCTTAATTCATTTCATAGCAATTAAAGCTAATTATTTTGATATATTCTGTAATTAACATACGTTCTTGCTAAGGACGCCGGTTACTTGGGGTGCCACTGTACCTGTCAGGCACGAAATTGTGTTGGAGAACCCGTATATTACACCGGCGTATCTGTGCATAAAGAATTTATCTATTAGATATAACAGAAAACAATCAATGGTTATGGTACTTTTCTTTATGTGTTTTTTTTTATTTAGGGCTCAATTATCAACTTTTTATTCCAAAAAAGTATTCTATAAGATATCAGATTTTTAAAACACTTGAAACTGTCTAAATATAGAAAGGGCAATATAACAGTCTTAACTTGAACAAAAACATCTTACTTGTGCTATGAACAGTAGGTGAGACAGCTGTTGTTTCATTTATATATGAGAAGAAGTTACTCAGATATAAGTTTCAACTTTGTTTGCTGTAAGAAATAACCTTGTTTTCTAAGTATAATCGAGTTGTGGTAGTCTAATAGATAGAGTGTTAACCGCTCACGCCAGAGGTTGTGGATTCGATCACGAGATCGACTTGATGCCTGTCATAAAACAACACTCAGTACCGGTTCTACCCAGGAAGCACTCTTGAGAGCGGTTCATATAAGCTCTGAGCTTTTTTTGCAATCGAGCTAAAATAAATTAGTACAAACTAAACTAAAAGAGGATCAGTAGTACATAATGTAAAAACCCGAGTTATCCCACTTGTATTTTAATCTAAATAAAGGCAGTGAACACACGTGTGAAGTTTCATTAATGTACAAACAGCAGTTGTAGCTGAGATAGGAGCTTATAACAAAACTTGAACAATTTCTAAGCATAAAATACGTCGTAAAGTTGCCTAGAGTTAAAACTGTGTTTACTCGATGCATCTGACTGGTAGGTATTGGAGACATATATAGTAGTTACTGAAATATGAATTTGCTACAGTCTTAAACCATTTTTTAAGTACAGAGGGGCCATACATTTAAAACTAAATCAGAGTTAACCTGCTTGTTGTCATTGGTCCCTTTAATGGTAGTTTATACAGATGTATATTTAGCATTTACTGAGTTACTGTATCATTTGACGGCCAAACTTTGTTAACTTGATTAGATGTCAATTGATCTTGAGGCGTTATCTTATAGCCTATAGTACATTATACGCTATTTTGAATCATGTTTGGTTTATGTAATATATGTGCTTCAGGTTTATTTTTCTTATACTACACGTCGGACATAATTCCTGATTGATGAAGTATACTCAGGTACTTTGAAAACGCACCACTTACATACGGGTAATTTTAGTGCAGAAAATATCACCCGATTTCAAAGAATGTTTATATACGTTAAGCGTGCCATCTCTGTCTTCTACTGTCAATATTTTCAGACTGAGGCTTGAATTTGTTATGCATTTTTTTCTATTCTTCAAAGCTCCCCAAAAAGTGAAAATTCATACGCGTTAATAACGAGTCTATGTATCCAGGCGATTGGTTCATAGACTCGTTATTGATGCCTGTAAATTTTTACTTTTTGGGGTAGCTTTGAAAAATGGAAAAAACAATAAAACATTGACAATAAAAGACAGAGATGGCACTCTTAACGTAAATCAACTTTCATTTTTTTAAATCGGATGACATTTTCTGCATTTCAATTACTTGTATGTAAGTGGTGCGTTTTCAAGGTCCCTGAGTGTACACACATGTGAAGTAAAGACAAAAGAAAATATTCTGCGTAAACTTCACATCAAGTGTTATATTCACAGATACAAATGAATCTATTTTAGCAGGGCGGAGTAGAATAAGTATAGAAGAAGACAGCAATGAAGTAATATACTGCATTTAACCCAACAAGGGACGCGACCAACTGTTTAAAACATACAAGAACATCCAAACCCATGAATAATAAACACTTATATCAAATTGAACCATTATTGCATACTAGTTATTACCTTAATTTTTTACCGGGTACGGATATTTCATCTGAGACGAAGTGGCGCTATGACGTATACTGTTTATATTTTAAAAACAAACACGTGCTTCCTTAACTTATTCTTGGGCAACTATATAAAGGGACCTGGATTAATTAAACACATATACAAAATCACAAAAACTCAGTTAATTTGTATGCAAGAAAAGTAACATTTCATTGGTTATTCGGTACAGCTAGAAAATTCCGTCCCTTTGAATAACAGTTTTTGCGGAAACTTGACAGGTCTCGTTACAACCAAACCAGACGACCAATTACCACCAAAACATTCAACATTCGGGTCGGAATTTTCCATATGAACCTCAAACCCATGATATTTTTTTATTACTTTGGCGCAAAATCTGCCGCATTGAGATAATGTCCTCCTTGAGAAAGCCCCAGGAACGTTGTACCCAGACACACCAGTGCCACAGCCACTGCCTTCAGCTCACACGTTATAAACGTGACCGCAAACATGCATACACTAAATCCAATAAAACCTGAAACAAATGTGTTGTAAATCATTATTCTATGTTACAAAATACATATTATATATATCACATATCTTATACTGGTCACAATAGTTTTATTTTAACAATATCATATTACTTTTTATAATTATATTAACAGTCCGTGGATGGCGTTCTTCTCGGCAAGGGTTCTAAGGCGCCGAAGATCACTAACCTCTCAAAAGTTTGCCATTTACTTCCGAAAGGACGGTAGATCTATCCAGATGCGTTTTGAGGTCTTCCTCCACCGGTAAAACTTGATATGCCATATATAACTCGAAATGTGTGGAAATGGCGTTAAACCCCATTACAAAACTGCCTTTAGCTTTCACAACACACACAATTAAATGCATTCACAAATTTCTACAAACTGCCTTTTTACCAGTTATTCAAACCATATCACTTAAGTTATTTTTATTGACGACACCATCGCTAGCAATCATTTTATCTTTATCTGGTGTTTTTTCTCCATTATTTAACTTAGATATTGACTTAGTGTTGTTATTGTTTTAAAACGCTTGGTATCGTGGTGCTCATTCAGTAGTGTTCTATGACAGAATACCGCTGTAGGTGCAAGGAGGTGTGAGAGATGTGAGAGGTGTTGATTGTTCCATTACCCCTCATTTACAGACTAAATAAAACACACATTATCATTACCCCTCATTAACAGACTAAGTAAAACATACTTTATTATTACCCCTCATTACCAGACTATATAAAGCACACTTTATTGTTGCTCCTCATTAACAGACAATATAAAACACACTTAATTATTACCCCTCATTAACAGACTAAGTAAAACATACTTTATTATTACCCCTCATTACCAGACTATATAAAGCACACTTTATTGTTACCCATCATTAACAGACAATATAAAACACACTTAATTATTACCCCTCATTAACAGACTAAGTAAAACATACTTTATTATTACCCCTCATTAACAGACTAAGTAAAACACACTTTATTATAACCCATCATTAACAGACTAAGTAAAACACACTTTATTAGTACCCCTCATTAACAGACTAAGAAAACACACTTCATTATTACCCCTCATTAACGGAATAAGTAAAAAAAACATACTTTATTATTACGCAAAACGCACTTTATTACTACCCCTCATTGACAGACTAAATAAAACACACTTTATTATAACCCATCATTAACAGACTAAGTAAAACATACTTTATTATTACACCTCATTAATAGACTAAGTAAAACATACTTTATTATTACCAATCATTAACAGATTAAGTAAAACATACTTTATTATTACCCCTCATTAACAGACTAAGTAAAACATACTTTATTATTACCAATCATTAACAGACTAAGTAAGACACATTAACAGACTAAGTAAAACATACTTTATTATTACCAATCATTAACAGATTAAGTAAAACATACTTTATTATTACCCCTCATTAACAGACTAAGTAAAACATACTTTATTATTACCAATCATTAACAGACTAAGTAAAACACACTTTATTATTACCCATCATTAACAGACTAAGTAAAACATACTTTATTATTACCAATCATTAACAGACTAAGTAAAACATACTTTATTATTACCCCTCATTAACAGACTAAGTAAAACATACTTTATTATTACCAATCATTAACAGACTAAGTAAAGCATACTTTATAATTACCAATCATTAACAGACTAAGTAAAACATTCATTTCTGTAATTTGTTTATCTATAAGTGTTCTATATAGATGGCGTCGTTTCATTTGATTTTAGCTGCAAACTTAGAAGATCTAATTTGTGCAGGCGTTATACAAAAGACATTCATGATTACCTAGACCAATTTCATTCAACCAAAAGGTTACTTGTGTCATACATAAAACAAACATATATATTATTTTGCATATTTTCAAACATCATAAGAGGCACACTGCTATGAATGTTTACATTATCAAAGAAACTATTTTTCAAACTTTCCCAAAATAAATAAGTGGATGACTTACTTGCACCTTGAAAAAACTTCCTGGCTACCGTGACGCTGAACCAACCCCTCTTGATGACTATATCAGATAAAATACCAACTGAGACTATGGTAACGCCGTTACATATATGAGGTAGAGACGACAGAACACCATTCTAAAATGTACATAACGCATATATGAGGTAGAGATGACAGGACATCATTCTAAAATATACATAACACGTATATGAGGTAGAGATGACAGGACATCATTCTAAAATATACATACCACATATATAAGGTAGAGACGACAGGACATCATTCTAAAATATGCATAACACATATATGAGGTAGAGACGACAGAACATCATTCTAAAAAGTACATAACACATATATGAGGTAGAGACGACAGAACATCATTCTAAAATATACATAACACATATATGAGGTAGAGATGACAGAACATCATTCTAAAATGTACATAACACATATATGAGGTAGAGACGACAGAACATCATTCTAAAATATACATAACACATATATCAGGTAGAGATGACAGGACATAATTCTTAAATGTACATAACGCATATGTGAAGTAGAGATGACAGAACATAATTCTAAAATATACATAACACATGTATGGGATGGATACGTCAGTACATCATTCTAAAATATACAAAACACATGTATGGGATGAAGAGGTCAGAACAAAATTCTAAAATGTACATAACATATATAAGGGGTGGAGTCTTCAGAACACCATTCTAAAATGAACAGAAAACATGTATGGGATGGTGGAGAATTCAGAACACCATTCTAAGATGTACATAACACATGGAAGGGGCAGAGACGTCAGAATACCATTCTAAGATGTACATTACACATGGAAGGGGCAGAGACGTCAGAATACCATTCTAAGATGTACATAACACATGGAAGGGGCAGAGACGTCAGAATACCATTCTAAAATGTACATAACACATATTTCTATTACACGAAATCAACCAAAATGGAAGTATTCCATTTAAAGTTCTCCAGAACTTAACAAAATGAAATGGATGCTTAATATATATCAGATTAAGAGCTAAAAATTTCTTAACTATTATAAGCGATATGTACAGTTTAAGATAATGTGTGTAAAAGTATTTCATGCTTTTAATGATTCTGCCAACAATAATGAAAAACTTCTACATGGATATTCTAAAACTGTAAATATAATATAACTCTGAAACTCACATGACATTTTGTTATGATTTCAGTATACAATATATATACAACTGTTTTACACCTTTTAAAGTATACTACTTATACCTATCGTAACTTGCAACATATATAATTCTTCGAAGGAATACGTTGGACGAGGTCAAAATACGAAACTGTTAGTTTGAACAGTTTATGGCAATACTTTTGACATACTATCGTAAAAATGAATTACCTGTTTGATATCGAATTTGAGAACTTCTTTCATATACAACGGGAGTGTTGTAAGAATTGTTAAATACGACCAGTTAAAACATGTGTGTGCAACAACGAGTGCTAGAACAGCCGGTGATGTCAGAATGCTCTTCCATGGAACTGACAAACCCTGTGTGTATAATATGAGATATGAAAATAAAGTATGCATAAATATATATGAATCACAATAGCTTTGCTCCAATGAACGAAATCTGTTTTGTAATCAGAGACTCAAATCATAATAACATGTTCATATGGGGACATTTTTAGAAACATATTTTCATCGTTTAATGCAGTTTACCATTCAATGACTGTTGGGGAAATGATTTGCTTGAATGCATATTTCAAGAATGTACATTTTTTAACGTAGGTGTGTTTTTAAACGACCAAACCTTTTTAAATTTTGTTTTACGTAAGTTTATTGTATATAAAACTTTCGAAAAATGCATGTGCATATACATATCAATTAATAAACTATGCCACATACACACAGGCGCACGCAAACACACTCACTAACACACTCTACCTACATGCCTACACTTATATAGAATAAGCAAATGAAAGTAATGGTCCAAACGGAGACATATTATTCAAACTCGTAGAATAATTATAATAATGATGTACAGAAAAAAAGCCCATTTGATAATCTTCAAGTAGTGACAAAAATATAACATTAATTCCCTTTTTAAATAAAAATTGCTTTCAATATATAGATGTGTGTTGACAACATAAAACGTGTACCTTTCTATTGTTCGTAGGCATTGCATCTGTTGTTTCATTAATGTAATTTTTCTCTGCCTCTGTTATAGACGGATGACTGTTTGGACCTTCACTTACGAAAATGATCCATAATAATAAATAAAACGCAGTAATAATACCTGAAATATAAAAACAATGATTTCATATTCTTTATATAAATTAATGTTTTTTTTTTAAATTTGACCCAGCTCATTTGACAGTATATGCTCTCGGAGCAAAATGTTGTACATGTAAAACAATGACAATAAAATATGTTTAAACTTCCCAGAATATAAGATTAATGTATGTTTGGGACAATATCAGAAATAAAACAGACTTGTCATCTTACTAATTACTTACTAACAATAAATGAGTCATAAAAATATATGTTTGACAAGAAATATACAGACATATTTAATTGTTTACAGTATTATTTATATATTTATAGCATTGTTTATAGCATTCAATTAAAACAAATTCATGGATGCACACAGTTAATAGTAAACTTACCGAAAAGGTAGATTTAAGCTTAGAAACTAAATATTTTAGACTTCGAAAAAACAAATAACTTCGGTCGGGTGATAAATTTTCTGCAAATTTTCTGCAAATTTGATATTTTGTCTAACTCACCGTGGATATAGAATATAGATCCCCATCCACCGTCAAAACCATAGGCACATAATAAGCCAGGATGTAGTGAAAGACACAACCGTCCCTATCAGGGTACCTGTATTTATATTATATAATGTAATATTATATATTTTACTAGAAACACAAATACATTTTACAAAAATACTAATGGGTCAAATCACGTAAGATATCACAAAACTTGACTCCGGATGGATTCAGAATATGGGAGGAATCGAAATTTTAGGTAAGTTCACAAATGCTTTGGTTATGATCCATGCATAACATTTAACTATCATATATGTAATTAATATAGTTTCCTTTAATTGGCGTACACTTGCTACATTTATATATAAGCTCGCGTCTAGCACGTTTGACAGTCCAACTAATAGACATTTGATTGACAAATACAATTATACCAACGCTGAAAGTTTATTGAATTAAACATAAATATATAATACATGCAATATACAATACTGACTACTGAGTGAAAAATATCTTAAATTCAATTATCAACTTTATTTCCCTATGTATGAATATATAAATGAAAACTGGTTAAGAGGCTGACTGTAGACCGGACCAAGCTCTCGAAGCTTTGATCTGTTAAATAACAATGAGATTTGAGTACATTGATTTGTCAGTAGCTTCAATGAAAGTTGAATGAATTCCATGTTTTTTTTATGATTCATGAGATATCAAGGCACTTGGATAGACTAGGCTGACTAGTTAAATTGCACTGGCAGTACTGCTGAAATCTAAGATTCCATTCAAGAACAATATCATACATCAAACTGACACCATGTTTTTTTTTTTAAATATTAAACAGTCAGCCTTGCAGGATTCATGGTACATATCAGTAAAATCTGACAGTGCAATCAACTCCTGCTAGTTTGCTACATTGGTTTAAGAACTTCCCTATCATTAATATTTTATCTACTTCATTTATGTAGAATTTACCGAGATATGCGACGCTCATCAGTGTTCCACGTTCTTTAGGTGGTGACCATTTGGTTAAGATTGTGAAGGAGGCGGGACTAACTGTACCCTAAAACAACAGGAAAGGTAATAATGTATATATGTTATAATAGGAAAAGGAATAGGAAAAACAACATACCAATTGTGAATGAGTACCCGTGAAGTACAAACACAATAATTTACATATGTTATAAGGGAAAAGGGGTCGTGATGAAAGATACTGCTGTTTTATAAGATCATGTCATTGCTCTGCTTAAACCCTATCATTAATAGTTTAATATTCCATAAGACATATAATACCACGTTTTATTAGCTATTGCATTGTAGCAGATAGCTTACACATGACATATATATATTGGAGAACCGGTTGATTTAATCAATAATACACTGAATAACAGCTGGACTAGATATTATTCTAAAAATACATATTTTATGATATAGTTTCATATATAACATTAGTTGTGTTATCATTACAGTAGCAGCTATGCCACACATTGGCCAGATTTAACAGTATGCAGTGCTCGGTTATAAACTATTAATAAATATGTATTTGGCCAAGAATGCTCAGTAGGGACGAATATATCAATAACAAATGTATATATTTAATTCTGTGTTCTAATTGCTTCATCGGGAAAAGACTAACAGTGCACTGTAAGGTTCACATCTATTTTGTTAAATAAGCATATTGTTACAAATGTATTTCTAGACTTTATTTCTAGGTGAAGAACATTGTGATGCAGATACTCGCCACAAAAAAAACACCGTATGGATGTAATTAAACACCTTTATTTGCTGAAGTTACATCGTTTTCTCTTTTTATTTTATTTTTGGCGTTTCGCTATTTCCTAAAAGTTCTTTACCAAAAAAATTGTGAACTGTTGTTAATTTCATTTCCTGGTGAAGGTATCAGCAGTTTTCAGATAGAAATTGATGTTACTGAAAACTTACCATCAGTTAATAAAAAATATCACATACGGAAGTATAGAAGAAACATTTTAAAACCAATAAGAGAAATTCAAATATGAATAAAACGTAGTCTTACCGCAGCTAGACCTGTAATCACACGTAACGTAAACAGGAGGTAATAACTGACACGTGTTAATCCTGGAGTGAGCAGACCACAAACACCTTGTACCGATATGCCTATCGCAAGCACAACTTTCCCGCCAAATCTGATTGCCGCCCATCCGCCTATGACCTGGGTGACCACAACCCCATAGTAGTAGCTGGACAGCATGCTGGACACCATCGTCTTATCCCAGTCAAACTCGGCTCTCTGTTAACACACACACACACACAAATACACATACATATATATGTATATATTGAGGGTCAATGAAAAAGCAACATGACATATATTCGTTATACTTTGATACTGCTATACCTATTTGTGGAATACCGAAGCTACTGCTCCCATATGAGGCACATTATATGGAACCAGGATGGACGTCAGGGTTTCACTAACATTCGTAAGTCTTGAGATTTTCGAAATTGTGACACACAGGAAGGATTCATTTGCGTTGTATTTTTGCAAATTTTAAGATGGATACTATCTACAAGGTTTACTAAAGTTCTTAAAATGATGTAAGCGAAACACTAAATGAATTTGCCGACTTTTTTCATGACTTCAAACTTTACACTAAGAAGTAGGTAAACTTACCAACGTTAGTGAAACGGACCCAGGTACACAAGGGGCGTCACGTAATGAAGAGCAAGGGACACGAGTGGAACACCCCACCCCCTCCTACATACCGACTATAGCGCATTATTCGCGGTATGAGACACAGGTACCATGGGGCTGTAAACGCAGGACATCGGTCACACACGATCGTGATTTTATGATCTTTGCATTTCACCCCCTTTTTCACCCTTGAAATGTGGGATTCTTCTGAAATTTCATTATCTTTAACGTTGGTTTAAGACAATGTTAATATCACAAGAATCTCGCATTCCAATGTTTCTTCTATTGGTCATTCATTAAATGATATCAAATAACAACGTCTGATTGTTTCAGTTGACAGAGCACTCTGCCAGAAATAATTATTGGATTATGTTAAAACAATAGAGCAAACCCAAAAGAGCGAAATGATAAATAGATTAATAACGATTGCTAAAAAGGCAATTAAATTAAAAATTTGAACGAGAAATTTCTTGGACTGATTTTATTTCCACCTTCTTAAACGCAAAGATAACTTATTTTACTGTGTTTTGTACAATATGGGAATATAGTTTACGAGTTTATACTGTGGTGAAAACCATATTGCACATTATGGTTTTTTCACCACAATACCTACGAGTACAATATGCTCCCATATTGTACAAAACACTATACAATTATCTTTTTATTCTATACTTCAATCTTAAACAATTTATCAAAAGAGGAAAAAGAAATCAAGATCTTTTAAATAAATAAATAAACCTTGAGCTCAGAGAGGCAGACGAATGAAGTTGTAGTGACAGATATTCGGATTTCTCAACGTCGTCTTCATGCAGAACATTTTGTCGGTTGTTTGTTTTTAATCGTTGAAATTTCTACTAAATTTCTTTCTTTTTCTTAAATTTTGAACTAAACAATATAAAAAATATTGAATCCAATAAACTTCTACATAATTATGGTCTTGTGATAACATGTGGGGTAGCTGATTGGCTATACACTTGCAGGTATAGAAAAAAATATACATGTATTCTTGCAACAGGCCAAATGCCTTCAATATTTAACTCCAATGACTTGTCACCTTATGGACATACATCCATATTGCACTATCAAAACCTTATATTCATCGCTTCTTTAAAACCGTTTGAGTCACTTATGACAGTTTCATGTCTTACTGAAAACTCGATGTCTCATGTTGATGAGAATTGTGTATATAATCTGGATATTTACTGTTTCATGGCCAGTCACATAAATCACCAGTCAAGAAAATGTTGTTGTTTTTTCTAAACTGCATGTAAAGTCAAACCTGTCTTAAGCAGCCAGTCAAGGGAAAGAGCAAATGTGGCCTTTTAAGACAAGGTTTTGCTTAATACAGGTTAATTTACTCTGAAAGCATAGCAATGGGAAATAGAAAACGTGGCTGCTTAAAACAAGTGGCTGCTTAATAAAGGTGGCCACTTACACAGGTTTTACTGTATTATAACAATTAAAATAAATAATTTCCATTACTATACCTACATCGTCCTCGTTCTTTTGCTCCTGTAGAATCTCCGAGCACGGCGAAGTTTCTATGGTCTCTGTTGCCATGGCAACCGATATATTTCCAGTTGATCCATTCTACATAGATGATAAACTGACATATAAATGTATGTTGCATAAAAGTACTGCATGCTAGTAATCATAAATTACTTCCCAAATGGCTTTGATCGTTTTCTCCCTATTGTAAGTTTTGTTACGTGTAGAACTTGGACGTGCTAGTGAATAAATGCGTATTAATAACGTTAATAGCAAGACTGTTGTACCTGGTACAATACTTTTTTCGGAAGCAATTTAATAAGATTGATATTGCGTTTTTAAAATTACTTTTTGGTCTTTCAAAAATTAAGATTTTAACGTGTTTACACATTGACTCCAGATATTCGTTATATTTAATGACCGCTACGTGTCGGTTCTTCTATTTAATAACATGTTTTGTATCTTTTAACATTAATAAACGAAATTGTCCATCTGCAATGTATATTACATTCAAAACATTCAGGTTTCACTACAAAGTTGACATATGCTCTATATTCAATATAAATAATTTGATGTATAAAATTTCACGACAAACAGTCCACCTGAAAATTACATTCAATAGCAGTAATGTGTATACTAATTAAAAATGCACAATAACTGCGGGATTGACCAGTCCGATCTTTTAAAGACAGTGACATCCCTATTTATAAAATACACCCATCTGTTAAAATTAAAATAAAAGTCTTTTTTTGAACACCAGTGATGTAATATTGCAGTATATACTATGCCAGAATTTGCTATACTCCTCTCCAGCGAGAAATCACAACCCTTCGCATCTAATTTGAGAATATTTCGAACCAAATTACATAGGACTTTCTAGCGCAATAATCGTTTAATCGTTACTGAAAAGGGACATACCTGTGTATTGAGACGGTTATTTTGGTAAATATACGTCACAAAGTCAAACAATACACACAGTGTTTTTAATTTCATAAACTTTGTAACATTAAAATTAATCAACTTGCCATATTCCCAACCTGTTCACTTTTCTATATTACCCCATATATACCTCAATAAAACAAACAACTGAACAAAAAGAGAACGCTATTACGTCATAAATGATGAATATTTATGGCGTAGTGTTTGTCATGTGACTACTAACAACAAGCGGTAAGATATGAAATTATTCAGGCTTTAATTATGTTTGTTATTAGTCATTTATGTGTTCAGTCTTCTAAACATTGTCAAAGCAATGACTCCCACAACTTACTGTGTAATGCGCAAATAATGTGGTGTTTTTGTCTTCCGGCCACTGAGCTCTGACCATACACACGATCGCCAGGTTAAGATTGGTTCTGTGCATGTACTGGCAGAAATATCCATAGAAACATAGATACGCCAGAATCCATCTTTTTGAAAGACAATGTGGGGCATCAACTGTCGAAAGAAAATGGTATTAAGAATAGTATATACTATCTTTAAAATATGTGTCGTATTAATTAAATAGGGCTTCGTATTAATAAATTGGATGTTGTAATATTAGATAGTATGTCGTATCATTACGTCGTATTATTGGACAATATATCGTATTATTAATTAGTATGTCGTATCAAAAAAAAATATTGTGTACTTATTCGCTACATACTTGTATATTCAATTTTGTTTAGAGTTTATTAACCAAAACGTACTTTTGTACAGCTAAAATTCTGTTAAATCAACGTTCGCTGTGCTACTCGGACAAAACACATACATGGTTAAGTATATATCACTCACAGTTTCCTCGTCTTGAGCAAATAATAAGTTTTAATTGATCAATAATTAAAGAAATGAACAACGTCTACACTGTATATCTACGTCTTGAAAACGCTGATCAGCGCGAGTTATATGATTCCTGCCTTGAACAATTAAATGGCAATATTGAAAGCCACACTGATCTAACTTGTAATCTGATAAGGTAATTGTATTTGTCAAAAGCAATATGGATAAAGCGATTAATTTTTTTGATGAACTCTTTCAAATAGTAAATGTTAGCGTTATAATATAAGTGAAAGACATACTAACTCATAAACGCATGAATACGATAAGGGAAGGTTATCGCATGTGTATACAAACTATGTATTTGAAATAAGAAGCCGAATAATTGGTATATTTATGCAATAAAGCAATCAAACCACATATACAATGTTAATTGAACATAATTACACTGTATTTGTATAACCCATATTGACACAGTCAAGTCCTACTGGTCATTTGACCAATGATTGATCTTTACTACTGCTAGCATTTGTCCTTCATTGTGTGCTTCGTTTGCAGTATTCCGCTGCGGTCGTCTAGTGATAGAGCATCCGCCACGCACGCGGAAGTTTGTGGGTTCGAATCACCGGCTGAGTCCTACCAAAGACATAAAACTAGTATCAGAAGCTTCCTCGCTTGGCGCTCAGCATTCTAGGTCAGGTCAGTATAACATGACTGAGTGTGGTAAAATACAATATGTCTGCAGCATGATACTCCAGTGTGACAGCACTTAGAATATTGAGGTAGACACCGTCACGAGTTATCTGAGCAACAGCAACAACAACAACAACAACAACAACAACCTATTGCAGTATAAACCGAATACGCGTTTGTGAAACTACGCCAGACTCGTCCAATACAAGTAACACATTAATATTGAATTTATTGTACTGCACAATTTATGCAACGTATAAATGTGCTATCACCCCTAATACGATAGGTTCCATCTAAAACTATAATGTCGTAGTTTCAAAAAAGCGTATTCGGTTTATACTATAGTTATATTCCGGATATATCATATATAGCATTAACAGCTGTGCTCGCTTGCATGCTAATTTTAGCCGTGTATTCATTATGATATATTGGTTAAAGTTGTGTGAGTGTGTGTTAAAGGGCTAACATATACGTATCTATATTCATGTACCATATATACTGTATTGTGTAAATAAAGGTTAAATAATGGTCACACTCAATAATCATACAAACGATGCAGGCTACAATACGAGCTCACAAACAGATGCACAGATGTGCCAATAAAACATGAAACAAGTTACCTTTGGTTTCGCTACTTGTGTCCTCAGATCCCATTATCTCAATTAAAATCGATACAAAATAACTACACACTTGACACACACACACATGAAACTACACAAGCATTTTAACTCCACATCACACATGGTCTATCTCTTATCTTCCTGCTCAGTTCATACGATACCATCGTATACTTGATACATATATACTCGTACATTACTACCACTCGTCAGAAATAATGTAACGCCACGTATATAGTACACTATATCTATACAAGTGACCTCCCTATATGTTCAAGTGACCTATATCTGTAAAAAACATAATCAACTATATTAGTACTTGTTGATTATCTATGGCAGCAATAACGTATGCAGATTTTTGTCAATAATCTACATAATTATATACTCGGATTAGTTAAAAACATATTTAAATGTGGTTGATTGATTGAATGGTTTATTAAGTAAATTGGCTGCATAACTGACTGACTGACTGATTGAACAGTTGACCGACCGACCGACTGACGAACAGGCCAGATGGACTTGCTGGTAGCTTGACCAGCTTGTGTTCATGCACTCAATCATTAATCATTCACTAATTTGTTCGCTCATTTATTCACTCTTTCAATTATTATATAAAGTCGTCTTAACATTGAAAACAAAACCAGCAAGAAAGTTCATGAACATAGCATATACAAATTTAAAATGCAAAATGTAAAAAGTACTGAAAAAGATCAGTGTTATTATATCTAGTTCTTTGAAGGTATTGAGGAACAAGTTTTGCTTAATTCAGATTATTGTTGAAACAGGTGCTAGGAATGTGGGGGGCGTGAGGGATGCTAGTATTCTGTACTTTAACGGGATCCGATTAACATAATTATATACTAATCGCCTTTAGAAATGCAATATTTTTTTTTAATATTGAATATATCGTCCCATTAGTGCAGAAAGGTACTAAATGCCTTCTTATTTCATATACACTTAGTACCTTATTGCTCTAATAGGACGATATTTTTATCGCTGATCTGCTATCATTTTTATCGGATCATAATTATTTATCCTCTGTAATTTTGTTGCTAAATTAAGGTTTTAAATTGATGAAATTATTGAAAGAAAATGAAATAAGAATTAAGAAAGTTTTGTCTTGGTGTACCATTTATGTCACATTTAGATTTGATACAATACCTATATCTGCGTTTCTAAAGGAGATAAGCATGCTATTGACTCACAGCACCAGTCTTCCGTGCCATGTGGCAGCCGTAAAACTCGCCGATGTTATATGTTCTGGTGCCTTGAAATCATATTACTAAAAAAAATACAATATCACTTAAGCCGATGATAGTTGGAGTTAGAGGGATTTTTATATTCCATTACTACTCACAAACACAGTTTCATTTCTTGGTTCAGTTCTGAGCTTACAGGCGATCCTCCACCAGACAGTAATTGCTCATCTATTCAGTTTGTGCAATACGCCACGTTGAACTATTTTTATGAGTTGTTTATAAATGCATAAAACTATTTTGCCGGCTTATCTCGCCAAATGAGACAATATATACCCAACAGGAGACATAGCGTGCAAGAGACAAAATAGCATGAACACAATAAATATGTTTTTTTTGTGTTTTTAATGGGGTTTAACCTGACTTTCAACATATTTCAGGTTATATATGATATATCCAGTTTTACTGGCGGAGGAAGATTTCAGACTGAGTTAGACTGAGTAGAACCATCGTCCTTCCGCAAGTAACTGGAAACTTTCTCACATAAAGTTTTTGTAGCGAGCGGGACTCGACCTTAGCGGTGAACGGTAAGTGATCTTGAAACGGCGCCATAGACCACTCGGCTACGGAGGACCCTATAAACATATGTAATACAAGTAATACATGGAAAACAGTTACAGCAGGAGTCATCGCCTTGAACCGGTCAGTAGCAAACGACGCCACCGGGGAGCTTAAAGCTGGTTTACAACCTCGCTCTTCCCCGTTGTCATATCATAACACGGGAAGGTGCCAATAAAATTAACCCCAACAGATTATACTTTTAGAAATAAGATAGCAAACACTTGTATATACTTTAAAACACAGAAACGGGAACAAGTGATAGGAAATTGCAAATTAAGGTATCCCCAACAAACTAGACATTTATAATTAATATAGCATATACTGTGTATATTTTAAAACACAGAAAGGGTGATCCGTGGCCGAAGTGGCCTAAGTCGTCGTCTCAAGATCACTTACCTCTCACCGCTACAGTCATAGGTTCGAGTCCCACTTGTTCCAAAAAAGTTTTGCGATATATTTGCCAGTTACTTGCGAAAGGACGGTGGTTCTTTTCAGATTCGTCTGAGGTCTTACTCCATCAATAAAACTGGATATGTCATATATAACATGAAATGTGTTGAAAATGGCGTTAAAACCCATTCAAAACAAACCCACAGCAAATGGAATAAGTGATGCTATAGATGTACTCGATGACATTGCTGAAGCCAGTACAGCAAGAGAATATTAATCACGGATACGACAGGACGGGGGCAAGGACAAGTATCCAGCGTCTCTGTCCGTTTATGACTTTCAGAAGAATTCATCATCATTAAGTCCCCATCCTTCCGGTCGTCGCACACTTAAAGGGAATGTGTAATAGCCAACTGTAAAGGAGCCGATCACCAAACATACAGTACGTTGCAAAGTCAAAGGATCATAGGTTATTTTGATGAATTTCTTGATATGTTTATCACATAACTTTACAGTGACAATGACCTAGGTTTGTTCAGGTCAAGTGGATATAGAGCATACAGCAAAAAGTGTTTTATCGGAGTTGTTATTTGAAAATGAGAGGTGAATTGCGATAGTCAATGTTAAGAAACGTAATTTGTGATAATGATAGCCCTGTTTTAAGAGTGTCTAAGTAGGGAAATGTTATTCTGATATGGTACTCAGGGCACCATCCCCATCCCAAGAATGAGCATTAACAATATCAAACGAAAAAGAATCTCTTTTGCCATATATCTATGTACTATTATTAATAGAGAGAGATGTAAGTAATAATGCAATTTCAGAATAAGTTACGTTAGCTTTGTTGGACTGGAGCTCGGTATGAAACTCCTTGTACATCCCCACCCAAAGAAGGAACATCAACAATATCGAAAACAAAATCATCTCTTTTGCCATATACATGTATTTGTGTAACACTATTAATAGAGAGATGTAAGAAAAAGGCAATTTTAGAAAAGTTACGTTAGCTTTGTTGGACTGTAGCTCGGTTTAAAATTCCGGGTACAACATACGGCGGGTGATCAACAATGTTGAGAGATTTTATTAAACCTACGTTTACTCACATTTTATGGTTATTCTTTTTCGTAGGAAGACACCTTCTAAAGGATAAACTTTTTACACCTTTCCAAACGTAGACCATCACGTGACACCACCTTCAGTGCCTTTGTTATTGCAAGATCTAGTTCTTTCCAGGATTTGTTTTATTCCATGAAGGTGTATTTTTGACATTTGGTAACAGGAAGAAGTCCCAAAAAGCCAAATCTGGACTTTCGGTGGGTAAAGAAGTGCTCCCGTGCCTAAATCGCACAGCGTGTCCTTCACAAGTAGATTAGCGTGTACTGGCGCATTATTTAGATGAAATAAGAAAATCCTAACCTTGCATGATTGAGGCACTTATCTCAAATCGTCATGTTTTAAGTAAAATATATAACGTTATAAACATTGCAAATTCAAACAGTTGTTTGAGAAATAAATAAAACACCAAAACCAGTCTCAGTCTCTGTTAAGTTTATTAATCATTAACCTACAAAACACAATGTTCACCGGGTTCATAGCACTATCTAATAACGTATTCTGTGTTAACTAGAGGTCAAACAAATGTACAACTTAACATGATGAAATTACGCCAGATTATATAACATTGTGATCCCTTCTATTCAGATTCTGACGAGCTCCAGTTTCACTAAATATCTCAACTTGAAATTGTTCTCAACTCAAATTTTTGAAATGCTACAACTGCATCTACACTGATCCTTTTGCAATTATCACAGATTTATCTGATGTTAATTTTAAGTGGTCATTTAATATATAATGCAATCAAATAAACATTTAGAAAAATTGATTTTTTTTGAGTTGAAGAAAATCTCAGCTTGAAATATTTAGCGAAACCGAGCCCTGGTGACTTTATTTGGTAAATACATCCGGTTTCCTTGGAATTTATCGTTCATTTCTACTTCCCGATGACAACAATTAACAAAAGTTGATGCTCTATCTTCGTCTTTATGCTTCAATATTGTTTACCCGATCGTTTCTTCTCTTAACCTTGTCAACAGAAAATTATATGCAAGTTAAGTTGTCATAAGAAATATCATGGGATAATAAATGAACATGCTTTGTTTCGTATGTGTCATACTTTTGTGATAATTCTTCATTCTAATATTAATTTAGTGAAAAGTAAACAGTTGAAATTAACGTCTAGATATGATCTAGCATAACATATAATATAGCAAAAAAGTGTTTATAACTTCATACATAAACAAACAAATCGGCTGAATATCAGCGATTTATGACCCGCTACAATAAACCCTGATAACCCAACCCCTTATAATTCGAAGTATTCTTGCAGACACATGGACTTCGAAGTAATGAGATTAAACAGTACTTGAAAGATAACTTTACTAATCGAAATATTATCTATAAGAATGTATTCTAACTAAATGTGATTGGTATAACCAGCCACTAAATATACGCATTTGTTAAAACTTTGAAATTTGATGTAAAATGTACACCTGTTATCATTTTATAAAAAATATCTTTTTAACAATTAGGTACCTCTCATAACACTGAGGTATCTATTTATTTTCTATCCTGCATCTTGTGCCTCTAAAGCATCCCTATATCAGATATTATATTACAACAATACCCCATTATAATGTTTTTTCTTGCTCCTGCAGCATGAAGAATATTCGTATTAGATGTTAGGTATCACGTTTGTACGCTCAGGTAACCATAAGAATGTAGGTATCATTTCATGCTGAATAGTCGTGCGTGTAATATATGATTTAAAACAATTATCACCATCTAATACATAATCATGTCCTACTCACAGCATGTTCTAAACACAGAAAAATACTTAGTATTAAAAACAGCATAAAAATATGGCAATGTGTACCTTGGCATTTGCCTACCAAATTGCAAATTCCAGCACTTGTATATTTATTGCAAGTGTTTCAAAGCCTTGACCCTACGTTCTATTATACAAATAACTGTCAAAACACAAGAGTCATATAGTATAAAAAAATATCAATCAAGCAACAAGAGGTCCAAAAATAATCACAGGACTCATGTGGATTAGTTTATCCAGGGCAGTCACCCTGTTTTACACTATTGACCTGACACTATTAACTTGACGCTGGCTGTCCATCAAACAAGTCGATAATCCAATCAGCGATCGATTTTGGTTGCTATTTAACCATTTCCTTAGACAAGCAAACCATCGTCTAAGTAAAAATAACAGTTGTAGTACATTGCATTTCGACAGACAACGCCACGTGTCCAGTGGGCGGAGCGAATAGTCGCTCTCGCGTCATGTCAGTTATGTCATATGCAGTAACTTAACAATTAATATCACAATAGTTCAATTATTGAAGAAGAAAATGCTTATTGTTTGGAATTACAAACATCTTGGATGATTGATGACAACATATAATATGAAAATGCACCATGTGCTTTATATGTACTTGCAAAATATCAAACTCCAAGCATTACACTAATTTAAAGTATTCCACATATTAGCCTACGTAAAAATAGTTAAGTCTTGATGGTCGACGGCGTGCAGAAAGTGGATAATAAATGCTCATTTAATCTAAAAAAAAAAACATAAAATAAAAAATTTAAAATAGACATAAAGCAAATCCTTAATGATCAAATACATCTTTTCATGTATCGATTAAAAATTGAAATGAAACTTTGTAGAAGGAGTAATAAACAATAACGTGTATAAATAAACAATAAATATTGAGATTCCACGCAAAGTAAACAAATATAAAATGCAATCAACAATAATTAAGTATGATATAATTGTAATCAATGTAAGAAGATCCATAAACATCAAATGATAAAATCTCATGCAAAGTCAATGATATTAAAATTTTGATTTTAGCATTGAATGATAAATAAAAGTTACCATGGATTAACAAAATACCTCTTAAGCCGGCGTTTGGGGCATGCGTAGTGTCGCATATCGAATTCTTTGTCTACATCGAGTTAAGACTAGTTTTGGCACTTAATCCTCGAAATATACCTTTCAAAATACTGTTCTAACACCGTTCAGAAAGTTACTGTGATTTCATTGGGTGGTGTTATTATATTTGAAGGTATTAAAAACTGAACAAACCGTCGGTAAATCACAAAGTTTTCTCGATTCTATGTTACTATTACGTTATTTGTTTACAATGGCAGACGCCACCGTAATCAGTGTAAACGGTAGTTAAAACAGATAACCATGATTTGTTGATTTAAATTGAATATTTATTTGTAAAATATCAAAAATATAACGATGGATTAAATATTTTAGTTTGATTTTTACCAGCGACTATCTTATAGTGAATTAATTGCTGACATGCGCCATTCGGCTAAACGGTAAGTTAAATTTGAACATTGGTCGCTCGATTAAGTTGATTTTAAGGATAAGTGCGTTAGAATAGGATTTTTGTATTTTGTAAATTTGAAATTTGCGACCGTATATTGAGTTTTTAATGATCGCAAATTTGTTTTTAATAAAATTACAGTATACTTAACTCTATATCAAATACAATGCGTTCGTTGATGAGTGAATACAACCAATAGTAACATTTCACAATACATATAACATTGCATATAAAATTATTTTAAAATGACACCTTTCATGCCAAACAACATATTTACATGACTATATATTAAATCTTATGTAAATATAATACATTGCCATACAAATCATTAATGTATATCAGTGAGTATTAACAATATTGCAATATCAGTTTATAATGGTGACAAGAAAAAAAAAGATTTTTGAATATAAGACAAACAATCACAAACATTTAAAATAATTATGAATATCAGACCAAATGGCACATTATGATAAAACAGTTCCTGTTGTGGATTTGCTTTACAGTCAATAACACTGTAAACTTCTTTGCAAAAATAAATAAATTTATCTCAATTGAGAACTTGTAACAACACATTAAAGTTCATATGCATGCACCAGATATTCTAATATGATGACTGTATCTGAATTAGATTGTATACATTGCTTGTTCAACACTATGTAACAACTGAGAAGGTATAAAGTTTTGAGACAAGTCATTACCATAATTCATCGTTTACATAATCTTCAAAACGATGTCCAGTGTCAGTCAAAGTTTGTCTTTACATATTAGTTTTTTGAAGGACTTATTCAGATTCGTCAAAATCTTGATTCCAAAAAAGTTGGAAACCAAATATAATTTGCTTCATTAAATGTTGCTCTTCATTAAAACAGTAAAGCCGAGTCGTTTTTTTTTCCTTTCCTGGTTATTTTCTCTGTTTCATTTAATCAGATACCGTTGTTCATCCAACCCGGAGAAACATTTGGTCTGTGAGAATAGCGCCATCGGCACTTGTGTTCTGCTCCAGAGTTTAACCTTAAACTTTTCAGCGGTTGATTGATTCCCGAAAATATTTGTATAGAACCAGTCAATTTGTGTTTAAAGATAGTATTAGTCTATCCCAGAACCTGATATCTCCCGAATCATGTCTATTTACTCACAATGAAAATAAAACAAAGAATTCTATGCCTGTCCCACAATTAACAGCAGTTGAATGTTAACTGAACTGTGATGTCATTCAATCGGTTCCTGAAGCAACTGTCCCAATCAACGTGTTCAATTGTAGGCTTTACACTAGGGAAAAAATCTACTTAATTAACGTTAACTTTAGTTCCAAAGGGTTCCAAGTGAAGTAGGGACATGGACATTAATGTTGACTCTGCATGAAGCAGTATATTGCATACTGCATGGTGTAAAAATAGATACATTGGCAGAACACAAAGCGCGTCAAGTCATTCATGAAATATAATAGGTATAAACTTATTCAGAATGTCACTAGGGAAAATGGTTTTACTTTGAAATTCAATGTTTTTTTTTCTATATTTGACAATTTCTTTGAAAAACAACTTTAAAACTGTGAATGGCCTTTCAGAGGCTTGTTTTATGGAATTTAAGGCTATATAGCACGTAACAGTGTTATACATTGCATATCCAGTTTTGTTGGTAGAAGGCAGACTGAGTGAGGAAGGGAAATCAAAATGAACTTGGCAACTTTCTCACAAAGACCAAGCTGGACTCGAACCCACGACAAGTGGTTATTAGATGACAGATCCTTAGTCCACACAGCAACTAAGGGCCCTTATTATTTATCTTTGTAATTTGAGGTGTTGCCATGGTATCAAACATTATTTTGACTCGCACCAGAGAATGTGGACATAAGTATGTTATAATGTACGTGTTCTTGATATACGATATAGGCCAAAACATAATATTTTAGTGTTTCCGAGTTTAAAAGTGTCATTTATATCGTTTTAAACATCAAAACTTATTCTCCTCCAGAATTTGAAATAATATCAAATCTTTTAAACAGTCAACCGCCAACAGTAACACGACGTGTCATTTGCCCAATTTCTATACGGAATTTGCAAATGGAAATTGAAATTGGCAAACGATATGCAGATTAAATAAGATAGGTTACATAGTAACCTAGATATGTTATATAGGTAACCTAGATATGTTACATAGTAACCTAGATATGTTACATAGTAACCTAGATATGTTATATAGTAACCTAGATATGTTACATAGTAACCTAGATATGTTATATAGTAACCAGTAATTATATCATCACATTATAATCTGTCATACTATAGAGGCACATTCTGAAATCAAGTAACCCGTTTTCAAGAAAATAACTGAAACGTATAAAATCGGGCATAACCCCCGAGTTATTTTCACCAACTTCAGCTGTTGTTATTATTACTATTAGAAGAATTTTTAAATGCTTCAGTCTATCATCTATCTATAGCATTTTGCGTTTGTTCAGTAGACTGGCACTTTCACATCTTTGATGTAAGTAAGTATATCACCAAAATGCTACAGTTATTTTATGTTTGACAAACTATCGAGTATTGTGCATGCTGTGTGTACTATGCAGACTATGTAGACTGCCCATCCACTCTGTGGAAACCATTAAATGGTTAAGTCGACTGTCACTCGCGAGTCCGGGTTTTGGCGATGCCGATGGATCGACGTACATTTCCGTCGTCTCGTCATCCTTCGCCCAATCTTGAACAGTCACCGCGTGATAGCGTGCAGAATACGAGCGCTCCAGCGACGCTTATACCAATACATACATAAAACACGTTGTTCCATTCCTCTTGAGTGCCCTAACGTAAATAAAGTGATACGTAATAACAGTGATTAGAATAAAGTGAATTAAATATATAAGTTTGCCTGGATAATCACTTAAAAGGAGCCAAACACACTATATAGCGTAACAGATATTACATATATAACATATATAATATAAATAACATATGTAACATATATAACATGTCTAACATATATAATAGATATAATAGATATAATAGATATAACAGACATAACATGTATAACATATATAAAACATATATAACAGATATAACATGTATAACATATATAATAGATATAACATATATAATAGATATAATAGATTTTACTTTTATAACATATCTAACATATATAACAGATATAAAATATATAACATATATAATATATACAACACATAAAATATATATATAACATATATAACAAATATTAAACATGTAAAACATATATAATAGATATTATATAACACATATAACAAAATACTAATATACGTACATGTGTCGTCAGCAGACCTGCCACAAGTGGCGCCACGGTACCAGTGATGCACGATATTGAATTGGACAAACCATATATCACACCAGAGTACCTGTAAAATAAAATTGCGAGTTTCATCAGACGGCAAAAATATATTATTAGAAACGCATTGACGATATTTTCAACATAGACTACAGAAAAACTTCAATAGCAGCAAAAGAAAAAAATGTATTAATAGTATTGATACACGTTAATATCGTTTGAGTTCCTACTTTGGTTATTTAATTAATTTAAGAGGTTATAGTTAAAACGGAATCCGCATAATGTTCTTATACTTCAATCTCCATCTACTGGCAAATGACCTGATCGTAACACTATACCCCGTACTTCAAATACTCTATGTAGAAACGAACACTATGTCAATCAATGAAGCATGTGGTTGTTAAATAGAAAAGTATGATTTTCCCCCTCTTGACCGAATATAATATACATTGTATTTGATATCACCAGACACCAATAAGTGTTTTTGTATGTATAAATATATCGACCAATCGCAACGCGTATATGAACAAATATATGATATGATCTCAAGATTTAATGGTTACAACAAACATTACTAAAACTGTGCATTACTTTGGGGCGAAGTCCATGGCATTTAGATAATATCCTCCCTGGCAGAACCCAAGAAGCATGGTTCCAACGCACAATATCACCACAGCAATGGCCTTGTGATCACATGTAACAAAAGTGATCAAAAACAAACATGAACTGATACCAAAAAAACCTGAAATGGAAAAAAGTATTCTTTTGATATTCTGAACAAAGAAAATAAGATAAAATGAAAAGAAAATCTATAGACAGAATCATTATAATTTCTTGTTATTTTTTATGTAGCATAATACTTATATGGAATTACATATTGTATAATTCAACGATTGGAAATATGTTTAAGTATACATATATCGTCCCATTAGTGCATTAAGGTACCAAGTGCATATGCAATAAGAAATCACTTGGTACCTTTTTGCACCAATAGAAC
Source organism: Panopea generosa (assembly GCA_029582155.1). Lineage (NCBI taxonomy): Eukaryota > Metazoa > Mollusca > Bivalvia > Adapedonta > Hiatellidae > Panopea > Panopea generosa. Next base: position 2,109,918 of record CM055899.1, read on the forward strand.
GATATATGCATTTAAATGACAAAATACCCGCTAAATTATATAAAAAAAACATAATGACCGTGTCCTTTAATTGACATGAAACCTGCTGAACATATATATTTCTCATTTCAGGGTCAGTTTAAAATCAAGCATATTTAAGCGGGGCGGTAGTGAAGTTGATGGAGAGATGACCGCTCACAGAGGTTCGATCCCCAGTTCAACCCGTTTACCTCTCAAAATATAACACAGCCTTATTTCGTGATCGAACTCAAATTAATTAACATAAACTAATATTACGTATTTGAACTTATATAACCACATACAGAATGTTTCCATAGCAATGCTCTTATTGTCACACTACCAACTAATAGACCCATTAACGTCTCTGGACGAATAGCATTTGGTCAGAGCAACCAAAGCAATATAAACACAATCGAGGAATATCCTAGTTTATAATAATAATACAAACGTAAAGTAGGTTTGACATAACTATGGTATAAATATCACCATTGGTGTATTAGTATACAAAACACAGGGTAACGGGTACAACCGACCTCGTTCTCCTCTGTCTCACATCATAAGACGAGTGTAAATAACTAAGTATCCCCGCCAGACTATACGTCCTACTACACAATTATGCTCCCTTTGAGCCACGGTAATACTGCGTTATTTTGAAAGTAGTTTCAAAGAAATTATGATTTTATTTTACAGATGTGTAAAACAAAGTCTTGGCTAAAATATACACTGATGAGACTCCACTGGATCCACTGGAACTGAGTTGTCTTTGATTTTAGGAGGCGGGTGAATTTTGGGACGAGCATGGACTGCTTTATATTTAAAATGAATGAATGAATAGGGTTTTACGGCGTACCAACATAGTTTATGTTATTCGACGCCAGCAGGAAAGAAGATTCCAGGTTCACTCTACATGTACAAAAACAAAAAAATTAACATACAGTTTAAAAAAATACATCAACAAATGAATATGCAGAATGAACCTAGAACCTTGATACCTGCAGAACTGCAGAGTTTCTGCAAATTCTATCGCATTACTCAATTTGTCGCTTCTTACGACATGCATAAGCCACAGTGATACTATTCTTGCCAAATACTCATGGCTCCCTGGAACCACCCAGGGGTTGATAATTTAACCACAATAGTGAACATGACAAAAAATGATAAAATGAACATGACACCCATTCGGAGGATTCCTACCCCTCTGCAGAGATTGACAGTGATTCTATTCTTAGCGGGAACCACACGGGCTTTTTGTTAAAAAACTGAAGTCACAGACTCCTATGCATTTAAAAAAACGTGGTCAACATGCCAGTTACTTTGCATTTTTATGTAGAAAAAAAGTGTATGTGTAAAAAGCAGTTTAAGTGAAACAGACAGACACTGTTTTATACAGATTACATACGGAATCTGACTGTGTACTGAGACCTAGATTCCCTTAAAAACATGCTTACTTATTCCCTGAAAAACTCTCCTAGCACACGTTATACTAAGACACCCATCCCTGGTGACGACATCCGACAGCACTCCGACAAATATCATAATAACGGCCATGCATACATGTGGCACAGAAGTCAGCAAACCGTTCTGTAAACACAAACATAACAATAAGTAATGAAACCATTCTGCAAAACTATCATTATAACGGCGATGCATATATTATGAGGCAGGGAAGTCAGCAGACCGTTCTGTGAACACAAACATAACAATAAGTCATAAAACCATTCTGCAAAACTATCATAATAATGGCCATGCATATATGAGGCAGGGAAGTCAGCAAACCGTTCTGTGAACACAAACATAACAATAAGTCATAAAACCATTATTTTAATTGATTCGAAACATACAACCCGGTTACCTAAATTCACAAAATGAGTATCTTGTATAGCCACCTTGCGTGTTGATGTTTGATGCACGCTAACGGAAGTTGGAGCTTTGCGTATGTCTTCCCAGATTGTTATTATACGGGCATTGGCGGTAATAGGTATATCGCGGTTTTAGGTATACAAGATATATATGAACCAATAAACATGATAGCAGAATTGGAATGAAAATATAACAAATGTTCAAAAACTTTCGTTTTTTAAGGCGTTAAGTATACATAAATCAATATCAGTGCGCGCGCTGAGTTGGCTATAAATGCTATACGTAATGTGGTGATGCCACTGGAACTATTTTTTTTTTAAATATTTTACATCACTTAGCAGAGAATTTAGGTCTGGTTCTAATATCTATCACTTAATATTACACTACCAGACCGGAGTTTAGACTCACGAACCTGAATTCATATTAAATAACTGATAATCCAATAAATGGTTGTGTCTGGAATTTAATTCCGAATTGACAATTACCTGCTGAATATCAAACTTCAGAACTTCTTTCATATACAATGGCAGTGTTGTGAGAAGTGTGTAATTTGACCAGTTGAAGCACGTATGAGTGAATGTCAACACGAGAACAGCCGGTGACGTCATTATTTTCTTCCATGGAACAGCCGCTTCCTAGTTTAATATTAAAAATACATTTGAATTATCTAAATTAAAATATACGTTTCAGTACCATTCACTGGAATACTATCAACCGTTTGTAATCCTTAAAAGTATCTGGCTCAAGTTTGCTTAGAGTTCTTTTCAGTTATAAATGTCATAGTGGGCTAGATATTTAAACTGAAGTTTTACATTATTTCAACTAGTGTGAACGGAACTGAAATGATCTCATTTAACCTAAGATATAAACGGGACTGTAGTTTATTGGATAGAGTTTTGACCGTTCCCGCCAGAGGTTGCGGGCGGGTTCGATCCCCAGCATGGCCACCCGATGTCTCTCAAAGAACAACACTTGGTACTAGTCCTATCTGGGAAGCGGACTCGAGAGCGGCTCTCTTAAGCTTTGAGTTTTCTATGCAATCGAGCTAAAATATAGTAGTATACACTATCTTAAGACGTATGCAAAATACAGATTTCCAATTCATGTTCAAAACTACCGAAGACGTTAAAGAGAAAGGCAAATAACTCTGAATGGTATATACTATTCAAAAAGACAACTGGCACATAACTTTACATGACTGATAAATTCAAATCGCTTATGAAGTGTATTAAACTCTAAGAAAAGACAGTAACAAGGGTAACAACATTCTAAAATTTCTAAAATAATACAGCAAACCTTAAGCCAAACCTTTAACGTTAAAGCTAACAGAGATATAATTTTGTCAGTAAATATAAAACTTGAAGATAACACAGAATAGCGTATACATGTGCATTCATGTGCATTCGGATATTTTAGTGCGAGTATTTTACTCAAATTTTACTCAAGTTTCAAAAAACACTTTTAGGTGTTCCGATAGTCGTTATAAAGCAATTCAACCCATTAATGCAGCAAAACTTAAAGACATGTCTAATTTCATGATTTTAATCTAAAAATGAAATAAACATAAAATAAATATTAAGTAATATATCAGTAATAATTGTTCTTTCACTTTACCCGAGGTCAAAAGGACGGATATTATTGCAACAGTGTATTGTCGTTGTGCTTTGATTTTGAAATATATATTTTTTTTGTGTTTTACAATATACACATGTGCATGCTATTGTATTTGAAAAGACTAGGCGGTAGGGACTTTTAAACGGTAACGTAATATAATAACGATGTGACGACGGAGAAGAACGAGGTTGGGTGCCACCGTTCAAGTTTCCCAGCGGCGTCTTTGGCAACAGACCGTTCCATGACGATGATCCCTGTTCCATTTCCTCTTTAAGCATGTAGTGTACATGATTTACTTATTCTATAAAGTAATGTGTCCATGCTGATGTTGTGGTTGTGCCTTTTGAGAATGCTAGATCTTCTCCTGTTAATCTGTTTTCTTAATTTTAACCATGAAATGATGATGCCGTTTGATTACAAATGTTATATTTATTAAACACTGTTGTTTTGTATTTTCAAAGTTAGCTCAACAGAGGATATGTAAGTCCGCCGTCACAGTGGTACCATAGTAGTGTATGACTAATTGTATACGTTATTGATTACAAAAATCAGCAAACAATGCAGTTAAAAACGCAGAATACGTAAACTTCAATACAGAATATGTAAACTTTAATACAGAAATCATAAACTTCTACAGAATACGTAAACTTCAATATAGAATAAGCAAACTTCAGTACAGAAATCGTACACGGCAATATAGGATACATAAACTTCAATGTAGAATACGTAAGCTTCAATAAAGGATACATAAACTTCAAAAACAGAATATGTAAACTCCAATATGGAATACGTAAACTTCAATACACAAATCTTTCACTTTAATATAAGGTTCCTTTACTTCAGTAGAATACGTAATCCTCATCGTAAAATACATGTTTCTCCAATTGTGTTTAATTTTGCCTTTTTAATAAATTGTGTAATTAAAATTTAAAAGACCTCTTCATTTGCGTATTTGATAAGCCAATATGTACAAAATAGTAAATACATGTATGCCGAGTAAAATTTATTTAAAGATGGTAAGATATCCAACACAGATTTCAGAACAACATTCCGCATGATATATATTTTTTTCTTTCTTATACATAGGAATGTTCACTTCATTTATAAACGATATTGCATTTTGATAACATTACAAATTTTACTATTTGGCACATCATTTCATTGATATAACTACAAAGGAGACGGGACCTTTCTATTGGCAGTGGCCCCTGTAACTTCATTAAGGTATTCTTTCTCCGCCTCCGTGATAGATGGATGGTCGTTTGGAGTATCACTGACAAACACCAACCACACCAAAATATATAATGCGGTCAAGATGCCTGTAGTGATAAACGGAGAGTTAATACATACAAGCCGCCATAGACGGTCAATAAACCTGCAAAAGAAGTTACTAAAACGCACAATACGGATATGACGTCCATAAACCTGCAAACGTAGTTACTAAAACGCACAATACGGATATGACGTCAATAAACCTGCAAACGTAGTTATTATAACGCATAATACGGATATGACGTCAATTAATATGCAAACGTAGTTACTGAAACGCACAATACGGATATGACGTCAATAAACTTGCAAACGTAGTTACTGAAACGCACAATACGGTTATGACGTCAATTAACCTTCAAACATAGTTACTTAAACATTCATCCTGACGCGCAATAATAGATATGACGTCAATAAACTTGCAAACGTAGTTATACAAACAATCATCCTGACGCACAATAACAGATATGACGTCAGTAAACTTGCAAACGTAGTTATACAAACAATCATCCTGACGCACAATAATGGACAGGCGAACAACATGCAAATGTGATTATTTTATTTAAACACTAATATTGACATGCAATGGGTATTATATTCGGAAGCCATCGCTGGAGGCCAATTAAACTACAATTTCCATCAAAATTATGCTAAATAAACAGACGTTTTAGTCATATTTAATATACATTGTGCGGTCAATAAATCTACACTCACATTAAAATACAGAACGCGGCCAAAATTCCTGTAGTTATACATACAACAGGCGCAAACTGAAATATTTCACACTGCAACAAAATCAGTGCATCCCATCACAGGCGGTAAATAAACGAACTATTATAAAGTGTACTGATAATGGTGCGTTCATATTCAATCTTTTCTGTGCTGTCAATAAATCTAGAATCACACCATAATTTAGATACCATGTATTGGCCATGTTTGCTATATTGATGCAGTTTAAGTGTAAAGTAATTTCAAGTCAGCATATTTAGTAAAAAGTGGCATCACATTCATGCCTATTATTACACGGCGTTAATATATACAACCCATATTCACAGCTCTTAGACAGTCAATAAACACATGGCAGGCAACACTAGGCTAATGTAGACCATATATATAGCCTTGCAATCCAGTGCATTCTCAAGAAATCTGTGCAAAAAATACATATAGGCAAATATATTCTTATATAAATTCAAGTGTGTGCCCAGTAAAGCAACATATGCTAAAAAGTAGGCTCTACATATGGAACGTTAAATCATTCAGTATCATTCATGAATATGAATACATGCTTTTATGATATAATGCAAAAACTGAAACGAAACTTAATGCAATTTACCAGGTGAATAATGGTACAATGTACATAGACGTTCAATTCATCTCCATATGAACTACCCACTCACACACACACACACGCGCGTGCATTAATGTGAATACATTTTTAATAAAATGCAATCTGAATTCGCCAACGACTGCAAGAGAAAACAAGTTGCTGCATGAATATGACATAAATATGACATATTTGACAGACAGCCGATATGTAAACATATCTTCATAATCATATAATCATGGACAGACGGACGATATTGTACATATATTCATAATCATATAATCATGGAAAACATATTTACACATTCACCCACCCACACAAAAATTCACGTTTACTGAATTTTTAATACAAATACCTCAACATGTGAAATAGAGTCATGGAATAAAGGATAAAGATAATTTAAACCATTTATATTGTAAGTTAAGCAATAATGTATATACATGTATCAACTAATGTTTATTACATGCGAACATACATACTTACCGTGAATATAAAATATGGAACCCCATCCTCTATCAAACCCATGCACGCACAGTAGCCCGGATGTAGAGAATGACATGACGGTTCCTACTATACCCCCTACAAAAACATATATTCTAATGAAATATAGATGGTTATGCCATTTAAAGATCATCAGCATCAATTGTCTGTTAGGGAACAAGGCCTACTGATTATTTCAGCTCAATTGCAAAGTAAGATCAGAGCTCTCTCGAATCTGTTTTCTAGGTAGAAAAAGTATAAGGAGGAGTTGTTTTTTTTTGTGCAAAATATGTAAATCAAGCTTTCTATCCTCATTTTTGTTATGAATTTTACTATGTATCCTCCGGTCGGAAGAAGATATAATATCATTTTTTTCAATATAGACATTGATATTTTATCTCATTTTTTCAATATTTTGATGAATGCCTTGGTACACCACAACAAAGGTGGGAAAATGACGTGGATAGTTTATTACTGACTGGACTATTTTGTATAAACAGCTATTCATATGCATGAAAGATACACACTTTTAGTCTTTGCAATTCAAAATTTTTCATAGAATTATTTTCACCAATGCAAAACTATATACATGTGGAATGACAAAACCGAGTTTTGCACTTTTTGCATCGACTTGAAAAAAAAACTGTTTTGTTTGTGTTTTACGACAGTATGTTCTCTAGAAATACACTTATTGCTTTATAGCCATATAAAAGACAAATATTTCGGTAGAAATAAAACGACGGGAAATTATTTTGGGTAACAAGTGCGCCACGTGTATTAGTTACGTTCTTAAGGTTTTATTACATATTTATAAAAAGTATATTTATTCTTGCAAAATGTAAAAGTGTCTCCAAATTTATTGAGATTTTATCAAACAAGTATTAGTTCAATGTATTTATAACAAGATAAACGTACAGTGACTGAATTGTAGCAATTAAATGGTAATAATTAAGATGTGAACGTTCCCATTATATACAGTATATATTCCTTATAAGTAGTCTAAACATATTATATATGTTAAAATGTGCAATTATGCTACTTTTTGTTTATGTTAATGTGTTCACAAATATAAACGAATGAAATATCAAAAACAAAATTAAAAAAGTATAAGATGCCGATTTTGATATTTCACCGGATCAGTCATAATAATGCATACCCATCGCTCTCCATGAAGGGTAAACAACTTACCTAACAGTGAAACGTTGAGTAACCGTCCTCGCTCATTTGGCGGGGCCCATTTGGTCCAGATGGTAAAAATAGCCGGACTGACAAATCCCTAAAAACAGAAATATCCAACTATGTATTAAGAGATGTTTACATAATATTTACATATAAATAAAAACTTGTGTATCTATAGGAATCCCGATGTAAATTAATATATTTAACTAGATCCAGTTACCCTAGATGACGCCTCAAGACGTTAACTAGATCCAGTGACCCTATATGACGCCTCAAGACGTTAACTAGATCCAGTGATCCAAGATGACGCCTGAAGACGTTAACTAGATCCAGTGACCAAAGATGGCGTCTCAAGACGTTAATTAGATCCAGAGACCCAAGATGGCATCCCAAGACGTTAACTAGACCCAGAGACCCAAGATGGCATCTCAAGACGTTAACTAGATCCAGTGATCCAAGATGGCCCTCAAGACGTTAACTAGATCCAGAGACCCAAGATGGCATCTCAGGACGTTAACTAGATCCAGTGACCTAAGACGGCGCCTCAAAACGTTAACTAGATCCAGTGACCCAAGATGACGCCTCAAGACATTAACTAGATCCAGTGATCCAAGATGGCCCTCAAGACGTTAACTAGATCCAGTGACCCAAGATGGCCCTCAAGACGTTAACTTGATCCAGTGATCCAAGATGGCATCTCAAGACGTTAACTAGATCCAGAGACCCAAGATGGCATCTCAAGACGTTAACTAGATCCAGTGACCCAAGATGGCATCTCAAGACGTTAACAAGATCCAGTGACCCAAGATGACGCCTGGAGACGTTAACTAGATCCAGTGACCCAAGATGGCATCTCAAGACGTTAACTTGATCCAGTGACCCAAGATGACGCCTGAAGACGTTAACTAGATCCAGAGACCCAAGATGGCATCTCAAGACGTTAACTAGATCCAGTGACCCAAGATGGCATCTCAAGACGTTAACTTGATCCAGTGACCCAAGATGACGCCTGAAGACGTTAACTAGATCCAGAAACCCAAGATGGCATCTCAAGACGTTAACTTGATCCAGTGACCCAAGATGACGCCTGAACACGTTAACTAGATCCAGAGACCCAATATGGCATCTCAAGACGTTAACTAGATCCAGTGACCCAAGATGACGCCTGAAGACGTTAACTAGATCCAGTGACCCAAGATGGCATCTCAGGACGTTAACTAGATCCAGTGATCCAAGATGGCCCTCAAGACGTTAACTAAATCCAGTGATCCAAGATGGCCCTCAAGACATTAACTAGATCCAGTGATCCAAGATGGCCCTCAAGATGTTAACTTGATCCAGTGACCCAAGATGACGCCTGAAGACGTTAACTAGATCCAGAGACCCAAGATGGCATCTCAAGACGTTAACTAGATCCAGTGACCCAAGATGACACCTGAAGACGTTAACTAGATCCAGTGATCCAAGATGGCCCTCAAGACGTTAACTAGATCCAGTGACCCAAGATGACGCCTGAAGACGTTAACTAGATCCAGAGACCCAAGATGGCATCTCAAGACGTTAACTTGATCCAGTGACCCAAGATGACGCCTGAAGACGTTAACTAGATCCAGAGACCCAAGATGGTATCTCAGGACGTTAACTAGATCCAGAGACCCAAGATGACGCCTGAAGACGTTAACTAGATCCAGTGACCCAAGATGGCATCTCAAGACGTTAACTTGATCCAGTGACCCAAGATGACGCCTGAACATGTTAACTAGATCCAGAGATCCAAGATGGCGTCTCAAGACGTTAACTAGATCCAGAGACCCAAGATGGCATCTCAAGACGTTTACTTGATCCAGTGACCCAAGATGACGCCTGAACATGTTAACTAGATCCAGTGATCCAAGATGGCATCTCAAGACGTTAACTAGATCCAGTGATCCAAGATGACGCCTGAAGACGTTAACTAGATCCAGAGACCCAAGATGGCATCTCAAGACGTTAACTAGATCCAGTGACCCAAGATGGCGTCTCAAGACGTTAACTAGATCCAGAGACCCAAGATGGCATCTCAAGACGTTAACTAGATCCAGAGACCCAAGATGTCATCTCAAGACGTTAACTAGATCCAGAGACCCAAGATGTCATCTCAAGACGTTAACTAGATCCAGAGACCCAAGATGGCATCTCAAGACGTTAACTAGATACAGTGATCCAAGATGGCCCTCAAGACGTTAACTAGATCCAGAAACCCAAGATGGCATCTCAGGACGTTAACTAGATCCAGTGACCTAAGACGGCGCCTCAAAACGTTAACTAGATCCAGTGACCCAAGATGACGCCTCAAAACGTTAACTAGACCCAGTGACCCAAGAGGTCGCCCCAAGGTGATTAGCGTACTACCGCATCAGGTCGTGGGTTCAAGCATAGCTCCAGCAAAATACTGTATGTGAGAAAGTTTACCAATTACTTGCGGAAGGACGGGGGTTCTCGTTCAGGTTCATATATATGCATATGGGGTGTTTCTCCACTAGTAATACTAGTTTTCATATACAACCAGTAAGTGTGTACATCCTCAGCAAAATAATGCATCTGGACTAAACCTCTATTTCATATCAATGAATAGATAGCAGTGCTGCAGTAGAGCAGTAACAACCATTATCAGTGTTGCTGTTTTATGATGTTATTGCAGCAGTTGCAAAACCCAAACTATGTGGCGGTTGTGTTCTTTTACTATTTTATATTCTGGGCATATATTTTAATGTAATAGGTTAATACTGTATCCATGTGATAATCATGCTAGTTACATTAGCCTTTTGGTCGACTTACCACCCACTAATCACCATATTTACTAAAAACTAACCTTATCCAGCAAGTTTGCAGACCTTTTCTTTAGTGTAAGGTGAATGTTATGTTTAAGAATGTAATGTTTAAGAATGTAACGTTTAAGAATGTAATGTTTAAGGTGAATGTAATGTTCAAGGTGAATGTAATGGCACAGCCATCATTGGCTTCGAATTCAGATTTCTTAAAACTACCGGCCATATCTGGATTTTGTTGTTTTAGAAAATGATCAAACTTGGCCATGTTTGCTGTATTGATGCAGTTTAAGTGTAAAGTAATTTCAAGCCAGCATATTTAGTAAAAAGTGGCATAACATTCACCTCATGGAACACTTTGATATAGCATATTTTGTATATATATTTGAAAGCCTCAATAAAAGTTTGTTTTATCGTTTTATCAAACAAATATCAAACTTAAAGGTTCACACCTTGTGATATTGGACAATGCAAGTAATTACTTCGAAAAATAAAAAAGACACATTATATTTATATGACGTTTCAAAACTACCAATCTTTACAATAAGCACACCTATTATAAGATCCATGCAGGTATCAGCGTACCCCCATAAATCGGGAAGGACTCTAAATATGTATGATTTAAGAAAAAACATTGTAATTTTCACATTGCTTTATCTCATTCAAATCAGATCAGCTTTAAGCTTCTATACTCTACACACTTTGCGTAGAGTATAAGGCTTAAAGTTGATCTCATTTTAGTAAGATTGACATTGCAGATAACTATTATAAGCACTGACTTTTTTTTATTGTTGTATGAGTTCGCACATCAGCTTAAGGTATAGCCTGCTAATAACCGAACACAGCAGAACAAAACAAATATTCATTTCAGTTTGTATAAAGAATATCAACAGTTAACCAAATATAATTTACACAATAATTAAACATTCAAGTCACATGCAACTAATCGAATAATGAAATATCAACTCAATCCATATACCAAATCAAGTCAAACCGCATCAATTGAGGCTGAATTAATTAACATCTTCAGATAAACATGGTAAAATAAAATTACACAATGTTGTTAAGAATATCGGATCTAATAGTTGTTTACTATGTACAAACTATGTACATATACACAGACCATAACAGATGTTTGTTCAGGGTCTACAAAGTTTGTCTCTCTGTTAATGCTTATTCACAACCATACTGAATATAAATGAAATAACCAATAACGATGGAATATGTTATTGCACTAAAATACTATCTAATTACAAATACTATTGACATAATATTAATGTTATCCGTGGCCGAGTGGTCTAAGGCGCCGTCTCAAGATCACTTACCTCTCTCGATGGTTCGAGTCCAGCTCGCTCCAAAAACTCTTTGTGACAAAATTTGCCAGTTACTTGCGGAAGGATGGTGGTTCTACTCAGATTCATGCTGAGGTCTTCCTCCAACAATAAAACTGGATATGCCATATAAAACCTGATAAGTGTTGAACATGGCGTTAAACATAAACAATAAAAAGAAAAGACACAATCAGTATGTCACCAATGTTCTGTTGCTATGGTTACTTACCCCAAATAATCCCATAATAACTCGTATAACAAACAGACAGTAAAAACTGAGTCTGGTCAGCGTCGGTATCAGCAGACTGCACGTGCCTTGTACTATCATGGAGATCGTGATGATCAATTTGCCGCCAAATCTTATTGCTGCCCACCCCGCAAACACTTGGGTAACAACAACACCGTAATAATAGCTCGACAGCATGGCCGACACTTGGGTTTTGCCCCAGTCGAATTCTGCCATCTTAATTAGAGACAAAGATGAGCGTATTGTGTGTACAGTAAATAACAGTATAACTTGTCACCTCAGTGCTGCAATATTACATGGAAGTCGTTTCAGTGGTAAAATGTATCAAAATAACACAAAACTAATTAATTAGCTACAATGTTTTATATCAATTATAACAATTTTGGATATTTTATATTTACCTCATACGCTATGTATTATAATCCATATATATAGCTTACATATTTGGATCATACATTCTATATTGACCTAGTTAAAGTAAAGTTTGTATGTTTTATAACCTGTTTTATTTTGTTTTAAAGCCATCAGTAATTACTAATTACTCAGCGATAGCTTTTGATGTCCACAAATAAATCATTCGAAGAAATTATTTTACACAGCTAATTCAGTATATAGTTGTATATGAACATTGTCAAGTCTTCAATTAAAGTTGTATTACAAAATTTTGCAAATTGTTTAGTATATTAATGAGTCAAGTTGGCTTTACCTATGTGAAGTGCGATAGATGTGTTTTGAACTGTGATATAAATTGTGCAACAAAGTGTAGATTGTGTAATTAAGTGTAGATTGTGTAATAAAGTGCAGAATGTGTATGATAATATAGACACATTTGGTATATGGATATACTGACAAATTATACCAAAGCATTTGCCTAAAGTATTACTTCTTCTGCATGGTTTAATCATTATAAAAGTGTGTTCAGTACTTGATTGATCGTTAGAATGTATAAATGAAAACGAAATAGATTTAATCGACATTTACTAAATTACTTTCAATATTGATATTACAGATGACAAACCCTTTAAGTGGTGAAAGGTACAAACGCAAACAAATCTGCTGATGGAGGTTTAGTTACAGAACACTTCATCTAAAGAATTGATAGATCATTACCTTTTATTCGCAAATTATTGAATAGAATTTATAAATAGGGGGAATTCCAAAGTGTATGTAGAAGTGTATCGTACTTTTATATGGAGAAGATCAGATTGCTTATCATGATAAACTTCGATATATTTCTATTATTGATATTTTAGTGTGTTGTATATTAGTATTTCAACGTCTTGCATTATAGTTTGCTTATGCTTCGTTATTTAACTACTGATGGCATATTCGGTTTATACTCATTGATTAATAAATGTATGTATAGGAAATATCAATATGTTTACGTTGTATTTATAGACTTTAAGAAGGGCTTTGATTCTGTAAACAGACCCAAATTAAACTTAGCTCTAAGACAAAATGGGATAAAAGGAAAACTTTCGGTCAATAAAGAAACTCTATAGAACAAACAAAGTCTGCTTTACACATGACTACGAATATCCTGACACTGTGGAATGCTGACTTTATCTAAGAAGATAAAAAAAATTAGACAGAAAAAAGCATGTAACAACTATCTGAAATGTACCATCCGCAAATTCAATATTCACAACTACATCAGTATCGTGTACGTGCAACAGTTGTAGCGATTAAGGCGATATATCTCGATCCCGTTGACCTTAACCCAATTGAGTATGTAGAATGTGTTTGTGTTTTAAAAAAAAAATAAATAAACAACAAGACAACTACCACAACCACATATTTTGATGCATTTGTATCAGAACGTTAATCAGGCCTGGAATAACATTGTCCAAAGATACTTTCAAATATATATTGTTTCACTAAGGTCGAATCGCTGCAGTTGGTGTGCACATTATACTGATAAAAGTGTGAAAATTGATTTAGCAGGTGGTGCATTTCTAAGGTTGGTACATATTTATTGCTTATGAATTTTAATTTTTAAGTGACTAGTAACTCAACAATCGTCGATAACATATATTTTGATATAAGACCATATCATGTAGATGATATATTTGGTTGTTAGCATCATGATATAAGTTTGTGGGTAGATATTTCAAAATAAATGATACTTGTTTTAGAAATGGGAAAGAATGAGAGAGAGAGAGAGAGAGAGAGAGAGAGAGAGAGAGAGAGAGAATGGTGAGTATAGATGACCAATGGCAGTTAAGTAGCTACAGTGACACATCAACATGTTATAATATCACTGGTTGTGACTATTACATGGCATATTGTTTGAAACATGGTACTACCACATGTACACGTGTTATGTATATATTGAAAAATTGTATGTTCATATATTGGCCCGTGTCGTTAATGCAATGAAACTGTTTAACTGTTAGACTATTTAACTGGAGTGGAACTCTATGACACATACCTCAGAATTTAGTTTTTGATCCTCCAAGAACCCAGAACAAGACGATTCGTCCGTTGGTTCCGTTGCCATGACAATAGTCGTATTTCCATATGTGGCATTCTGAAGAAATATCATAAAACCATTTAAATATTGTATTCTTTTCTTGCTTTATTTCAAAGCTTTAAGTAATACTTATAAGTAAAAGGTACGAAAATAACTTATATAATATAAAAATAAACTAAATTATATCGGTCAAACCCGGGTAAACTGCCAATTATATAACATGGACACCATCACTTTCCAGTAGGAACAAATATAATTTCCTTAAACAATTTGATAATAACAGACCTGAAAAATTGGTATTTAGAAAATATAAAGGTATTACAATGTTTTATGGTATTCACTTTAACAACAGAGTAATAAATTGTAGCAGAAATTGGTGCATTGGCATTTTCAGACTGTTTTTTATAAGAAAAAATGTCCTCAATTTCGATATAACTTCGGTATTTCAGCTTAAAAAAGTTCTATGTTGTGTATTTTAATATTGCAGATTCATCATTCTTACACACATTCTACACAAACATGCCCTGTTCTGACTGGGTATCGACTTTGTCGGTTTGCGCACAGATGAAGTATAAAATACCGAAAATAACCAAAATGGTAAATTCGGTATTTTGGATGGAGACCAACGATACGTACATACAATACATCCAATACAATCATTATATTATGTTTGACCTGGTGGTAGCCTACAGTACATCCAATACAATCATTATATTATGTTTGACCTGGTGGTAGCCAGTCATTTAAGAAAGATTCCAACTGCAAATATTGGACACTGAAACATTGTACTTAAATGCAGTTACGGGTCTATGATTTCTTTTTTTGAGAGTAGTACAAATAAATAGCCATTATATTTATTATTTCATCGTTAATGGTATGAAGTTTTATTTTATTTATTCATATTTGATTAGTATGTAATCGTTTGATATGTAGAAATAGTGTGTCGACGTGCCGTAAAACACCATTCATTCATTCATTCATTCATTCATGTAGAAATAGCATTTTGTCTATCGTTGTGAATAATGGATCAAAATAAAAAAAAGGTTGAAATGTATTTCCATTTAACTTTTTTTGTGTAAATTAGCATAGCATTACAATAAATCCTTAATTAACTGTTATTGTATTGAACGTGATATGATATCAAATATAGACTTGGTTAATATTGCACCATATATAAAAAAAACTACAGTCACCAATAACATTGTACAATTTCTGTGTATTTATAGGACCAAACCAATATAACGCACACTATTATATCGACGAACATCTACATTTTTGTTGCCATGGCAATTTTGCCATCATTTTACGCCGCTAGTAATTTTCCTCTTCCAATCCATAAGATATCTGCATCCGCCATTTTTTTTATTTTGTTATTGTATGTTTTGATTCGATGCATGGAGAGTATTTCATGAAAACCACCAATCCAGAACATATTAAATTAACGTTTTGGTATAATTTCGGCATTCCGGCTGCTATATAGGTTATATGATGTATGCAGTCAATAATAAAAGTCAGTCTTCTGTGCAAATAGGCAATAAATTTAAACAATATAAACCAATAACAATAGCTGTATCAACATTCGAAGTGCACCTACCGTATATTTCAAAATAGTTGCATTATTACTCTCATCAAGTGCCATCTTGGTTCTGACCATACAGACGATGGCGATGTTGATATTCGTTCTGTGAATGTACTGGCAGAAGTAACCATAGAAACAGAGATACGCAAGAATCCATCTTTTTGACAGAAAGTAGGGCGCGTCAGCTGCGTATAGATAAAAAATGAAGGAAATGTGTCAGCTTTGTAATCAAAGTTACCCTTATTTATATGCGGCACTGCTTCACTTGTATCAGGGACAGTGAAAGGCACCCTAGGCGCCCCTCCCAATATTCAGGTTCAGCATTAACTTTGGAACCTGGAAGTACATCTTCATACATTCTCTCTTCAGGTTGCGCCCCCCCCCCCCCCCCCCCCAATAATTTAAATGCTCCTAAGCCCATGATTTTTTCCAGAGAACATTAGTTTATGAACGCTTCATAATACTGTAATGCTGAAATAAATGGTTTCTTGTAGTCTACACATTTCAGACACTTTGCTATTTTTTAAATTACACCATTGAACGAACTATCGGGCATGTGTGTACGTCAACAAAACGTATGTATGTAAGTGTAAAACGTCACTATGACGTGTATATAACTACGTATGTTTATGTCATATTTTTAGTCAGTTTTGTATTGTATATGTATCAGAGATCAAGCGATATCAAACAGAAGCATGTATCAAATCATTGTTAACTTATTTTTACCTTTAGTTTCCATGGCTGTTTCTTTATTCATATACAAATTTCTGAAACATAACATACAAAATATTGCCTTATTCATATCTATACATTTCCGAAACATAAATCACGTGACTGGTTCTTCAGTCTATATTTTAGATATATAACACATTAGTGTTTAATTTTTGCATTGAAAGCTGTTTCTTAGTGTATGTATATACAACAAAACTTAAACATAAAATCACGACTATTTCCTTTTTCATGACCATTGTCTTACTTACTTGAAGTTTCTAAAATACAAAATGCACGATTGTTTTTCTATTCAACTTTTCTAAAACAAAGTACACAAGTGTTTCCTTACTCGCATGAAGTTTAAGAACTCAAACACAGAATACACGACTGTTTTCCTTAAATGAATACATATATAGGCCTAATTAATAGAAACATAAAATACTTTTTTTTTCAGTCATATAAAATTTTCCCAAGTATCTAGTCTTGATCATCTACGACTTTTGTAATTGAACTGTTCGACGGGGGTTAAAAAGGTCACGGTCACCTGCTTATTTTAATTGGCGGTATCAAACAATCGTGCTACTTCAAAATTTCAAAATATAATCGGTTAGATGTTTCTATATTCATTTTTATTTATGTCGATATTTTCTGTTCGACAAACATCCTCTTCAAGATAACTGCAATGATCTCCGTCGGAATAAATAATTCTAAATTGTATTAAAACATATAAACGTTGCAGAGAAGCGTTTGTTTCAGCCAATCATATCATACTACCAGATTAAAATGTTTCTTCTGCACAACATGTCAATACATCGTCTTTTAAAAAAGTAAACGTGGCAGATGACCAAGACTACCAACTTTTAAAAACTAATCAATCAGAATACCACGTTATAACGAGTTTAGTTTAATTCTTAGCCTTGGGGGACCATGTTTCGCATGGGTCGGTTTACGTTATAGCTGACTTTGTTCGCAGTTTAATATGTAAATGTTTATTACTTTAACCACACACAAACCTTTCCACAAATGTGAAACTTAGTTGTTACAAATGTGAAAATAATGCTGGTCATATACGTCATAAAAACCTTTCAAATCAATAAAAAACAACTGATATACTTGTAATACATTTGTATTCAGTATAAATTGTGACTATCTGGATCATGTCTGGTACAAAATACCGTTGCAAACATGTTTTTAACGCCGATATTTAAATAAAAACTGGCCTATGAAATAGCGTAAATGATTTAGTAGTAAGCGTTGGAAAATTTCCGGTCGGCATCGATTAAATCTAAGTAAGCTGTTAAATTTCAACAGGCAGGAGTTGAGTCGAAGTTGAATGGAGCAGAGTATTTCATTTAATACAAAACAAGAAATTAAAAATTACAATTTTTGGGGTGGGTGAAAGGGAGTGGGTTGAGGAAGGCAGAAGTTGAGTCGAAGTTGAAATGGAGCAGAGTATTTCATTAGATACAAAACTTTTTTTAAAAAAGTAGGGGCGTTGTTCGAGCAGGTGTCCAAGTAGGTATGGGACAGTTAGGAAGAACATGTTCAAACAATAATACAACTTGAAGGTATTCCCCGCAAGAAATAACTACTGTAGTGTGTTCTATGGCAAAATAGTTCAATCTGGTTACATTTGCAACAGATCACATACATAAAGTGAAGAATATACTGAACACAAGAGTTGCAATGTGCTATACGATACACATTAACAAAAATAAAAGAGTCAACAGTTGGTTGAAAATTAATATAAGACACAATAAAATAAAAATCGTAATACCAAAAGTGAAAGTAATGTTTATATATACAACTTCCACTTAAAGTTTAGCATAGATTTATAAGCCCAATTTCTCCTTTTCAACCCGATATTTCGCCTTGAACTTAAATACAACAGCCCTTTAACTTTAATGGTACAAAAAACCCAATGTATCAGCAAATATAACCTTATGCCAAGTAACAGTCACATAACTGTAAACATGCAATGTAAACCACAAGTTGCACCAAAACTTTGACACGGAATTTAAAAACAAAATATGACCTTTTCACCATGTAATATGACCTTGAGCCCCATATGTTACATACTGTCTCAAAGTATAAGCACGCCTTACTTATACCATGTTCCACAAACACAACTGCAAGCTATGCACATTTATGAACAGCTTCCACCGAAACCTAAGGTAAATTTGACCTTTCCAGCGTGACCTCGACTTTGAACTTAGGAGCCCAATATGTTACATACTGCTTCAAGGTATAATACGCACTTATACCTAGTTATATGTATAAACATGCAAGTAATACACACTTGTGAACAACTTCAACACAGGTGGTGATGCCTACCTTTGTGTTTTTATTCAATACAGCTAAAGGGTTGATCCTAGGAAAGTCTGTTCTCATCCACTAATACCTGAAAACATAACGAAATAAATGGGTTAAAATGCAATGTAAATGTATGCGCACTGATTCTACGTTTGTGTTATTTACACTACAATACACAAAAAAGTAATGTACAACCCTGCCCGTTTTGAAGTTATACAGTTTTTTGTCTTATTAATCGTTTTCGTGTATTTTAATGGGGATCCAGTATCTTCGTCAAAGTGTGGAGCATCGCTATTAAAGCGTGTATATGACATTAACAGACAGTTGTGTAGTTTACAGATAGTTGTGTAGTTTACAGATAGTTATGTAGTTTACAGATAGTTGTGTAGTTAACAGGCAGTTGTTTACAGATAGTTGTGTAGTTTGCAGATAGTTGTGTAGTTTACAGATAGTTGTGTAGTTTATAGATAGTTGTGTAGTTTACAGATAGTTGTGTAGTTTACAGACAGTTCTGTAGTTTACAGAATCGAACTCTTCTTTCTTATTCTAGTCCAAATTTCAAGAATATTGCTAGGTACATATATGTACAATGTGTGGCAGGTTAGCTGTCCCGTTCAGTATGTATAACATAACCAGTTGTATTGGTGGATGAAGACATAAGAATGAATATGAGTAGAACCATCGTCCTTCCGCAAGTAACTGACAAACTCTCTCACATAAAGATTTTGGAGCGAGCGGCATTCGAACCTACGACCTTAGCGGTGAGGAGTAATTGATGGCGAGACCACTCGGCCACGGATGACTCTGCTTTGGTGTATACCATGTATGCAATAAATTATCTTTTAGAGTCTGGTGGGAAATTAATTTATTCAAATGAGATACTATTATTAAATTACGACTTTAACCATAGGGTTGTGCACTTGACCCTGGTTTCACAAAAATACTTAAGTCTGTTATTTTACTTAAACGCGATAGTGTGCTCAGTTCATACTCAAGAGAGAGAGAGAGAGAGCAACAAAATGTAGAGAGTGAAGCGTATGGACTGAGTAACTATCAACTTGCCAGAAAGATAAACATGCAGGCAACGAGAGAAGATATAGACAAAAGGACAGACAGACAGTGGTTCAAGAGAAATAAATTGAAACAAATAGTATAGCGTGAAGAGTACACTGAGCAACTATTAATTTGCCAGAAAGATAAACATGCAGGTAACGAGACAGGCAGACAAATATACAAAAAATGTAGACAAATTGCAAAAGGATAGACAGACAGCCTATGGTTAGAGAGAGAGAGAGAGAGAGAGAGACAGAGACAGAGAGAGAGAGACAGAGAGAGAGAGAGAGAGAGAGAGAGAGAGAGAGAGAGACAGACAGACAGACAGACAGACAGACTAAGGCATACTCACAAACATCCAATCATATACATTGTTTGATTCTGTTATAGCAACTCACGGTACGGCAACAATCATGGTATCGATCGTACCGATCGTACGAGCGTGATCCAGTGAACAAACAGCTGAATGCAGAACAAGGGTTTTAATGAAAATGTCGATCAATCAATCGACAACTTATTTAAATGTTAATGTAATTATGTTTGTGTTGCTTTTTTTCATTATTTATCAGTAAACATACACTGATCCATACTCATATATCGGTAGCTGGTGACTTTAATAATATGCTTTAATACTGTTACCTACCACACAACCATGTATTGACCTTCGACATACAGTATATCCGACATTATGCATCGAGTACACATGAACTCATATATAGGATACTACCGCCAGTCATTCTAATGCGTTTATATGAAGGGTGTCCATTTTTATTATTAAAGTGTAACGGTACCTTATTGTGTTGTATCCCAATGGACTGATTAAAACAACACATCCACGTTTGAACAATAAATGTTTAATTAACACAGTAATCCAACGTTATACATTGTGACTTCAACTGTTTCTTATGAAATCAATATAAATAACAAAATACGACTTGTATACTGAGTGACTTTGACATTGTTCCTTACAATACTGGTGTGTATCGTAAATAATATTGTAAAAGGCTATATTTAAAAATTCACTCACCGGAACACCATCTGCAATGTGCGTATTGGAAATTCGTATTATAGAATTATACTACGTAAATTCGCTACTCTCTTTCTTTGTGTATGTCCGTACAAATATAGCTTTACACACTGGTAACTAGCACGCAACACGGATCGAATGCATGTTAAAGAAATATAAATATATATAGTTCTGACGGAGGCCCGGGAAGAGCTATTTCATACATCATTTATGTTTCAATTTGTTGTCGGCGGGAGTAAAAAACGCATACATAATGTTTTATAATAATACAATATATCCAAAAAATATTTATACATGATAATCACAAGGCCTGAAACAAACATTAAAGGGTCAAAAATGCTAACCCTGTAGATAAACATATAAGCATATTGTAAAATAATTAATGAAGAAAACCCCGAAAATATACTGAAAGGATAAAGAAACACAAGGTGAAGTTCAGAGCCACAATATCAAACTATTGTAAGCGATATCTTTTAATGGGGTTTAACGCCATTTTCAACACATTTTAGCATATCCAGTTTTATTGGTGGAGGGAGACCTCAGACTGAGTCAGACTGAGTAGAACCACCGTCCTTCGGCAAGTAACTGGAAACTTTCTCACATAAAGTTTTTCGAGCGAGCGGGACTCGAACCTATGACCATTTTTAATTCCAATGTAACAGATTCACAAATTAACGAATTGCTTTAATTAATACAACCAGACAGTTTCATCCACTTAATGTTAATTTACTGCTGCGTGGTGATATCAGCTATACGAATGTCCAAAATGAATATGTGTTTCAAACTGTTCAAAAATTTATTAATGACACAAATCGATTTTCATAATTGTATGTATATTTTGTATAAGATGATTGTGGTAATTATAGCACTTGGCGAGCGTGTCTTGACTACGTGTGGAACCTCATTATAACCTTACCTTTCTCTCTATCTCTCCTCTCCTTTAAACCTTTCCTTTTACCTAACCGTTCTTATTAAAATTAAAGTTTCGTTCTATTCGTGTGTAAAACGTGAAAAGAAACGATTACAATGAAACTTGTATAATGTACCATTTATGTTATCTCTGTATCAATTATTTTCGCGGGAAGAGCCGTAACTAATGATGTTGGTATATATAATTATATAAGTTTTTATTTACCCTCGCGCTTTGAACCATGATGTTAAGTACTTTTGGCTCGACCCTAGTGTACACATTGCGGCAATAAAATATGTTTAAATCAGCGGTTAGAGGTCAGTTATCTTGAGACGGCGCCTTCGTCCACTCGGCCAAGGATGACCCTTGTAAGCGATATTTACAGTCTTAAACCAGGTATGTAAAGGCATGTCATTAATGATTGATAGATTGAATATTTAGCGTCATTACTGATTTTGTCAATATGATATTAGTATAAAGAAAATCATTATTAAACTATCTCATATACATATTCTTAAAGGGAGTATACCAGGGAAAAACGCAATGAAAATCTTAAAAAAAAAAAAAAAAAAAATTAAATTTTTAAATTACATATCATTATCATAAATTTAATCCGAATGCATCAGTATGTCAAATCTACAAAAAATGTAACAAAATCGCTATTTTAATCGGAGTTGTAATCTTGAAACGAAATCCCAATTCTATAAATAGACAGCACTTTAAAAATACTGCTAGATAACCATTACATTGTCATTCGGACTCTTTCTAAGATGAAACCATTGTTACTACGTGTCAACCTGTATATAACGGATCAAACTGAAATTAAAATGAAATCATGTGACTCATTTAATACGTCACAAAATATGTTGGTGAAATCTATATTAGTCTAACCTAGGCGCATTTGCCCATATTAGGAAACCCCTTTGCAATATATGTATTTTGCATATTCAAATAGATATCCGTTTGGCAAAACTAGGTCAGTGAGCATGGTATATGAGGGAGGGGATGTCAAAATTTTGAAAAATTCTGATATATTTCCGTTCCATTCGGATTTTATTTATGAATGATAATGAGATGTTTTTTAAACATTTTAAAAATAATTTTATTTTTCTAAGATTTTTATTGCGCCCCCCACCCCCCTTTAAACTGTAGTAATCGTTTACAACAGTGTCATATTGCAGCTCTGAAATGCACCCGACGTTAGAGAAAAACTAGAACAATGGCTATCACCCAACTATATAAAAACTGTTATTTATTTTGCTTTTTGCTCTATGTTCGTATGGCGTGTACACTAGGTAAATTACGCAGTAAGTACAACGTATCGAGTAACTGCGTATTACGCAGTAGTTGTCATGAAATGAGTCAGTGGACGATTTAAAATGATAAAATGGACATGACACATATTAAGATCTTGTTTTACTCAAAATGAATGGCTAAATGATTGAACAAATGATTGAATGAGGTTTTACGACGCACCAACCGTGACATTAAAGGCACAATGTATATATAAATAATGTATATGCTTGAGGAACTCATGAAAGATTGACCTGTTCAAATGAGGTCTCTCTTCTATCATCATCATCATCATCATCATCATCATCATCATCATCATCATCATTACCGTGCACTGGAAACTATATATGTAATGGCTACACGTACATTCATTCTTTCGCACGACGCATTTTCTTATTAGCACGGGTGAAGTGTCGTTGAAATACTCGAATCGTGGCCCCAGAATTATTTACACTCAGACTCCAAAAGAAACATTAAATTT
Organism: Panopea generosa; assembly: GCA_029582155.1. Classification (NCBI taxonomy): domain Eukaryota; kingdom Metazoa; phylum Mollusca; class Bivalvia; order Adapedonta; family Hiatellidae; genus Panopea; species Panopea generosa. The sequence continues at coordinate 2,133,869 of CM055899.1, forward strand.
TTATTTCCTAAATATCTATCTACATTGCATTTCCAATTTCATTAAAAAATATATATATATGCTGAATTGTGAACGGGGTATCTATTGCCAATATTAAAGTGGGAGTGTCCGTCCTCCAGCTCACGGCCTATTATGAACTGCATGTGAAAAATGTCCATCTCATGGTTACAACACATGCTCAGTAAAAAAAATCACAAGACAAGTTAACCAACAACAACTAACAGATGAGTAACGATGAGTAACGACGTGTGCAATGTAATAATTAAGTAGTCACTTTTAAGATCAAATAGCCTATGTCAAAAAGCTGAAAACAATTTTTTGTTATGTTTTATTAAAAAAGATATGATCTTGTGTAAAAAATCATTTACTTCCCGTTATTAATCTCTGACATACAAGTGAAATTAAAGTGTAAGAAATATATCATGGAGAAGATATATCTTCCGCTCTAATCAATAACTTACTTTAACTGATTATTATGTATGTAAGTTTGAATAAATACATATGTTTAAACTTACCACCAGTCCACCACAACCCAGACTCAAACGTACGGCCTACTTAAAATACGTATCATATGTTTGCTATACACCTACTGGTATCCTTATAAATATCATACTGGCTATCAAAAGTTAACGGTTTACACTTTTGTTTAAATCTGAATCTATATGTTTAAAATGCATGTAGCACAGTCACGTCTAGGTCTATTAAAAGACAACAAAGTGGATATGATCAGCTAATTATATAAATATATGCAGCAGGTTCGTAGCGATATGGAGGCAAACGGAGGTAAACCTACTTGCCGCCTATAGACTGATTATAATTTCGTTTTTATAATAATTAGTAATTTGTAAACAAAAATAATTATTACTGTGCAGTTAAGTGTTACCACTTGAGACCGCCCCCACCACCCCCTTCACCATCCCTATCAGCAAAGTGCAGACTTCGCCTCCTTTGGCTACGGCCTTGTGCAGATATAGCCTACGTTCGTATTATGCTTAGGATCCAGGATGGAATAAATATAGATTATATATTCTGTATTAAATTCTTACTATTGTTGTTACATATTTAGCTCCATTAACAAAAAAAATGGTAAAGCGGAGCGGTATTGGATACAGTGTTGGCCGCTCACGCCATAGGTTGCAGGTTCGACCCAACTCCACCCCAATCTTGATCCGATGATGACGCTCATAAAATTACACTCAGTACTGGTTCTACCCAGGAAGATGACTTATAAACATTGAGCGTTCTTCGCAATCGAGCTAAAATAAATTATATAAATCAAACTAAAAATGATAGGCTATATAAAAGATTCCCCTTGCCTAAACCTAAATAAATCTAGCTTAAACTTTCATTTAAGGCGGAACTTTAGATCTTTAGAAAAATAACCATAAATACCATACGTATATATCAGCAGTGTGTTTATGTGTTGAAGGCTCAATGGACCATGCATAATTTCAAATTATGCACTTCGGCAAATATAAATAATGCAGACGAGCCTCATCGAATAATAATTTATTCAGCTATGTTGTTCTTACGGTTCACCGGTGTCAAACTTATTTCAACACCGTAAATTAAACATACTTCCGGTTTTCTGATTTTGTTGAAAAAAGACAAAATATAAAAGCGTCAAATTTATTAATACACTTCAAGTCATTGGGAAAGGTTAGTGTAATATTACCTAATTATCATTGAATCGCAACGTTTTATATATAATAATATGAAATAGGTAAAACCTAAATGGAGAGCGAATAGGTAGATGTCAAACACAGAATGTTAAGAAATCGCTCACAATATAAGTGGAAAACTGCACAGATCTAAATACTTGTTTATGTTTATTCAAAATAATTGTGAAATTGTTTGTATGAAAACAAAACCAAATGGAATGACAGATACCATTATAATAGCAGCAACCTTAACAGCAGGTTTTAAGGGTTAAAATGTTCTTCTGGCCATTGACATGAAATTCAACAATCACCTGAGTCCTCTAGCACTGATTGTTTATTCAAGGACTTGTATAGAAGGATAGGAAACTTATTTACTGCACAAAGTTATTGTTTCAATCCGCCATGATACCAGATCTCACAGCAAATCATACATCAAACCCAGGGCAAACTACGAGCAGTACGAGCCTAGTGCTTTTAACCTTTTTGATTTCATCACTTGCTTGGATGCGTCAGCCCTTGGCAGTATCGAAGTAGACATAGAAGTCTTCTTCAAATACAACACTACTTTATAAATGAAGATTTTGTGCCAGTGTCAAAAAATGTTTTTAAAAAAATGCATCTACTGTGGCCGCCTTGTGTGTAGAGGTTGGGAGAAGGTTCCATTATATTAGTGTTCTGGGGTAGAATGAGTATTTGTAGTCGTCTTTTGATGTCTGAATATGTTTGTGACAGTGGATATTTCTCAGTCTAGATCAGGAGTCAACGGGGACTACTAAGTTATTTGGCGAACTGATAGCTACTACATGGTGGATTATTTTGTAGCAGGGCTGGCGCTGGGCTTTGCCATTGGCGCGAAATAAATAAAAGTGGCGCAAAGTAATTCCATTTGGCGAAAGTCGAATTACATTGACAATCTTCTCCTTAAATTCTCCATATATTTAACTTCTTTTAATATGCTTGAACAGCTTAAATATCTTTGCCAATCTGTGTCACTGTCCTTTCTCCCAAATAACACCCAGCTGTGTTTTCCTCTCAGGGCAGATTACACAACACAAACGAATCTCAGATCAGCAATATGCGCTAAATAAAGTAACAATTTTCCTTAACAGGTGCTTGGTCACGTGACTTGCATACAAGTATTGAAAAACTTCAAAGAGGGCAAACAATGTTCAGCTTTATTTGTCGTGCTAACTGAGAAAAGCCGGTAACCAAATGTTTAAAAATAGATCCGGCAGACTTCTGATTAATGAACACAGAAGTGGGTGGGGCAATGTGAATACAATCACAGGCCCTATCTTACTATAGCTTTTGGATAGATATATTATGGTAAATAATCCATCATTTACTACATATCACTATCCCAAAACTATAGTAAGATAGGGTCTGTGAGACTGTGACTACATTGGAACATATTTACTCGAATTTGGGTGTTAATGTTATTAATGTCACAAGAAAACACCTTTCCTGCTACAAGACCTGTGCACTTTTAGACATAGGATAACAAGATGCCCTATAATATATGATAGCATATGTTATTGCTCTACTAATTAAATTTGGTGCGAAGATTTTTTTTGAAATGTGATGTGTAAAAAAAGACTACTCTACTCTTATACAAGCTTTATCTTCTGTAAGAATCAGATTAAGTTAAAGTCAAAGGGAAAGATGCATGAGCTTACATTGAAACAAGGACTATAACTCTGCTAATTTTTGCAGAAAAATATATGGCGTAAAGAAATTTTGAGCCAGAGCCAGCCGTGTGTAGAACATTATTAAGTATGATCAGGTTCTGCGGGTTTACATATATTTGCTTGTTATAAATACCACAATCTTGCAAAGTTATCTTTATATGGGGATATCTGAACAAAAAAAACACAAAATAATCAAAGCATCAAAAGTACTTTCAAAAACTTGATTTAGATATTATGGATTTTTAACAACATAATTGCTATGAAGGGTTTTAACAAAAATAATCATATACCAATTTTAATTATCTAGTTGTGTAACACGTCCAAAACAAGTGTTAGCTTGAGAGTTTTTTCCCTGTTGAAATGTACACTAGAAATAATACCTATAAATGGCTTGAGTATGTTGATGTATATTAATGCCATTTCCATTGTGATTCAATGTTGTTGTTTTTTTTAATATATTTTTTTTTTCCATTTAAATATAATTAAACATTAAATATATAATATATAAAGTGAAATAAAACACCATATACAGGTATTTAAAGAGAGAAAATGAGAATTTTTCAAAATTTTAAAAATACTCCCACCCCCTTCAATGTATCATGCCTATATATACTGAATTTACTGATTGACCCAGTATAGCCAAAATGATATGTTGAAAAGGGATTTCTATGCACCTAAGTTAAACTGAAATAGATTTCCTGTTGAAACTTATTTTGTGACATATTAAATGAATCCCGTTGTTTTATTTAATCTAGTTTGATCCATCATGCAGGTTTACACGTTGTAAAATGTGTTTCATCTTAGAAAGAGTCTGAATGACGATGTGAAGGTTATCAAGCAATATTTAAGAGCTGTCTGTTTTAGAATATGGATTTTGTTTCAAGCTTACCTCTCCGATTTAAATATTGATTTTGTCATGTTTTGGTGAATTTGATATATCAAAACATTCGTATTTGCTTTTTAGCCATTTAAAAATAATTTTAGGAATTATTGCATTTTACCTTTAAAAAAATATCATATTGGTATATCTGAGTTTTGATTGGCAAAATATTAAATGTTGTTGTTGTATGGTGTTTAGTGTCGCTTTTAACAATTTTTCAGTCATATCCCGACGGTGTCTACTTGAGACAGTTTTCTGAACGCTGTCACACTGGAGTATCATGCCGCAGACACATGGTATGATACCCCACCCAGTCACATTATACTGACATCGGGCCGACCAGACTTAGAACTCTCCTCTAAATGCTGACTGTCAAGGGAGGAAGCTTCTAGTACCATTTTTAAAGTCTTCGGTATGACCCAGCCGGGGATCGAACCCACAACTTTCTGCATGCAAGGCGGACGCTCTACCACTAGACCACGCCGCGGTCAAAATATTAAAGAATTTATTGCAGTAAAACAAAGCTTTATGTAGCGAAGAAGAGTTTACCTTAATTAAAAAAACTAAATATATTCTATACATACTACTCATTGTTACTCTGATGAAACTGATTAACATGTACCCATGTGTCCATAAACAAGTCGTATAATTTTGTTTTTCAACCAAATTTCATGGCTGTAAGAATGTTTTGATATATTTTAAAAATGCACAGATACATGTTGTTTCGACAGCTATCTGAATTTTCAATAAGTTACACTTACATGGATATGTTAAGATGGAGATCCAGACATTATGCTTGTGTAAACAAAAGTGTAATCATTTTCCTAGTATTTAAGTGCACTACTGAAGGAAATATTTTCAATATTATGTGCAAAGGAATCAGCTTATATTTTCCAAGTATAACCATTTTAAGTGGACTACAGAATGAAATAGTTTCAATGTTATCTGAAAAGAAATCTTCCCTATCAGCTTATTTTTATCTCAAAAGTACTTGACAGTTATTATGCACATTATAGAAATTGAACGTGTTTCCATGAATTTATTTAAATCGAGCACATTGTGCATCCTTTAAACATACATGTATCCCTTTGTTAATTTATTTCATTTGTTTGCAACAATTACCCGTCCTCTAAACTTGCTAATCAAACCCCATTTTATATAACTGTTGATGACTGTCACAATTTAAAAAACATAATGGCATTTGATAAAAAGCGGCAGTCGAATTCTGTAACTATGCCTACCAGTATGTGTAATGTCAAAAATCAAGAAGAGATTAAGTTATTCCATTTACGGAGGTAAATTAGTACAAAAATACACAAAAATTCTGAAATCTGTCTGTTTTCCAGAATAGAGAAGTTCCAGTTTACAGAGGTTTATTCTACACTAGAAAAAAGAAGGAACGTTTTCTGGTATTTAAAATCGCGCGGTTTATAGAGTATTCTGATTAATATAGTGTCCGGTTAATGGAGGTTTCACTGTATACAAGTTAGGTTATGGGCTTTGTACATCACATTACATTAACATGGTATTTTAAGACTGTTAGGACATGCCTTTTGGAAAGTCTCCTTTTCATCAATTAGATCATTTTCACTTATTTTGTATTTGTTTTTTTGCCATGTCACAAAAATATCTTAGCGAAAAAGGTGGTAAATTACATAAAGATTATATGCATTTTGTATATTTTTGTTTGTTTTGTTTTTTTGGTAATTTTATTTCAATTTAAGTTTTACAAAATCAGACATGTTGATACACAAATAGTTCATGACAATTATATTTCCATTTACAAATATTTAATATGTCTCACTGTTTTGGAGAAATGAATCTTTAACAATTGTAGGTATCTTATAAGGGCCAGCGGCTTTGTGCATGCCCCAGGACCCCCGTAGATTCGGCGGGCCTATACATCTTACTTAAGCTAGCTATGCCCCTGAAAACCTTAGGTTAAAGTTTTTTGTTTAGCTCAGGTTTGAATTTTTTAAAAAAAAATTTTAAATCAATTTTATTTTTCAGTAATACTATTAATTCTGTAAGCTGATCACCATTAACTAAAAAAAAGTTTACATCACTGACCTTGACTTATTTAATAGACTTTCCTGCCCGAGCCCAACCAAGACCCCCACCCTGTTGCCAATTTTTTTTTTTTTCAATTTGTTTTGTATTAAATCAGATACCCTCACCCCTATCACCCCTCATCCCCACCCATATTTTAAAATTTTGTTCTGTATCAATCAAATACTCTGCCCCATTTCAACTTTGTTACCTACCCAAATACTCCCATCCCCTAACGCACATCTCCGCCCGTTTTAAAAAAAAAATTATGTTTTTGCTTTGTATTAAATCAAATACTCTGCCCCATTTCATCTTTGTTATCGATCCCAAACCCCTATCCCCTCATCCCCGCCCATATTTTTATTTTTTAAATTTTGTTTTGTTTTAAATTAAATACTTTGCCCCATTTCAACTTTGTTACTGAACCCAAGGACATCCCCTAACCCCCTCCCATTTTTATTTTTACAATTCCACCCCTTTGTTTACAAACCCAAAGACCCCCACCTCCTCCAGTTGTTTTTCTATAAATTTTGTTCTGTATTTAATTAGATACACTGTCTCTTTTCAGCTTTGTTACCAACCCCAAGACACTCTCTCCCTCCAACTTTTTTATTTATTTTATTAAACTAAACAGTCCTGTTTATTAAATTTTGGCACATACACCCCCACATCCACACCTAGATTTTAAAATTAAATTACCAGTAAATACATTTCAGCTTAAATACTGGCTAGCAAGCCTTAGCCAAACATAGACATAGTGTATATTCTGCCCTAATAGTCCTACTTACATATACATGTATTTACTATTTTTCTAATATGAAAGCTGGTTTCATTCATACAGATATATCTTTTTTTCTGATAGTACATTATAATACACTGTTCTGTGATTGACAAGGCTAGAATAGTCGAGTTAACACTGTTCTTCGGCATCTTTATTTTTTTTTGCATTTTTTTGTTAAATCTGAATTCCTTTTTCAGTAATAGTATTGATTTTTTAAAATAATCACCATCAAGTTTAAAAACTTTACTTCATTGACTTTGACCTACGTAATCGATTTGGAAAAAAGACGAGTGTCTGCATCCGCTTGCGGTGCTCTTGTTTTGGTATGTTTCAATAAAAAATAGGAAAATAAGGGTTCAGTGAGTGCACGGTATCTAAGCATGAAATTGCATTTTATTGATTGGAAAAAATGTATTTTGCTAATAACATCAATTCTAAAATTAAAAAAAACGCTGATATATACTGATGCTACCTTTAACACTAACTAAAGGTGATACACGAAATATAACTAGTTTCATTATGATATTTAACACATACACCAAGTCTTCTGTACGTTATTTCTTCCTGTTAACATATATCAGTCAACTTAATCAAAATACAGCAATTAAGGGATGACACGAATAAAGGTCACTGAGGCCTGTAAAAGGGTGACATCAAATTAAAGGGACACACATTAATGTTGAAGTTTTACCCAGGTTCGGGCATCTACATATCCATCTTTACACTTATGAACATTTTTCTTTTAATTGATAAGATTTTGGACTGGGGTTTAGTGTTGCTTTTAACAATTTCACAATTATATCACGATGGTGTCTACTTGAGATTGTATTCTGAGCACTGCCACACTGGAGTTCCGTGCCGGAGACACATGGTATGATACCACATCCAGTCATATTATACTGACAACGGGAAGACCTAGAACTAACTTCTAAATGCATGGCAGCAAGCAAGGAAGCTTCTAATACCATTTTTCAAGTCTTTAGTATGACCTGCCCGGAGATCTAACCCATGACCTTCCACATGCAAGGCGGTTGCTCAACTCTTTGATCACCGCTGCAGTAAATTGATAATTGAAATAAATTTAACATTTCGATCATAAATCTGCGAAATGAGACACCTATCAAGCATTTACAAAGGAAGTGCCCCTCAAGTTTCCAAAAAAGAGTCTGTTTTGGAATTAAAGTTCTGTGTACATATTGGCGTGTTTTAATTGCATATTTGCATCATATTGATATATATATATATATATATATAATATAATTAAAACTGAATATACATTCAAACCTGTCTTAAGCAGCCAGTTAAGGGGAGGAGCATAAATGGTCTTTAAAGACATGTTGTTGTTTAATGCAGGTTAATTTGCTCTGAAAGCATATAAATAGGCAATAAGAAATGTCGCTGTTTAAGACAAATGGCTGCTTAATAGAGGTGACTGCTTATACAGGTTTGACTGTAGCACTGGTGTAAATTCGTCGATAATGTTGTGTGTCCTATTAAAGAAGAAAACAATCGTGTTTTAATTAATCAGCTCTGGAGAAAAACTTTATGAAGATCAGTGTAAACAAAAACATGAACAACACAAACACACAAATATGCATGTATATACACAAATACACTTGTATATACACAAATACACATGTATATACACAAATACACTTGTATATACACAAAATATACACAAATACACTTGTATATACACAAATACACATGTATATACACAAATACACGTGTAAATACTCAAATACACTTGTATATACACAAATACACTTGTATGTACACAAATACACTTGTATGTACACAAATACACTTGTATATACACAAATACACTTGTATATACACAAATATGCATGTATATACACAAATACGCATGTTTATACACAAATATGCATGTATATACACAAATACACTTGTATATACACAAATACACTTGTATATACACAAATACACTTATATGTACACAAATACACTTGTATATACACAAATACACATGTATGTACACAAATACACTTGTATATACACAAATACACTTGTATATACACAAATCAATTGTATATACACAAATACGCATGTATATACACAAATATGCATGTATATACACAAATACACATGTATATACACAAATACACTTGTATATACACAAATACACATGTATATACACAAATATGCATGTATATACACAAATACACATGTATATACACAAATACACTTGTATATACACAAATACACTTGTATATACACAAATGCACAAGTATAAACACAAATACACATGTATGTACACAAATACACATGTATATACACAAATGCATGTGTGTGTACACAAATAAATTCAGTTTTCAATTAGAATTTGGCTTTTTGAGACAGATGGATTCACATACTAACAGCCATAATGGTTTATTTACTATGAACCTCTGAACTTGGGCTATTAAAAATTTACTTTTTTAATCAGATCTCTTTTTTAAATACATAGCTGATTTATTCAATAAAATTGCTAACACTTTTTTTCTGTATTTGGGTTGCCTACATTATACAGTTGCCAATATAATATAGTTGACAGTGAGATTTCTAAAGATGCCACTTTCACCTTCTATTTAATTTAATTTTAGAGAATTTAATTTAATTTTAGAGAATCCACACTGATGCAGATTGTTGAAAGAAATACAGGTAATTATCTACCTACCAGTATTGTGCTTAGATAATCTGATCCTATTTGGTTTCGTTTCACAGCATTATATTCCTGGTATACCTCAGTTTTCTGCTTGCTTTTTTAAAAGTTTATTATTAATCTGTCACCTGCACCACCATCTTAATTCTCTGTATTAGTAATCTTATCATTCAGTAGCTGTACCACATTGACATACAGTGATGAGTAAATCCAGTTTCCTGTTTCGAGTGATTACACACTTTTAAAGGAAGCTTAAACAAGCGACCTTGTGTATAGCAATGAAAGATGGGTCAGTTGAACTTTAAACATTAAATGTAATGATTGCCTTAGGTGTAAATGTGATAATGTCAATTACCAGTATGTGTTTACTTATATATTTTCAGACTATGTCATGAAGATCTAAATTCGTGATGATCAGTATGGATGTCCCGGTAGAAACCACGGTTGTCAGTCCAGTCGACTCTGAGATGAACCCCCTGGCATGTCTTGTATGTGGCAGCACATTTAAACATTTGGCAAAGCTCAAGTCACACTTAATACTGCATGAAGCGGAGAAAACATATAAATGTGAATTCTGTGGAAAATTGTTCAGCAAGAGCTCAAACCTGTATTCTCACATCCGTACACACACAGGTATGTCTCTTACGTTTGTACACACACACAGGTATGTCTCTTACAGTTATAAACACACGTGTATGTCTCTTACAACTGTAACCACACAGGTATGTCTCTTACAACTGTAAACACACAATTGTGTCTCTTACATCTGTACACACAGGTATGTCTCTTACATCTGTACACACAGGTATAACTCTTACATCTGTACACACACACACAGGTGTGTGTCTCTCACATCTGTACACACACAGGTGTGTGTCTCCCACATCTGTACACACACATGTATGTTTCTTACATCTGTACACACACAGGTATGTCTCTTTCATCTGTACACACATAGGTATGTCTCTTACAATTGTAAACATACAAGTATGTCTCTTACATCTGTACACACACAGGTACACCACTTACATCTTTATACACAAGTATGTCTCTTACATCCGTACACACACAGGTATGTCTCTTACAAAGTTCTGTAAACACACAGGTATGTCTCTTACATCTGTACACACAGGTATGCCTCTTGCATCTTAATACACACAGGTATGTCTCTTACATCTGTACACACACAGGTATGTCTCTTACATCTGTACTCACACAGGTATGTCTCTTACTTCTGTACACACACAGGTATGTCTCTCACATCTGTAAACATACAGGTATGTCTTTTACATCTGTACACATACAGGTATGTCTCTTACATCTGTATACACACGGGTATGTCTCTTACATCTGTACACACACAGGTATGTCTCTTACATCTGTACACACACAGGTATGTCTCTTACATTCGTACACATACAGGTATGTCTTACATCTGTACACACACAGGTGTGTGTCTCTCACATCTGTACACACACAGGTGTGTATCTCTCACATCTGTACACATACAGGCATGTCTCATACATATGTACACACACAGGTATGTCTCTTTCATCTGTACACACATAGGTATGTCTCTTACAATTGTAAACATACAAGTATGTCTCTTACATCTGTACACACGCAGGTACACCACTTACATCTTTATACACAGGTATGTCTCTTACAACTGTAAACACACAGGTATGTCTCTTACATCTGTACACACAAGTATGCCTCTTGCATCTTAATACACACAGGTATGTCTCTTACATCTGTACACACACAGGTATGTCTCTTTACATGTTGCCACAAATGGTCCTTTGTGGTCAAGTGGTCTAAGGCACCGTCTCAAGATCACTTACCTCTCACCGCTAAGGTTGTAGGGTTGAGTCCTGCTCAGTCCAAAAAATTTATGTGAGCTTTATTTTCCATCTCCCGAGGCTGGCGTTATGGAGAGCAGGTTGGATATATAAATGCAATCCAACCTGTCTTAAGCAACCAGGCAAGGAAATGAGGAAGTAAGAGTGGTCTTTTATGAGAGGTTGTTACTTAATACAGGTTTATTTAGTCTGAAAGCATAGAAATGGGATATAGCAAATGGGGCTGCTTAGGACAAGTTGCTGCTCAATAGAGGTGACATCGTGGAATACCCACTGGTATTCCGTAATCCATTACGATACTCTCCATTTATCATGATGGATAAGAGTATCAGAATTGTCACAGGCGAATCCGATGATGTAGAGGTGATCGCTTAATCAGGTTTGACTGTAGATGGATGTAACATAGTTGTTATAGATCTTCGAGTCATAATAATGACCAGGATGCCTAAAAAGTTAACTTTTGTTATAAAATACTAGTATAGCTGTTTAGCATAATTTTTGTTACTTTCACCAAACTGAAAAAAATAGTGCTACACTTATTTGTTTGTCACCTAATTTTTATGCCACCGAGGGCTAACAAACTCTTTACTATGATGTGATAGGTTAATCAGTACACAAGCACACCCATTTCCGCAAGTAACTGATAACTTAACCACTTGAATCAATGGTGAAAGATGAATCGGACGCAATTTTGTATTATCATGGAGAACATTGGATTGATAATCCTCCATTTTTAGCTTAAAATAGTTATTTATTGTTCGAATACTTAAGATTGATTTCCGATTTATGATTGTATTTTCAGGAGAAAAACCGTACCAGTGTACTGTTTGTAAGAAGTTTTTTCCGAGGATGAATAATCTGCGAGCTCACATTGTGAAGATACATCAGATCTGTCGGGACAACGCCGACCGCTACATTCTCATTGATGGTCAACCTGTAGATCAGGAAGAGAAGGAAACGAGGAACTTTGAACTTGAAGGTGACACGGACAGTAACGGTCAAATTGAAAACACTGACAATGAAGACCGTGTGATGCTAAATGGTTCTACGGTTACGGAAACTGAGTTTTACACAATTCATCTTGACACAGTAACTTTTATTGATAATGCTAGTGGTGCCGTAGAGAGTTCTAGTAAAAAAATGAGCTATAAATGTAAAACCTGCGAAAAGAGGATGAACCATAAATCGAACATGGAGGACCATGTGAGATCTCACTCAGGGTTGAAACTCTTCAGGTGTAAACTCTGTGACAAGGGTCTATCAAGAAAACAGAATTTAATCCACCATTTAAGGCATATACATTTTGTAGAAAACGATAAAGTTCAAGAAATGATTATTAAGAATGATGAAACCATGCTAAATAGAGATGATCTTCAAGAAAATATCACTGGAGCAAAATCTGTCTCTAAAACTAATTCGAAACTTAAACTTTTTGATGAATTAGGTAAAACAGACATAGCTGAATTATCTACCCTTGTCAACACAAAACCAACAGCCACAGACCTCGATGATCAGGATTTGAATAATCAGATAAGTGAGTTAGTGGAAAGCAATCAGAGTGAAGCAAATGCTGGAATGGATGCTGAATACAGTGATGCTGATACTGAAGACTTGGATTTTAATGGCACGATAGCGGAGATTACAAATAAGTTAAATGATGCTGCTGATGATTTTGAGTCAGTCGATCCTCTGACAAGCAATGGCATTAACACAGTAGATGTCAGTCATTCGGACAGTAACAACTCTCAGAATGAAGAAGAGTTGCCATATATTGTACATAATCGCAACGATTTTAAACTTAAAATGTATGAATGTAGGACATGCGGGTTTAAATGTAAGCGCCGTTACTACATGGCCGTCGAGCATGTGATGACTCACACCAACTACAAACCGTTTCTTTGTGTCGTCTGTTGTAAATCTTTTTCCAGACGTACAACTTTAAGAGGTCACTTACAGAAAGAGCATAAATTTTCAGGTTCGGAGTTGGAGGAATTGATGACAACGACAGGCAATAAGGTTCCTGCCACATTACCATCCAAATCAAATACCGCTAGTCATACAGATATGTATGTGAATGGCTTTGATGATTTTGCAAGCACCAGTGATAATCAGCACTCGTATGATAGTTTTACAGATTCAGGGCAAGTTACTGATGCTTTGAATGCTGGTAATATTCCAGATAAATTGCAAGATAAATCAAATGAAAATTGTGATATAGAAAGTGAAGATTTGGATGTAGTGATGGATTCAATAGAAAAATTGCGTAATGAAATAAAATTCTTACAGGATGCAAAAGATGAAGGGACAGAAATTTTGTTAGGGGATGCTAAGCCGAAGCTTTTAGAACAGACACCCGAGGCATCTGAAGATAACTGCATTGACAATAACATGGGAGAAGAGTTTCAAGATTGCACAGATAAAGAAATGAGAATGTCAGCTGATTCATCTGATATTGCGTCAATAGATCACAATGGCTTCATTTTGGAAAATTCAAATAACAGTAGTGTTATGGAGATGGAAGAAAGCATTGAAGCATTAAATGAATCTTTATCTCAAACTGGGAGTAAAACAAGAGCGAAAAAAACTAAATTAAAACCTGATTTTGAAGAAAAAGTAAAATGTCTGATGGATGTTCAAAATTTGTCATGTTTGCTTTGTAAGAAAAAATGTTCCAATAAAAGTAACCTCAAACAGCATGTGCGATTGGTCCACATCAACATGAAAGAATTTACTTGCGTTATATGTGGTAAGAAATACAGTACAAGGTTTAACCTGAAAGTACACTGGAGACAGCACACTGTGTCCTCACAAGAAGATCTGAAACAGTTTGATTGTAAAAAATGTGGGAAACTTTTCACCACAAAATCTTATCTAAAAGTGCATATGACAAATCAACATGGTACAGACACTGAAACAATTGGTGAGCTGTCTCAGCTTGAAAATGGATTGGAAACAGAAGTAGATGAATCTCAGATGGATCAAGACTCGAACACCATTCAAAACATTGAAAAAATTGAAAATCTAGGACCTGATAGTGAAAATGGAGAAGAAACAGAAAATCAAAAGTACACAGCTGATCGAGAATGTCCCACTTTGCAGGGGAAAGAAAATCAGGGACTAGAATCATACAAGGATTTAGGAGTAAACGCAGGACAGGAAAATTCTCAAGATACTCTGCATTTAGATAAAAATAACGATAGTCAAGAATCTTGTGCACTGCCTGGAATGGAATCAGAATTTTTGGAGTCTTTGTGAGAATAATACAAGACAAATACACTGTAAATGATTTTAAAAGAAGAATAATTATCAGGATTTTTCAAAATTTAAAAATTGGTCAAAAAATTTTTTTCCAATATATCATGGTCATAATTATATATTCCACTGATTACATACTGTCAAAACTTAAAGGATTTCTATATTAAACATGCCAAATTGATAAATTGAAACAAGATTTCCTTACTTGGAATACATGCCCAAGTTAGACTAAAATGCATTTTATTTTGTTATGTATTCAGATTAGTCTCATGATTTCATTTTTTAATTTAATTTAATTATTCATATTGCTTACATAGTGTATAATTTGTTTTATCTTAAAATGAGTATGAGCTACGACAAAATAGGCTGTTGATAAGTATTTGCATTCTTTCTATTGTTAGAATGGAAATTTCGTTTCACTCTTACCACTCCAGGCATTCTGATTAAAATATAATTTTAAACCAGAGTGTATGCCAAAGTCATTGTACTGCTCATGTCATTTTGATCAGGTTTTGCAGTGTTGATCACCACCAATATGATCATATGCAATGGGGACTACTTTTTATTCCTTGAATTTCATTTTTTTATATATTTAATATTTTAAAGCAAGCAGAAACAAATCAAACAAAGAAAAAAGATTGTGGATATTGTATTATGTCATTTTTTAAAAAATGTTTCATAAAACAAGCCAAATGCTACAATAATACCAAGGAATTATATAGAGAAAGAAAGGCAAAGCTTGCATATTCACGCAAAATATTGCAATATCTCGTTTTTAATTATCTTAACTTACATTCATCTCAGGAACACAAATAAAAATACTTACACTGCAGAATGAAACTGTCATCAAAGTAATACCATTCTCAGAAATTTGTGTTTAAAATTGTTGAAGGACTTGTGATTACAAAATTTGTATACTGCAGCTAAAATAACGACAAATTACGATGGTTTTTCCTTCAAACCTCAATATCTTTAATTCAAGGGCTTTTTGCATGATCGAAACATGTTTAAACATCTAAGATTACATACAACTTACAGTTTATGTACAAGAAATCAGTTGCCTGTGAATTATGAATGATTAATTTGCAAATTATGAATCCTTCGTGTGCTGTTTCATCATCATTAAGTCAGGAGATGCAAGTTTCCTATCCCTCTATACAAGTCCTTGATAATACCAATCAAATAAGGAAGGCGTTTGAATATTTTATTATATTAAAGATCGACTATTAGTACTTTTAGGTACTTTGATTTGACATGTTTGGCTTATTTGAAATATCAAATCAGTTATATTTTATTAATTGATGATAATGAGGAGCTTGTATCCATTTTAAGAATTATTTTATATTTGTTAACTTTTTAATTACATTTAAAGTTATTCTTTCCTGATATTATTGCTTTTAAGTCCAAATAATTTTACTACTGTTACTACTAACAGTTACATGTACTGTTAAAGTAGCTCTTACTGTTGTTTTACTCAAATGATAATAATTACAACTTCTGTTATTTTGTTTAAAATGTTAATTAAACAAATAAATGACAGGTGCCAAGAGCATACAGTACAGTTCCTGCTATGTGTAAGGGGAGATTACTTCATATGTGAAAGTTGTTAGAGATAGTAGGTATGATCTCCCTTGTTTCAACAGTACAGTTCCTGTTATGTTTAAGGGGAGATTACTTCATGTGTGAGAGCTGTTAGAGATAGTAGGTGTGACCTCCCTTGTTTCAACAGCTGTTCAATATTTGGTCTCTCAGTTTGCGAAATGCTCAGTTATGCTTCATTGACCCAGATTATAACTAGACCATTATCAAGTCAAATTTTAGCTTGACTTTCCAGAAAAAGAAGCTGTTGTATTTGTTAGGTTTTAGCATAACTTTTGGTGTTTAAGTTTAATAGCAAGCTGTTAATGTTTATTTTGCATTGACTGTGAAACAAACTCTTATCAGATTAAATAAAAAAATTCTCAGTCTTCCTCATTAATGCATTACACATGTCTTTAATGTCCTTCTAAAAACTAAGGGAGACAAGTGGAATAACTTGTTTTGAATTTTTAGGTAGAGTTATGGTCCTTTCTTTACTTGTTAGGGTCTCCAGTTGTTTTTATACTCCTGCAAATAAAATTTTAGGGGGGTATATAGGAGTTGCTGTATCTGTATCGCTCTGTGGCAGGTGTCGTTTTGTATAATGACAGGGGAAAATTTGCAGCCATTCTGACAATAGAACCTATGAACCTTTCACTAATGGGGTTAATGCTCTACTGACAGAGCTAGCTGGACTGCATACATACGTTTCTCTTTTAATAAGCTATTTTCACACATTGGGCATTTTTTTATTTGCGAGAACCATTATTCAATATAGCTCAGTTATACCATGGTTAGGGTCCTCCGTGGCCGAGTGGTCTAAGGCGCCGTCTCAAGATCACTTACCTCTCACCGCTATGGTCATAGGTTCGAGTCCCACTCGCTCCGAAAACTTTATGTGAGAAAGTTTCCAGTTACTTGCGGAAGGACGGTGGTTCTACTCAGTCTGACTCAGTCTGAGGTCTTCCTCCACCAGTAAAACTGGATATGCCATATATAACCTGAAATGTGTTGAAAATGGCGTTAAACTCCATTCAAAAAAAAAAAAAAAAAAATATACCATGGTTACCCATATCTCTGTCAACATTGGTTCAATCTCCTTATAGTGGGGCCTAAAATAAAATTTTGTCTGTCCTTTACCTACCTACGCAATAATATTGGACCATCTCTAATAATTTTATTGCATTCCCAGAAAAACAATTAATTTTATTGTTTTTTGTTACCAGTGTTGGATAACATTTCTGTTATATCTGAAGCCCGCATGGTTCCGGCTAAGAATAGAGTCATTGACGATCTCTGCAGAGGGGTAGGAATCCTCCGAATGGGTGTCATGTTCATTTTATCATTTTTTGTCATGTTCACTATTGTGGTTTAATTATCAACCCCTGTGTGGTTTCAGGGAGCCATATGAGTAATGGCAAGAATAGGACCACTGGTTAATGCATATCGTAAGATGCGACAATTTGAGTTATATGATAGAATTTGCTGAAACTCTGCAGTTCTGCAGGTATCAAGGTCCTAGGTTCATTCTGCATATTCATTTGTTTGTGTATTTTTTTTAAATCTGTATGTTAATTTGTTGTTTTTGTACATGTAGAGTGAACCTGGAATCTTCCTTCCTGTTGGCGTCGAATAACCTATAATGTGTTGGTACACCATAAAACCCTATTCATTCATTCTGTTGTATCTGTGGATTGCTTGGGGAATCCCAGTTTGAATCCTTTGACAAGAATTTTACCATTTTTGTTCATTCCTCTGCCTATATTTTCCTACAGTGCCCTAAAAACGGTTTCTCATATCTATAAAATTAGGTTTATACAAAACAATTTTGGTTGATGGAATTGGCAGAGTATATACGATTAAATCAGAAATTGAATGATAATTTCCATCAGCAAAACATTTAATTTTCATACTAGAATAACTGATTAGAAAATACATATATGAATTAAAAAAAACACAATGTAACATATAAAATGATAATTTACCTACCTACTGAAGATGAAAACAATGAGTAGGTAAAGGACAAACAAATGAAATTTCCATTTAGGACTGGGACCTTTTTATCGATACTACAATGATATTATGAATAGTTTATATGTATTTTTCACTTGTGATAGTATTCCAGAGTGGATAGATTAATTATGGGGATGATTTGATTCACACTTATGTTTTACAATACCTCATTTACATTTAAATACTGGTACACAAGATGTGAATATTTACATATTTTGAGTATTAATATTATAATACATACATATTTTACTATTTAAACATATAAAATATCAACCATGTACAAATATTCAGATTCTGTATAAAGTCATTATCAGTTTTATTTTCAATTATGTATGATACTTCTGATTTGTTGGAGGCACATATTTCAGCAAGTGTTATTGTATTTTTTTTGTTGTGTGGGCAGGAGAGAAAGGGCGAGAGAGAGTGGGCGGGATCTGGTGGTATACTAACATGTGCTGGTAAATAAATATGTTAATCAGATATGATTTATTCCTTACTTTTATACTAAAAAAAGCAACAACAAATATTTCTCAAGCATTCATCCAAAACAGTTGTTTATTTTCAGATCAATGTTTGCAAGTTTGGATCATTCTGCATGTTGGTTTATACTTCAAGTATTGTTAACCATACAGATAGTGATAAATGTATCAACATTTTCTTGTTGCATGTATATCACTATACACTATACATGTAGTTCTCGTATATCACTGTAGTTTTAAGTGTAGTTCTGTGACATCATCATAGTTCTGTGCATCACTGTGGTTCTGTGACATCACCGTAGTTCTGTGTCATCACTTTGGTTCTGTGACCTCACCGTAGTTCTGTGTCATCACTTAGGTTCTGTGATATGACTGTGGTTCTGTGACATCATCATAGTTCTGTGACATCACTGTGGTTCTGTGACATCATCATAGTTCTGTGACATCACTGTAGTTCTGTGACATCATAATAGTTCTGTGACATCATAATAGTTCTTAGATATGACTGTGGTTCTGTGACATCATCGTAGTTCTGTGACATCACTGTGGTTCTGTGACATCATCATAGTTCTGTCACATGACTGGTTCTGTGACATCATCATAGTTCTGTGACATCACTGTGGTTCTGTGACATCACCAAAGTTCTGTAATATCACTGTGGTTCTGTGATATTACCGTAGTTCTGTGACATCACTGTGGTTCTGTGACATCACCATAGTTCTGTGATATCATTGTAGTTCTGTGACATCAACATAGTTCTGTGACAGTACTGTCTTCTGTGACATTGTATAGTGCTTACTTTTGGCGATATTTTTTTTTCTAATAGGACTTATTGGTGGTCTTTAGTATTTTCCTCCAAAATATAATTAACCATATCCACTGTAGTGTGTGATAACACTGTAGTCATGTGAATGCAGTCATGTGTTAGCATTGTATTTATGTGATTATGCCATAATACATGATCACACTGTAGTCATGTGATGTATTGTTACTGTATTTATGTGATTATACCATAAAACATGATCACACTGTAGTCATGTGATGTATTGTAACTGTATTTATGTGATAATACCATAAACATGATCACACTGTAGTCATGTGGTGTAGTATAACTGTATTTATGTGATAATACCATAAAACATGATCACACTGTAGTCATGTGATGTATTATAACTGTATTTATGTGATAATACCATAAAACATGAAAACACTGTAGTCATGTGATATATTATAACTGTATTTATCTGATAATACCATAATACATGATTACACTGTATTCATGTGATTATATCCATGTGTTACCACTTTATTCATGTGATAATACTGTATAACACTGCAGTCATGTAATAACTGTGTAGTCACTTGATAACAATGTAGTCGTGTGATAACAATGAGTCATGTGATAACAATGAATCATGTGATAACAATGTAGTCGTATGATAACAATGTAGGCATGTGATATTCATAACACAGTCATAATAAACCACCACATTCATGTAGTAACACTGTAGTCATATTAAACCACTACATTCATGTAGTAACACTAGTCATACTAAGTCACTACATTCATGTAGTAACACTGTAGTCATACTAAGTCACTACATTCATGTAGTAACACTGTAGTCATATTAAGTCACTACATTCATGTAGTAACACTGTAGTCATATTAAGTCACTACATTCATGTAGTAACACTTAGTCATACTAAGTCACTACACTCATGTAGTAACACTAGTCATACTAAGTCACTACATTCATGTAGTAACACTGTAGTCATATTTAGTCACTACATTCATGTAGTAACACTGTAGTCATACTAAGTCACTACATTCATGTAGTAACACTGTAGTCATACTAAGTCACTACATTCATGTAGTAACACTGTAGTCATATTAAGTCACTACATTCATGTAGTAACACTGTAGTCATATTAAACCACTACACTCATGTAGTAACACTGTAGTCATACTAAGTCACTACATTCATGTAGTAACACTGTAGTCATATTATACCACTGTAGTCAAGAGATAACAGTGTAGTCATATAATACATCTGCAGTCATGTAATTGTATTTTTATCACTCCAAAAAATTAAATGATAACATTATTGTGTTATCAGTTATGCCATGCACATATTTTACCAACATTTTCTTAAGGTTTACATAAAAACATGTACTTAAAAACCTAACTTAATTTTGACTGGTTATTTTAATATTCTCAAATCAATGAAGATATATGCAGTTTTCTGGAGCCATTCTTATATAATGATGATGCTTTCTTGGTAAGTAAATATATACACTAGAAATATTGACATGATAAAAAGAATGCCATGTAAGTGTCTAATATTATCAACTTTATCAGGTTCGACAGAGCCCCGTCCTGGGTTTTTTTATAAGCCCTACCTGATAAAGTTGATAATATCAGACACTAACATGGTATTTTCTATTTATCGTGTCAATCCATTCGTTTCTGTTGATAAACTGTCTGCCTGATAAACATAGGTTTATCATGTCAATCCAAGTTTATCAGGCATGTGATATCATTCCGGACGGAACTACTTTTAACCCTACTTAAAATGAATAAAACACAAACTAGAAATATTGACAAGATAAATGGAATACCATGTAAGTGTCTAATATTATCAACTTTATCAGGTATGGCAAGAAAAAATCAAGGACTCCTCTAAATAAGTTGATAATATCAGACATTTGCATGGTATTTTTCTCTATGTATTATGATGGTGAAACAGGTGCCATTATGCACATATCTCCATAGAAATATGATGACAATATATACACATATACATTTTAAATATTACCGACTTCAGGGAATCGTGGTCTATATTAATGTTATCTAATTCTCATAGTTCATGATTCATTGGAGAATGTTAAATGCACAGTGTCTCTGTATTGTGTTAATTTAACATTATGTTCTTTACATTAAAGATCAGCATTAAATGAAAAAAATCTTCTTGTGTTTTATTTGTATAATTATATGTAAATCATAGAAATTCCTTAAAAAACGAAGTCATCCTCATATAATGTAGATCTTGTCCCTCGTACTCTTTGAAAATAAGAATAAACAGTCATATGTAATTTGTTTTTGTTATATTTCAAAATGGTTTATAGTGATTGTGATTTCTTGCTGCAGATGAGTAGAGCAGAAATTGACGTAATATAGATTGCAATATGGCATCACTGGTGTTAAAAAGTGACTTTTTAAAAAATCTTAGTGTGTCACTGCACTCTCTTTGAAAAAACAGGCTGGTCAACCTACCAGTCAGTGTGCATTTTTATGCGGCAATTCACATACCTGCTGTGAACAAAAATACTTATTTTAACCTGGAAATCCTAGACCTTATTTTATATGGAACAAATAACAAAATTCAACTGTATAGTGAGATCTTTATTATATCTCGTACATGGTTATAAAATATCTAATGAGCACGATCAGGACAGTAACACCGATTTACGGTCCTTGAATCAGCCAATTTTCATATTTAACATTGTTAGCGACTCAGAGGTCACATATATTATGCAAAGTTCACAAGACTTGCACACCGTGTCTATAACATTGATATCCTGAAATGGTCGAAATTTAGTCAGGTCGGATCGGTAACACATGGAATACACCCTTGACCAATATATAAAATGGGCCATGTAGCGGGTGTGTGCTTCATTTATATCGTGTTAACCATTACTAATTAACTGTTGGAAATTCACACGCAGTTAGGTCTTTGAGAATGAATTGATTACAAACCAACAGTCTAAACCTCTCGGACACCCTAAATGTGTGGATCGCAACCGTTCAGCCTAAAGAACATAGAGCATGGTGTAGCAAGTGTCTCGGTTCTATAGACACCCCATGTTTAATGTGAAAGAATATGGCACAAGAAGCTCCGTTAAGAGTTTCGACCAACCGTGTGGAGAAACGGAGGATCGAATTTACGATCTCGGGATTGACACTAGAATGCGTTAACCAACCGAAAATAATTCCTTAGACCTCAGACAAGTGTGAAAAGTATGTGTTAGTAGAAAAGGTTTAAAAATACGAAAGAAAAGAACGTAAAGAATTCGACCGTATATTTAACACGTGTGAAGAATGCGTTCTGTGAAAAATGTTGTCCCGCAGAGTATACTTTTCCTAAGGACTCTTTATACCCGACACTGCTTAAGCAGTATTTTATTTTCGAACAATATTTAACAACCTCCGTGATTCCAAGGTATCAAAAATAACAACACTGACTAAAAGTATGGGGCGACCGCCACATAACATGTTACACTGCTTTAAATGCCAGTTCATTTGAGAATTAGCATGGAACGAAATATACCGATAAATTTATACCAGGGTTGTTCGAACGTTTCCATCACTTTTAATAATTTATAATATTAAGGCAAATAATACAATATCATTAAATACATCGCTTCATGCGTATCTATTACTTTTCGAACAACCCTCTAATGTTAAGGAAATACTTATTGAGCCGCCCTCATTCTGATCATTAAATACACTAATATATTTTCGGAGTACCAGGTCTACATAAGGAGAACAGCACAATACCAGACACTTGCTTGAAATATGATTGTCTCTACTTGACCTTTAAATGATATTTATAAAACTGATTAAAATATGATGTAGTTATTCGACATGTTTCCACTTGATGCCAAAACTGTGGCATGTCAATATTTATTGTTTATTGTTTATGATTAACGTGCAGATGTTATAAAGCTGACATTGTTTTGGATATATTATATAATTTATAAATGTTATAAATATTGTATTTTTATATGTCCGTGCTATTTTAGCAAAATATGTGTGTCTGCGCATCGGTCTGATGTGGTGATGAAATCTTAATGGGTCATGTTTTGTTGCTCTTAGCCAAACAGTTTCAAAACAAGAGCTGTCGATAAACAGTGCGCTCGACTTTTCGAATATTTGTCACAAATGTACAAATTCTATTGAGACTGATGACTAATCTTAACAAACAAGAGTTATCTAACTTACTAAATTGAGTAGACCTTATAACTGAAATAACTTGTATGAAGTTTCAATCCAATACATGCAGTGGTGCTGAGTTATAAAGTCAAGCAAATGCCATAATTCGCAAAAAAATTCTAGCAAGAGTTATCCCACTTGATTAATTAAGTTGGTTTTATGAATACAAAGCCATACGCAAAGTTCCAATCAAATATATTGAGTGGTTGGGGAGGTATGGACTTGATGGTACTTGCACGCAAAACTTTAACCAGAATTTCAAACAAGGGCAATAATTTTGCATTATATTCATGCAAGAGTTATCTGCCTTGTTTAATTTAGTAGGTGACTGGAAAATATTGTGTGAAGTTTCAAAGTATTGTGTGAAGTTTCAATCAAGAACATAAAATGGTGAGATAGGGACTTGATGGTACTTGCACGCAAAAATTTAACCAAAATTTCAAAGTCAAACAAAGGCAATACTTTTGCATAATATTCATGCAAGAGTTATCTAACTTTGCTATTGTAGTAGGTTTGACGACTGAGGAATCTTGTGTAATATTTCAAGTCAATACACGCAATAGTTATTGATATAGAGACCCTGCACAAAACCGACGCGATAAATATTGTATTTTTTCATGCATTTCGATTTGTCACAGAAAAACGGTCAAAGGGAATTGATTTTTGTTTTCGGTATCATTTATAGTGTTAACCAGCCATGGTTCGCGGATAATCTCTTTTGATCGGTGAAATAGTTGGTTGAATGCAGTTGGTGTAACCATGGCCCAGTGTGCAAAGTTGGTAACCTTGTCTATTTATCTAAATTCATAACCTTTTTTTTTAGTTTTATGGGTTAGTGTTTTTGCTTTTTGGCAATTTCTTTAAATGGGGGTGATTTTTTCTTTATCGGTAAAGGGGGTAATCCTATACTACCGCCTGTGGCTAAAATAGACGACGAATTTGATACTACTGAAGTTACTAGTCATAATGAACACGTGATCAATGATCATTCATTCATAAATTACATCACTTTGGAATCAAACCAGTCACAATGGAAGAACGGACGAAGATTAAATCGGTTTTGGAATGGGCGCATAATAAAACAGATGCCACATTGTTTGAACATTTATTGTAAATAAGAGTTCTATAAAACAGAATAAACGAATTTCCTTAAAAAACACACAAACTTTTAAAATGATAGTTAAAAATGCAAAGTAGCAAAGAAAAGGTATACAAGCTTTATTATATACGATTACGCAATAAAAGTTCCAGGATCTTTACAGAATGTGTGAATTGTCCGTAAAATACTGACCAATGGCCGATTAATATCTACTTAACAGTTTAAATGGATGAAAGCCAAAAATTAACAAACACGTCGGACGTGCAAATAAAGGACGGCTAACAGCATGCTGATATAAGTGAAAGAATGGATATTTCCAGGGATAATGAAATAATGCGTAGGCTACATTCCCGGCTACATTGCTGTTATTGTTTTTATTTGGATTTAACACCATTTCCAACATGAGAGATTAACTTCAATCCAATTTTGAAGGTTTTTTTTAATATTGAGCCGAATTTTTCTGCCATCAAGGACTAACATATGATCACTTAACACAGCCACGCTTTCCGGTAACCTGGGAGGGTAACCAGTACTCGAGCACACACCCATCTCCGTAAGTAACTGATAACTGAATATGTTACAATGTCGTATATCAATCATCACGGAGACTGTTGCCGGGCGGGGATTCGAACTCATGACCCTTGGATTGACAGTCAGACGCGCTACCGACTGAGCTAACCGGGCGGGGCTAAACTGAATCGTATGTCAAACATACATCAAATACCTTGTACGAATTAATTATCGGTAGTTCGGGTGTTGACTGAATTAATTCAGTTTAGATGTCTAATATAATCTCGTTAAATAAAAATACCAAAGCTGTTATTTACATGATAACAATTTACAAATAAATATTTAGAACCTGTCATAAAAACTCAGACATTGATATGTTTATGATATGCCTTTCCAAATATGGCCAATCTTGAATGTTATGAAACCGTCAATACAGCCTTAAATCACTCAAAATAAACAGTGATAAGTGGTAGGGTAATAAAGGCTTTGCGATGGTAAAACTAGAAATATGCTTCAATTACGGAGGACGTGGTGACAACTCGGTTAACACATGCATCAGTAAACAAGTCTGAAATGCATTCCAAACGCACCATGTTCAACAAATTCACATTTGAATGTTACAAACAGCAGTTATACCGTTACAAGTAACTGTGTACAAGTGGCAATTATGGACACATTGGTGGTTTATGGGCTCTATCGAGCATTTGTCGCACGTGTTAGCGCATTGCCTTATATGCCAGAGCGTTATATGCTAGTCATACGTAGGTGTGCCATTGTGTTAGGCATAAATTTGATAAATAAACTGCATGTTGTATTAATTCACGTAGTGACGAACGACTCGCTTTCCTCGTATCGCGTAAACAAGCTGCCCAATTCCGCAAGCGTCTGTGAGCGTTTAAGGAGATCTGGGTAGTCGGCAGTGTATTGACGCATCTGTAAAAAGAAAAAAAATCATTTTAAGGAAAATAGTAAAACTGTAATTATATTGAATATAAGCTCCTAAAAGCAAAACAATACAATACTAAACATATAACAAAATCTCGTAAATGTTGAACATATTCGCTTTTCGTCTTTTATTCGATATGCAAATACGTAACTCTTCAATATTAGAGGTAAATAAGGTAAGGACCGGCAGTCTGCTCAATTCCTGAGGAATACTTTCTAATTTATAAAATAAAGTGTTGTCAAAATGCACAATAAATTGTTTATACACAAGATGCCTAACCTGTATCGCAGATATTGTTTTCGAATTTTAACAGTTTAAGTGCATTTTATATCAGTAAATCCTATATGGATATTCATGAACATATATGTATATATCATCATATGTCCACTTACAGTTTTCATTAAATCTTTGGTCATCTTGTGGTGGGAATATTGTCTAGCAGAAACGAACAAGTCCTGCAAGTTATCTGACCGGACAACACAACCGAGGGCAAAATCCCAGCAAGCCTGGCGCAGCTCTGAAAATCCAAATGTGTAGGCAGCGTTCAGTAAACCTGTAAAGGTAAAACAAATAAAGTATTTAGAATTTAAGCAAAAAGTGGAAATGGAATGTAGTGTAAATAAATGACATAACATTCAGCGAAGCTGCTTTCGGAATTATTGGGTGTTTTATAGAAGCATTTCATTATATCAGGTTCTGAACTTTTGCGAATCGGATCCATTTCCTGAGTAGAGCCAGTAGGCGTACTTGTTGTTTATCAGCAGCGTTCGGACACCGTACCAACACCCGATCCAGCGAACCAACAAAAAACGGACAAATCTATTTATATTTATTATAAAAACCATTTAACTCAAGATTTTTATATTACTCGTGTATTATATTTACGTTCACGGCGTATCTCGCAAACTTCCTCACGTTACGTTTTTGAATCAAGCTATGCTCGAACCCCCTTTCTAACGAACTAATTGCAACAAAATAGTTCAGTAGTAGCAAAATAAACTGTACCTATGACGGTTCTGGCGTCCACTGTCAAGGTCCCGCAGTGAACGTATGTCATCAGACGTTGAAACGATTCCGGATCAAACGCTTCCATTGGTATCGTCAGCCTCGATTTGATATCACTTCCGGTTTGAGTGCCTCCTGGCTTTACACATGCCAGTTTTAAAAGCGTTTTCTTCAAATTTGATTTGTTCTTGGGATTCTTCGTATTTTGATGTGCCAAGATAAGCTGGTAAAACAATCTGAAAATTAAAATAATATATATTACAAGTGTGCCAAAGCAAAATTTGTGACATAAACTAATTTTCCTGAGATGAAAAAATATCCCGACGCAAAGTTCATCTTTTGTCAACATGAACTTTCGTGTTATTACCGACAATGGCTGATTATTTAGGTTAATAATAACCATATTTAGGACATCTCCCGGTAAGGTATATTTAAGTTGTTTAGCGATTAATGTCAAATGAGAAATTAGCTGTCTGTCTTCATCTGCCATGTCAGGAAAATGACAAGTCTGCATTGTATGTGCATTTCCGTCACTCTTGTGTTGATTGGCAATTCTTAGACAAACCTTTAAATGTATACATTAAATATGCAATTTGCTTTGGCATAAAACCATGACACATGCGAGGAGGACATGTCATTTGATTTATACATGCTTAATTGTATTAAATTGCTGACTGTCATGGAGAAGTTCGCATGAAGTGATCGTATACAGTTAATTACATCTGGTAAATGTTTCAAAGTGGCCATTGTCCTTTCCCTGAGAATCTTTGGATTTACGCAGATTTATTAGAACCTTAAGGGTCCAGGGGGCACACACCCCACCCCAGCATATAAATAAGAACACAATCTTGGACC
The DNA here is from genome assembly GCA_029582155.1 of Panopea generosa. NCBI lineage: Eukaryota > Metazoa > Mollusca > Bivalvia > Adapedonta > Hiatellidae > Panopea > Panopea generosa. Next base: position 2,162,185 of record CM055899.1, read on the forward strand.
CCCTCCCTTTTTCACCTGCATACCAGGGGCTTAGCTATGTCCAGTTTGTTTTAAACCCTCACATACTTTTTCAGTCCGATGCGTGTGTTTTATAATATTTCATGACGAGTTAATTAAAGATTTTCATTTTCTGACTGCATCGCTATTTCCTCTCCACATATCTGGTAAGTGACATTAAATATCAGTGTGTCAGTATATCTATTTGATTTATTAAACGTACATAACTATAAATAATGCTTCCTACATTGCGACAATATTTCGCTCACAAAGTTTGCAATAGGTATTTGTATATGCTCAGTACTTGAAAAGTGACAGTATAATAAATTTAAGCATCTGCATAATTATTTACATTCAATGTAACACATATTGTGTGACAGATCTCGTAGTCCGATCGGGAAAACATCTATTTTTAATATGGTTTAACATTATTTTCAACACATTTCTAGTTATATATATGGCATATCCATTTTTAATGGTGGCGGAATATTTAGAATGAATCTGAGTAGAACAACCGCTCTTCCACAAATAATTGAGCGGGAATCGAGCCTACGACCTTAGCATATATAGGCGGAAGTCTAGTCTACCAGATCAAAAAGTTGTAATGTACAGTCACACCTGTATTAGTGGTCACCTTTATAAAAAAACAACCACTTGTCTTAAACGGTCACATATTTCGTTTATACCTGTATTAAGCAGCCAACAGTTTTATTCTTCCCCTTGAGAGTCCGTCTAAGTAAAAAAATATTGTATCATTATATAACCTTTACTTTTTAACCTGAGGTTTAAATATTTTTAATTGATATATATAGTATAGTTTTCCATAAAAATGATAATTTAAAAAACATACCTGCTTCGGCTACCAAGTATGGCGCGTACGCCGTGCACGTGCTTCTTATCCTTCCCCACAACAAACGTGATGTCGCACAGTTCTCTCAGAGAAAACGCGCATTTCATGCTGTCATAGAGACCACTGCGGTTCTGCAGCACCATTACATAGGCGTCCTCGTCAGGGTGGGTGCAAACTGAGGATAAAATTAATTATTAAGATTTTGTTAATTTATATTGAACGGCAAGTAGTTGTTATGTTTTTTAAAGTTACGGTCGGAATGCTGATTTGATTGGATTTCATGGTTGGGTTAAAAAAACACTTCTGAAGGAATGTGTTAATTGTTGTCAGAAAATAAAAAAAGACAAACATAATCAATGTATCTAATCGCCAAATAATACAAAATAAGTATATGTTTATCTGTTATATTTAACTAACCTGAGGTGACCGATTCCCGGCGCTGTCGACGCCGGTTGTAGCAGATCTCCGACCTATTGATATCCAGGGAGCTGTTACTAATGTCACTGTCCGAGCTGGAGCCATCCGAGAGCATCTTTACCACTGATGTAGTACAAGCAGAAAATCCCGAGACTATATATATACCCGACGTTTATCTTTGACTGGATTGTTATCTCTTCCTTTGAATTACTGAAAAAAATATATGGGATCAACACAAATCGGCATATCGATATGATTAAAATAACGTGTGTTTTTTTTATAATTCGAAATATATTATTATTCCATTGACCATGTTAAACCTAATTCAAACACTCGCATGCAATAAAATCCTATGACCGACTTTGTTCGAGCCGCTCTCGGTTAAAAGTTACTCGGATACCTTCTACATATTTCCGTAATATGTTAAAAGGGCGATAACCACAAAAACATGATTTGACCAAATGTAACTAGTTGCTACAAAAAAAAAAAAAAAAAAAAAAAAACATTAATGTACCAATCGCTATTTCCTCGTTGTTCACTTTATCGAATGAACAAATAAAAAAAATATTTAATTTATAATTAACGGTGATTCAATTGAATTTTCCACTAAAAAAATCCATTCTCCTTTTTATTAAAACCAAAATTAACACTTCATCAAATCCTTTGTGATTGAATGATGTTTAATATTGTTATACTTCCTAATGGCCATAGTTTACCGGCGAATCTAGGAATTCTAGCTCTATTATAAGTCCTAAAGAATATGAAGTCTTTTAAAACACAATCCATCTCATATCATAAAACGGTCCCAAAACGACAACTAAATTTATGTAACACTGACCTGTTGTGCTTGTGAAATGCAAATTAAGCCAAGCAAAATTATGTTATATAAACTGTAAATTTACGCTGACACAGTGTATGTTGTTTATAGTCCAAATATAAACACACAATGTCGTCGCTGTCCTTGGATGGTGCGATGATTAATGTTGTTACTTTTTTGCACCATCATTTATATACAAATACTGTGTTCTGACACTCGAGTTATCCTTGCTGAGTTATGTCCATAAACTATAATTATGCTACCGTTTCTCATCTTGCCGAATTGTTGAGTAATCCTTGAACAATTAGTCATATTAATTAACTATAATTAGGCCACTGTCTATCATCTTGTCGGCATTATTAAAATGATTTAAATTTTCATCTGAGTTTATAAATTTCAATTAAGTATCCAATTATAACAAATATCACACCACTTACAATTAGCGGAATATGTTAATTACGTTTGATGAGTACCAAACACAGGTGCAGACATACGTCGGTTGTCTCCGATTGAAGATAAACTTGTGAATATTTACACCACGTACTACACCGCGCTAAAACTTTCCATGAAAAACTCCCACAGTTTATGAAAGTGTGACAAGCATGCGTGAGCACAAATCAACCAAACAAACTTGTGGGCTGCTTATCACAAAATAAATACGGTTGTACACGTACTATCGGCTACATGTGCTTTAAAGGCGAGAGTCGGCGAATTTGACCTTGTTTAATTATATTCAAACAAGTTGATTTTCCCTCGTGTCACATACATGTATAAACATTCGATAAAAAAAGCTTAAAAGCCAGTTGGTGGACAATAATCTTAAGGTTTTGCATAAAATACTTATAACGGGGCTTATAAATTATAACAAATTACAACATTATATGCCACCCAGCCCATTCGGCTTATATGTCACCAGGTTTATCAAGAAAATAATTATATACAGAATTCGTTAATACTGCTATTGTAGACATAGGTTAACTGTAAAGTACAAAATGCTGATAAAATATTAGCATAATATCCGCTGTGTATTTAATATTGTTAGTATGGCTGGTTACTATGGTAATTATATTACATATACAATAAGAATAAATTAATTACAAGATCATCATCCCCGCCCCTTTATTTTCATAAAAAAATCCTTTTTAAGAAAATTTTGGATGAAAATCTAGCAATTAATTTATATTGGCCTTATTAAAACAAGATATTTCTTCTTGTTAGGAAAGCAAAGACAAGATATTTTGCAAGTTTTCTTAGATGCACTGGTATGTGAAAGTCGCTTGCTTATACGCATGTAAGCATTATCTTCAAATAAATCTCTTAAATTGTATGAATCACTCTTATATTCTGATTGATTATTTAATAACATACATGTATACCATACAGTCAGACCATGTCCGTATATATTCTGTTTGATTATTTAATTTCCGTATATATTCTGTTTGATTATTTAATAACATACATTTATACCATACAGTCAGCCCATGTCCGTATATATTCTGTTTGATTATTTAATTTCCGTATATATTCTGTTTGATTATTTAATAACAAGCATTTGTACCATACAGTCAGCCCATGTCCGTATATTTTCTGTTCGATTATTTAATTTCCGTATATATTCTGTTTGATTATTTAATTTCCGTATATATTCTGTTTGATTATTTAATAACAAGCATTTGTACCATACAGTCAGCCCATGTCCGTATATATTCTGTTTGATTACATATTTCCTCCTATATAGAAAGCATACAATAAAATAACTATTTACAATGCAGTTAGAAAAAAATAATGTGGGTACAAATAACAAAATAAATACCGACTCTGCATGATTTAATGTAGAATGTGTAGTCATCCTAACATAAAATACAAGACATTAGGAAAATCAGTACACGAGAAAGAAAGAAAGAAAGAAAGAAAGAAAGAAAGAAAGAAAGAAAGAAAGGAAAGGAAAGGAAAGGAAAGGAAAGGAAAGGAAAGGAACGGAAAGGGAAAAGAAAGGAAAGGAAAGGAAAGGAAAGGAAAGGAAAGGAAAGGAAAGGAAAGGAGAAATAAATATATTAAGATTTTTTTGTTTCATGAATGACAATTGGTCTTACGCCATTACATTTTTTCTCTTATGGTGCCTTATGACAGAGCATCGAATCCGAGATCGGAGGGCCGTGGGTTTGATCTTCCGTCATGACCATATAAGGTGTTTACGAAGGATGTATCACGTTGGTAACAATAAGCTCAAATGAGCTTAAATGCATTACAACAACTGTTTAGTCGGGCCCGGTTAGCTCAGTCGGTAGCGTGTCTGACTATCAATCCACGGATCGCGAGTTCGAATCCCCTCCCGGTTGCAGTCTCCGTGGTGATTGATATACGGCATTGTGTATCATTCTCATTTCTTCTCTCACTGCTTATTCAAGTGGATAAGTTATCAGTTGCGGAGATGGGTGTGCTCGAGCACTGGTTAACCTAGCTTCCAAGATTCAAGGATATAGTAACCGATTTACTCGTTGTTCATTAGACGTAGGTGGTATAAAAATGACAGAAAATATTCAAACAAAAGCAAATGTTAACTTCGTTCGCACACATCAATGAAACTGAAAATGGAAAAATACCATTTGTCATAATGTACCACATATTTGTGGTTTACCTCGTCGAGGCAACAGATCGACAATGATGTAATATTATTCATGAATTGTAAATCTCCTGATTACAATTTTTTTCTAAAAATAGTAAAATTAGCATGATCAGAATATTCTCCTTTAGCCGGTTATGTGTAAAGGATTAATTAAGAATAGTGACCTTCCTATACCCTAACAACGGCTTAAATGTTATATAAACTTGGGTGGTAATTTTATAGGCGTACCAATGCCACTTACCGTTTATTATTACATCATTAATATAAATAGACGGGTTATCATAATAGACAGTTTATACTAATTTATTTAAGCTCTATTGCGATGGGCGCCCAGAGCTTATATTTACCGCTCTCGACTCCGCTTCCTGGGTAGAATCAGTAATGCGTGTTGTTTTATGAGAGGCATCGGGTCGAGCTGGGAATCGAACCCGCAACCTCTATCGTGAACGGCCAACACACTATCCATTACTTACACTACCGCCCCGCTTAAATGCTAATTTATATGTATAGATACTTTCGGTATATATTTATTGCGGCGATCTTTAAGAAATGCTGGAGTTTGGTTGTATGGTGTTTAGCGTTGCTTTCAACACTTTTTTAATTTAAATCGCCACGGTGCCTACTTGAGACAGCATTTTAAGCGCCGCAGACATATGGTATGATACCCCACCTAATCACAGTGTACTGACACTGGGCTGACCAGGAGTAACGGAGCTTGGTTAGTTCCCCCACCCCATCTGATTCCCCCCCCCCCCCCCCCCCCTTCAATATATCGTATATTACTACAACAAAAACACGGTGACAAATATGAATTTAGTACATTTAATAACTAATTGAAGGTCTTTTTATACCAAATATTTCCATGTTAATGCATCACATTTTGTTAAACATTCCGGAATACAAATGTGAAACATGTAATTAAGCTTAATTACATGTTACAAATGTGTGATATTTTCTAAAATTGGAAATGAAACCCAGAGAGAAATGCGTGTTGTTGTGAAATAAAGACAAAGTGTTCGTGAACAATTACGCAATTAAGATAAGATTTTGTATAATTATCTTACGTATCTCCGGATGAAGTCATCGGATGGTTTTCCAGTAAAAGGCGTACGATTATTTCATTGAATTACATATGTATCATAAATACTTAGTAAGAATTTAAAAAAAATACCAAAATTGCGATTTAATCTACTCCACTCTCCTCCCCCTCCCCCTCCCCTATATATACAATACATGTTAGATTTACAACAATTAGCAAACATGTTAATAAATTGTAAGAAATACCCAGCCTTATAACGCTTATCAGTCACTATCGTATCAAAATTTCAATTACTTCACCACATATATTACAGAAACTTAGAATCAGGTTCGGCACGAAAAAAAAACAACGACTCGGCAGAGCCTCGTCCTTTTTTTTTTCTCAGACTCACCTGATAAACTTAATATCACACACTAACATGGTATTCTCTATTTATTGGTTGAGGAAGACCTCGGAGAGAATCTGAGTAGAACCATTGTACTTCCGCATATAGTAAACATTTTTACCCGAAAGCAAATTAACTGATATGTAGAAACATAATTATAAGGGAGGTTGTCGTTATATACAGACCCGTAATATACCCCAACAAATACATTATTTATATATATAGTAAAACTCTTTGGGAGGAAAATATACAGTCGCATAAAACAGGGAGTCGTTATATAGATCGTTCAGTCAGTCTACACTGTATTGCAAATTATCTGATGCAAAAACCAGTGTTCTATATTGTAAAGCGATATCACTAAATGAATCGTCAATCACTAAATGTAAGTCAATTTGTGATAGATTCTATTGAATTTCTGATCCAAAGAATTTCTTTGCATGCAAATTTAATTTGCGATATCGCTAATAAATGAATTACAAATATTGGAGAATTAAAATTTATCATGTCAATGCATTCATTTATGTTGATAAACTGCCTGCCATATAAACATAGGTTTATCACGTCATTGCAAGTTTATCAGGCACATTACGTCATTATGTATTCTTCGTGAAGTCGTTATGTATACTTATACATTTTGATCTGGACTTACTTAAACTGAATAAAAAACGAACTAGATATACTAACATGATAAACAGATTAAATGTTGGTGTCTGACATTATCAACTTTATCAGGTGCGGCTTTGAAAAAAACCAGGACGAGGATACATTTATTGGAGAATAACGATTGAGATATCGCAAATTCTATCGAGGATTTCCAAAATTATACCTTTGACCAAGGCATCTATTTTAGATACATGAACTAAAGAGAAAAGGCAATTTTGATATAAAAAAAAACACACTCAAACATTTCTAAAAATACATTCTATATCTACATGATGTCGATATGGAATTTAAATATCCCAATAAGTATACAGCGTGCTTCCTGGGTATAACCAATGGTGAGTGTTAGTGTTTTCGATGCCATTCGGTCGAGCTGGGAATCGAACCCGCAGCAACATCTTACGTGAGAGATAACCATTCTATCCATTGTAACTATTATCCGCGTCGTGGTAATACACGGTTAGGTGTATACAAGAGAAAATTATTTCAACACTGACGTGTGTCTTTTACGAAAATCACAGCGGTGGTTTAATGGTAGTATGTACACCTCGCATGCAGAAGGTCGTGTTTTCGACCCCCGACCAAGTCATAACAAAGACTTGGAAATGGTACTAGAAGCATACTCGTTTAGCATTAGAGGATAGTTCCAGATCTTGTCGGCCTGGTAACAGTATAATGTGACTGGGTGGGTGGGGGGGGGGGGGTGTATAATATCATGTGTCTGCGGCATGATACTCTAGTGTGGCAGTGCTTAAAATGCTGTCTCACGCAGACACTGTCGCGATACGACTAAAAATGTTGACTAGACTTCCCTATAAGCGGGTAAGCAACCTATAAAAAGTGAAATATAAAATTGTATGGGCTTGATATATATCACTGACAAACTTCCCAACATAAAGATTTTGGACCGAGCTGGGTTTGAACCTTCGACCTCAGCGGTGAGAGGTAAGTTGTCCTCAGACCATCCGCCCACGACATACACCGCAGCTTTGGTTTAAGAGTTATTGGGTGTATTTATATACAAATGGCATCGTATCTGCAATTGACGTCACATAATATGCGAAAATATACCGCTTACGATTTCATTGATACTATTTTGAGATTATTTTTGAGAACTACAGACAACAAACATATTTCTTGTCTAGACCTTTGTTATCCTGGGTTATTTTATGTGTTTTGGGCACGACTGGAATGGTGACCTTGGCACGAATTGTTGTTTTGTTATTTGCGGGAGTAAATACCTGTCTCAGTAGTTAATTTTATCAGTGAGAGAGGTTATTAATAATGATCGATTACATACCTTGTGTAGCTACACAGTATAAAACTACGGTGTTCCGTTAGGATCATCGTGCCATCCCTTTCAAGCTTCATATCCTTACTCGACAGTACGCGATGGTGATGGAACGATGACACGTTGGCAAATACGCGATAACACGGAGGTGACAGAGCGATGACAGGATGGCAAATACGCGATGACACGATGGTAATGGAGCGATGGCACGATAACGAAGACGCGATAACACGATGGCGATAGGAGCGATAGCACGTTGGCAAATACGCGATAACGCGATGTGATGGACCAATGTCGCGTTTGCAAATACGCGATAACAAGATGGTGATGGAGCGATGGCACGTTGGCAAATACGCGATAACAAGATGGTGATGGAGCAATGGCACGTTGGCAAATACGCGATAACACGATTGTGATAGAGCGATGGCTCGGTAATGAAGACGCGATAACACGATGGTGATGGAGCGATGGCACGTTGGCAAATACGCGATAACACGATTGTGATAGAGCGATGGCTCGGTAATGAAGACGCGATAACACGATGGTGATGGAGCGATGGCACGTTGGCAAATACGCGATAACACGATGGTGATGGAGCGATGGCTCGGTAACGAAGACGCGATAACACGATGGTGATGGAGCGATGGCTTGGTAACGAAGACGCGATAACACGACGGTGATGGAGCGATGGCATGTTGGAAAATACGCGATAACACGATGGTGATGGAGCGATGGCATGTTGGAAAATACGCGATAACACGATGGTGATGGAGCGATTGCATGTTGGAAAATACGCGATAACACGATGGTGATTGGAGCGATGGCATGATGAAGACGCGATAACAAGATGGTGATGGAGCGATGTCATGATGAAGACGCGATAACACAATGGTGATGGAGCGATGGCATGTTGGGAAATACGCGATAACACGATGGCATGATGAAGACGCGATAACACGATTGTGATGGAGCGATGGCATGTTTGAAAATACGCGATAACACGATGGTGATTGGAGCGATGGCATGATGAAGACGCGATAACACGATGGTGATGGAGCGATGGCATGTTGGCAAATACGCGATAACACGATGGTGATGGAGCGATGGCATGATGAAGACGCGATAACACGATGGTGATGGACCGATGGCATGTTGGAAAATACGCGATAACACGATGGTGATGGAGCGATGGCACGATGACAAAGAAGCGATAACACGACCTAGCTGGAACGATGACACGATGATAAATACACGATAACACGATGGTGTTGAAGCGATGGCACGATGGCAAATAGCGACAACACGATGGTGATGGAGCGATGACACGCGGTAGCATATGGTGATTAAGAGCCGATATTACTCCTATCACTATCGTGCTATCGTGTTGTGGTATTGTGTGCGCGCGACAACATGATGGTCCCAATGAAACACTGTAAGAAACTGATGATTCCAATCATTCCAGGCCTGATAACCAACTTCCTTAACAAGGATTTGTCACGGCGTTATCGTGACTATCTAGATTGAATGAAAACAACTTAGCATATAATAAACAAGTGGCATATTAGATGTCTCGAAATAGCAAATTACTCTAGGTAGTGTTTATTTTAACAGACTAATAGAGTATTACGTAATTTAAGATTGGGGTCATGTTTATTCCGATAGCCTTGGTCACTAATCTTCTGTCTTCTTTAGTGTTTACTCGCGTGTAATAAATGGTACCTTTGCATGTGCACTTTCATGACCGATTCAATATAAATCTTGTAAACCACATCGGGAGATATCCAGGGAATAATATAGACTGGTAAATTTCAAACAATTTAACAACCGTAACGTCAATATGTCTACCAATTTCAAACAATACAACAACCACAACGTCAATATTTCTACAAATTTCAAACAATTTAACGACAGTACCGTCAATATTTCTACAAATTTCAAACAATATAACGACCACAACGCCATTATTTCTACAAATTTCAAACAATTTAACGACAACGTCAATATTTCTACTACAAGTTTCAAACAATATAACGGATGTAACGTCAATATTTCTACGAATTTCAAACAATATAACGACCATAGCGTCAATATTTCTACGAATTTCAAATAATTTTACGACCAAAGCGTCAATATTTCTACGAATTTAAAACAATTTTACGACAGTAACGTCAATATTTCTACAAATTTCAATCAATAAAACGACTGTAATGTTAATATTTCTACGAATTTCAAACAATATAACGACCACAGCTTCAATATTTCTACAATTTCAAACAATTTAACGACAGTAACGTCAATATTTCTACGAATTTCAAACCGTTTAACGACAGTAGCGTCAATATTTTTACAAATTCCAATCAATAAAACGACCGTAATTAATATTTCTACGAATTTCAAACAATTTAACGACAGTAATGTCAATATTTCTACGAATTTCAAACAATATAACGACCAAAACGTCAATATTTTTACAATTCCAAACACCCCAACAAACAATTACCCCCAGCACGTAAAAATAAACAATGAAGATATTCACACTCATTCTGGAATTACTATTTCAAAATCATGTTCAATACAGTCATATTAAAAGTATTAAAGAAAACGTTAACATAATGTGATCACTGAAATTCATATCAGACAGAAAATCCCTAGGAATTGCCTGACATTTATAAGGCCAACACTAGAATATGCAAACATTGTATGGGACAACTGTCCTAAAGCACAGGAACAATCACATTGAAGCCACCAGGACACTTAAAATGCGTAGGAAAAACGTAAATAATTTTATTAAAATGCAAAAATATTCTTCCCCCTTTCTCTGTCTCACATCTTGAATAAGCCTACTAAGTTTCAAGTTCATTCAATATTCGGCAAATTGTCAGTTAAATGTCAGGCAAAACTGTTTTTTTTATCACCTGATGACATCTCAAAATTCGGCTTTTAATCCTTAATTATATTCATTGTATATACTAGTATTGTATATGCTCTCATGTTATGAAGGATTATGAGATTGTTATATAATTATATTATATAAATGACTATTAAATAATATTATATCTTGTTAGTAAACTATTCTTTTCACTAATCCCCAGGGTCAACATTTGGGCCATTACACTGGCTTATCACACGTGTTAGGTATTTAGTCAAGGTGAACTTTGACCCATTTTGGTTAAGATTAAAGTAAAAGAATTAGAAAGGTGACTGGTACCCTTGTTAGTCTGTAGAACGGACCCAGCGCTGCCGTTTTGGGAGATACTAGGGACTGGAATAGACTAAAATTTTGCAAATGTCGAACAATGAACAGATGCATTGGGATTTTACATGGTACGAATCACATACAACTTTTAAGGTCGAACTATACAGTTACACCTACTTTTGTCACGGTGACAAAATTCTTACACCTAAAAAAGTCCTATGTAATTTGGTTCGAAATATTTTCAAAATGGTAAATATGAGCTGTGATTTCTTGTAGCAGATAGTAGAGGAAAAGCTGGCATACCATATACTGCAATAAGGCATCACTGGTACTAAAAACGTGACTTTATAGAATTTTTAACAGATGCATGTATTCAATGAGCATTTGACGACCTTTATTTAAAAAACAAATCTTTCGATGTCATTGCACTGTCTTTAAAAAAACAACAAGCTGGTCAACCTACCAATTATTTTGCATTTTTATGTGCGGATACATTCTTGTTACGAAAAAAAAAATACTTTAAAAAAGAGGCTATGTGGAAAAATATTTTACCGTGAAAATCCTTTACCTTATTTATACAGAACACACAGCAAAATTCAACTGTGTAGTGAGACCTGAATGACTTCAACATGAAGGAGTATTCAAGGCTCTCTCTCCATATACAAAAAACATGATATTAACAAACACCATACACCCTCTATTTCTACACCTATGACCTCTATTCCTAAATCATAAACCCTCTATTCCCACACCGCATACCCTCTATTCTTACACCACATACCATCTATTTCCACTACATATACCCTTTATACCCACACCATACAACCTCTATTCCCACATCATATGTATGTCCTCTTTTCCCACATTATTTATCTCAGGTTCTATTCTCACATCATATATCCTCCATTCCCATACCATATACCCTCTATTACCACACTATAAGCCCTCTATTCCCATATCATATACCCTCTGTTCATACACCATATATCTTCTATTCCCACACCATTTACCCTCTATTCCTGCACCATATACCCTCCATTCCCATACCTTCTAATCCTACAACACATACCCTCTATTCCTACAACAAATACCCTTTATTCCTAAAACATATACCCTATATTCTTACAACATATACCCTCTATTCCCACACCATAGGTCTTCTATTCTTTCACCATATATCATCTATACCCACACCATATTTCATCTTTTCTCACAACATGTACCCTCTACCCCCACACCATATATTAAGTATCCCCACATCATATGCCTCTATTCCTACAACATTACCCTGTATTACCACAACATATATCATCTATTTCCACATCATACACCCTCTATCCCCATACCATATACCTTCTATCCCAACACCATATACTATCTATTCCCACATCATATACCATCTATTCCCACACCATATAACCTCTATTCCCTTACCATGTAACCTCTATTCCCACACTACAATTATATCCTTTATTCCCATACCATATAACCTCTATTCCCATACCATATAACCTCTATTCTCTTACCATATATCCTTTATTCCCATACCATATACCCTTCATTCCCTCACAATATACCATCTATTCCCACATCATATAATCTTAATTCCCACACCTTTATAAGCTCTATTCCCATACCATATCCCATACATTCCCACACTACAAATATACCCTCTCTTCCCATACCATATACAGTCTATTCCAATACCATATACAGTCTATTCCCACATCATATACGTTCTATTCATATACAATATATTCTCTTTTCTAGCACTGTTTACCCTCTAATCCTATACCATAATATATGCTCTTTTCCCATTCACAATGCTCTTAATTGACCTGAAACAAGTTAATAATCCAATATGCGATTGATATTGCTTCTAGTACCATCATTTTCCTAAAACAAGCTAACAGTTGCCAAGTAAACACTATGCTGTATTTACTTGGACAAACAATGCCATAGGCTAATTGTCGGAGCGAAAGTCGTTCAGGTCAATTTTTTCAAAAATCCTTTTAGCATGGCTCACAAATATTTGGTCAAAAGACAGTTACAAGTATGAGAAGTCTAGATTCAGTAACAAGCACGAGAAGTCTAGATACAGTAACAAGTACGAGAAGTCTAGATACAGTAACAAGTAAGAGAAGTCTAGATACCATAACAAATACGAGAAGTCTAGATACCATAACAACTACGAGAAGTCTAGATACAGTAACAAGTAAGAGAAGTCTAGATTCAGTAACAAGTGCAAGAAGTCTAGATACCATAACAAGTTTGAGAAGTCTAGATTCAGTAACAAGTGTGAAAAGTCTAGATTCAGTAACAAGTACGAGAAGCCTAGATTCAGTAACAAGAACGAGAAGTCTAGATTCAGTAGCAAGTACGAGAAGTCTAGATACCATAACAAGTACGAGAAGTCTAGATTCAGTAACAAGTACGAGAAGTCTAGATTCAGTAACAAGTACGAGAAGTCTAGATACAGTAACAAGTATGAAAAGTCTAGATACCATAACAAGTACGAGAAGTCTAAATACAGTAACAAGTAAGAGAAGTCTAGATTCAGTAACAAGTACAAGAAGTCTAGATACCATAACAAGTACGAGAAGTCTAGATTCAGTAACAAGTATGAAAAGTCTAGATTCAGTAACAAGTACGAGAAGTCTAGATTCAGTAACAAGTACGAGAAGTCTAGATACCATAACAAGTACGAGAAATCTAGATTCAGTAACAAGTACAAGAAGTCTAGATTCAGTACCAAATACAAGAAGTCTAGATACCATAACAAGTACGAGAAGTCTAGATACCATAACAAGTACGAGAAGTCTAGATTCAGTAACAAGTACAAGAAGTCTAGATTCAGTAACAAGTAAGAGAAGTCTAGATTCAGTAACAAGTACAAGAAGTCTAGATACCATAACAAGTATGAGAAGTCTAGATACCATAACAAGTATGAGAAGTCTAGATTCAGTAACAAGTACAAGAAGTCTAGATTCTGTAGCAAGATCCAAAGCCATATTCATCATGATTGTTAATTTTGTACTTTTACTTTGCAATATGCTTATTTCAAATAATTACATGTTTATAACATGGGGAGAGTGCGTGTGCGGGGTTGACATCCTCCGTGGCCAAGTAGTCTAAAGTGTTGTCTTACGATCTCTCACCTCTGAGGTTAGAGGTAAGCTTGGTTCAAATGTTATATGTGAGAAAAGTTGACATTTACGTGCTGAAGGATGGTCGTTATACTCAAATCTATGTAATACTATATACATACATTATGGGATCTTTTTCTACTGATAAAACTGGTTGCCAACCTGTAATGTCTTGAAAGTGGGTAGCAGTAGAACTGATGGATGTTCACCAAACAATGGATATAGCAGTTTATTGCCGTTTCATACTGTTAAAGATATATTCTGACCAAAAAAAAACAAACAAAAATAAGGTACCAAAGGTTAGGTAATGCTGTCATTAAAGACAATAGTTATGGTTGGATCCCTTTCTACTTCCACAAATTTATTTCTATTTATACATACTTCAGAAGCCCTGGACAAGCAAATTTAACCAAAAATAAAGTGTAAGAGAGATAATTCTGTCATTTATCAAGATAGAGTTATGGTTCTTGAACTTTGCCAAGGACTTATATAGCAAGATAGGAAACTTGCATCTCTCTACTTAATGTTGATAAAATAGCATGCAAAGAATTAATGTTTTGAGGAATTAATCATTCACATTTCAAAGGCAACTGATTTGTTTTACATCAAACGTTTGCTGTATGTAACATTAGATGTTTTATAATGTTTTAAACACGCATTATAACCATGAATTTAAAATATTGCAGTTTGAAGTAAAAATTTCAAGTACATTCCTTAATTTTTTTGTTGCAGTATACACATTTTGTGTTTGTAAGTACTTCAACAATTTTAAACACAATTTATTGGGAATAGTCAATAATTACAAAAAATATAATATGTATTCTAATTTCATCATTTTCTATCTGTACGATAGAAAAACAAGAGAGTGGCATCAGCCCTAAATCCCCCACCTGTGACAGGGGAGAAAATGCCGAAAGAAGGCAGTTAACAAAACTGAAAACTGCAGGTGCCACAGTGCACATAATATAAAATAGGACATTTTTTATGATACAAGAGAGATAACTCTATTAACATTAATTATCAAAAAACGTGTCCAAGATATAATCATGGTTATACAACTACTGCACAAGTTTAGTGAAACTGTATGTGCTTGATTGCACACAAGGGAAAATAATTCAATTTTGATGACTTAAGGGCCACTCCGACACTGATTATCTGATTTACCTGGTTAACCCTTTACTCCATAGATACTCGTTTTACTGCACCAATCACAAAAGGCCTTTGAAAACAGTGCAGGAAGAGTTCAGATTGCTCGTAACGAGCTACGAGCAATCTGAACACTTCCTGCACTGTTTTCCACTCTGTCAGTCAATACAAACATGATTCACCCATTGCTGATACGTGGTGAATTAATGCTTTCAATATTAGAGGTGTCCGAAGGCGTCTATATGAAGTAAGGGGTTAAAGAAACTGTCTCAGATATAATGATTATACAACTACTGTGAGGATAAATTGCCAGTGCAAGAGTGCATAAAATGTCCAAAAAAAAAAAAATAGTTTTTGACAATTCAAGGGCCATAATTCCAACAATATAATTACAAGACTTGTCCTGTTCAAGAATTTATCAAAGATATCTTCGTTACATAACAACTGTGTTAGTCTGGTGAAGATTAAATAAATATATCTTCCTAGAAAGCACACAATTTCATATTAATATAAATAGTTGATGAATCAAGGACCATAACTCTAAAATTAATCAATTGATTCAGCCGAGATATTATGGTTATACAACTAATTGTATTGGTTTAAAGAGAACCCAATTTAAACTGAGCTTACAAGAATGCATACAAAATCAAATTACTAAATTTTTGACATTTTAAGGGGCTAATAATTCCAACATTAATTTTCCGATTTAGCAAGACCAAAAAACATTTTTTTACCTGACAGAACGGACAGACAGGGGTAACACTTGATTCCAAATTATCATTCTTTGAATGGCAGGGACATAAAAAGGGGCATAACTGTGGTAAATGACTACAAAGTCGCCTCTTTTGTTAATATGTTGTCATCAGCAACAAAAAATAGAAATTTTTATTATCAGTTTTTATCAATATTATACAAACAAATTCTAAGGAAATAGCAAACTGTAGTATGACTTTGTACTCAAATTTTCAAATAAGCATGACACCACTTATTTAATAAAGACTGTTAATAAGTCTATAAAGGTAAGTATATTTCTGGATTTAACAATGATTTAGCGATTCTGTATGTATCGCCTTTATTTGTACAAGTTAAAATGAACCACAGCAACAAATTCTCTTTTGACAAAAATGAAGATAAAAATGACGATTCATGTACCTTTTGCAAAGCACATGTAGAAAAACATTACACACTTATTCTGGGAATGCAAGTATGTAGAAACATTCTGGAATAGTTTTATAACAACATGCAATGACAAAAACATAATACTTCAAAATCAATGGAGTATGAAAGATATTATCTTTGGATTAGTAAAACATATTTTAAATAAATTAATTTTTCATGTAAAATACTGTATTTATAAGTTAAATGATAGGTTACTATTCTTCATCAATTTTAAGCCACAAATAAAATATGTGTACCAAACTGAAAAAATAAATGCAATTAAAAATTGTACATATTGAAAAGTTTGAAATGTCATGGTTTGTGTATGAATCACTACTTTGAATATTACTTGTTTTGTATATTTTTTCTCATATGAAGTGTTAAATTACAACACATCTAGATAATATACAATGCATACCTTAAAACTATAAAAATTAGCTGTCATACTATGTCTGTTCCCTGCTGTTCCTACTTTGAAATATTTTTTGGTATTGATCTTTTTCTTTTCTTATGCTGTTCAGTTAATAATTTTCATTATAATTATAGTTTGACATTTGAGAAAAAAAATCCAATGGATTAAAAGAAAGAAGCTTTATAAAGGTTTTGCAATTAAACTCTTCTAAATATATACCTAATCACATAGAGCAGACATTATTCTGTCATTTTTGTATTGAACTTTTTTTTTTTATTAAAGGGTACCGCATGTCAGAATATAAATAGCCATTTATCGTTAAATAGACATGTAACTAACACAAAAATCAACAAATTTTAATTGAACGAAATTTATCAAGTGAGAAAAACGATAATAAATATCATGATTTCAAGCGTTTCCTATATATCATGGGCGCCGCCATTTTAAAGCTCTTTTATGCTGGAGGTTTTCGGTGACGTCATAGCTGCACTTCCGTTCTAGTTCTCGCGAAAATTTTATTGTGTTGTTAGTGACTGCTCTCTACTGATACTCTTTTGTATATACACTAATTCACGTAAACATTGATAGATAGATATACAGTACATTAGTGAACATCGAAGGAAGATAATTAAACGCGAAAACTATTCTGAATTGAAGGACTTAACCCATAAACATTGTTTTCTTCAGCGGCATAAGAAGTTGGAGTAATGAGATATGTTTTGTGGGCAGCGTTGTTTTTAGTTTTCCTAATATGTGATTTCACATTGCTTCAGTGTCAAGCTTCTGGTGACATCACGTGCAAAACGCCTTATACTTTCGGGTAGGACTTAAGACTGCAGAATGAAGCGTACCAATGCCTTGGCTAACCACTACCAAAGCATACAATTGCTGATGATTTCAGTACGAAGATTACCATAATTATGCAATATACATATAGACTTAGTGTATATTATCCAGTGGGAATCTCTTAAAAATGTGCTAATAACATATAGCTCAACTGGCTTCTGTTTCACCAACATTTTACTTAATTACTTAAAAACTTAACTAAGTTTTGACTGGTTATTTATCTATTATATAATCAATATCATTGACACAATATGCAGTTTAACTGGAACCAGTCTAAAATCATGATCACCTGGCTGCTTTTTTTAGATTTAAGTTTTTAAGTATTTAAGTATATGTTGGTGAAACGAGCCTGATTTCTGAAATTTAATTTGTAATTCAATATACTCTTCCAAAATATTGCGAATATGATGTAGCAAACTTTCACAATCTTATAATTGCATGCTGTTTAAACAGGTGTGATAATCCAATTAACAATAAAAACAAGAGGTAAATGCCTAAACATAAGGTGTGAAAACGACATGGTATCTTAAAGTTATTATTATAATACAAATTAAGGCCAATTAATTGTGACAGTCCCGGTTAGCTCAGTCAGTTACGTGTCTAACTATCAATCCAGGTGTCTCGAGTTCGAATCCCCACCCGGCGACAGTCTCTGTGATGATTGACATACAACATTGTGTCTCAATATCATTTGTCTCTCACTGCTGATTCGAGTGGGAAAATTATCAGTTACTTGCGGTTGTTGGGTGTGATCGAGTACTGGTTAACTTTTCAGGAAAAAGTGGTTAAGTTAACTGAACATCTGTACAGTAGCCGTCGAAGGCAAAAAATGATGCTAAATATTCAGTCAACCATTAATTGTTCATAAACTAATTTTATTAATTTTATAATCAATAGGCAATTTATATTATTGATATATGTTTTTTTCACAGTCAACTAGGTCATTTTTCTTGAATAGACATTTGAACTACCTCTACTTCGTAATGAAAAAAGATAAAGTAAAACCTTTGTTCCTTTATTTATTCATGAATACATGAAAAGTTATTTTTACTCTTAAAATAGTGTTCTGTTATACAATTTATGAAAAATATTCATAAAATCATACAACATATTTTTTTTACTTGTAAGTTTGCATTGATACTGAAACCCTAATTAACTGAAAATGTTTAAATTAGTAATAAGGCATAATACTATGTGATATAACATCCTGTCATAAACCCTGGGGTCATTAAATCTGGGGTGATTACGCTTATTAGGGTACAATAGGCACACTGTGGCAGGGTATTTCTTATTACCACATGGTGTGAATGTGGTGTTGGTGAATTATGAAAGCTCAGCAGGGTGCCAGTAGCTAGACAGTAATATACACTTTGTGCAATATGCCTGTAGACATTATATTTCATTTGACACTCCCTATAAGGAACAACATTCATACATGTTCAGGGAACTGGTAGAATAGATATTCATCATATATCAAATTGGGTAGTAACACCATTTGAATAACCAAAAGACAGTGCCAGTTATGTAAAACAACACAAAAAAACCAACTCATCCATGCTTCATCTAAATTTACTAAAAAGGGTATGAGATCAAAATTTTATAAGCCATTTCTCAGTATGCAATAATGGCTGCACCAGCTAAACACGATAAGAAAAGAGATATAATTTTTTTTTTTCTCAGACAGGTAAATATATGTAACAAAACATTTTCCCTTAAATTCCATTCCTGGTCTAAATAGTGTTTTTTTTTGATAATGTATTGACTGAGTAGCAAACAGTATATACCCTGAAAGTACAGCATGAATGTGCAGGCTCGCCTGGATCTACATCAACACTGACGGTAATAATGAACAACTGTGTCGTCTCACTATTTCTATCGTTTTCTAATTCATTTAACTCTGCTTCAGAAAATTCTGGTTCAAAGTTGTGGAATTTAGTTGTAGTCCTTCTCCGTTACTGAAATCCATTTTATTATTCTTGTGAGTACTTTTACCGGTGACTATAATTGCACGTTTCGATATCTGCTGTAGCGTATAAATTAATTATGTTTTAAACCGGAAGTGCAGTTATGACGTCACGCAGGTATCCAATATGGCGACTTCCACCACAATGTCGATGTGTGAAAATGACCGTAACAAAACGAGCTGATATATCTTAATGGACTCGAATTTATGCATAATAATACAATTAATAGAAAGCTGAACTCATAGCTATTCATATTATCCTGTTTTATACACAGGGTTGCGTTCCCCTTTAAGATGTTCAATTCATAATTTTCATTATAATTATAGTTTGACATTTGAAAAAAAAAATTCCATTGTATAAAAAAAGAAGTTCTATACAGGTTTTGTATTTAAACTGTTCAAAAATATCTATGCAATCACACACAGTAGACTTTATTCTTTCAATCTATTTTTCCATACAATTATTATTATTATGAAAAATGCAAATATTTAGTAATAAGTATTGAAAGAACATGAGAAAAAAAACAAGCAGTTATAGCATTTTCAGATGATGTTGATGTCTATAAATAAATATATGTTACATAAATTCTTTAAATCAAAATAGATAATACTGCATAGTCTTTCTTTGAGATAGCATATAGTATATAAGTATGTGACATAAAACATGATGAATACTTCAATGAAGTTATCTTATTTAGTTTTTCAACACACTGAGGGTGGGTTTTTGGTTCACTAACACTTTCTTTAAATTACTGTCTTAACTGATTTCAGAACAGTGATTCATCTATTCTGTAACTAGTGGGACTGAATTGTACTGTAATTCTGCAGAATCCAGTGCAAAAACACGGTTACCTAGAATATGTTTCTGTGAACTTATGTTTCCTTGAGGTACTAGTGCGAATGACCAAGTTTGTGTTGGTGAGGCATTAGCCTGCTCTGTGTTCATATGTTTTTTGTGTGCGAATATAAAGAGCAAACTTTCCTTGTTAGTACACATTGGTTTGTACAGTTATTGTATAAATTACGGGTATTTGATACTAAAAACAAAATATATAAAAAAAATATAAAAAAAACTCATAGTTAATAAATTTACATGTACTAAGAACCTGGAAAGTTTGCTTCTTAATTTACAAATATGAAAATGTTATATCAGAAATTTTGTATATACATGTACTACATCATAATTTGTATTTTTTACATCTGATTTTGTTAACTGTTACAGTTAAATAAAACATACACGTAGCTAGTGACCAACATTTAAAATTTTTGCAATATAGCTTTTAAGTCCATCATCAGTTGCAAAATTTACAGTACGTTTACCAGTTCGTCCATGGCCATTAATTTTATCAATGTCCATTTCAATCTTTCAAAAAATACCTTTCTTTTCTCACTGTAATAATAATTAATAATTAATACTGTTAATAGTCATTAAATACTTGCTGGCTCCCGCTTCTTTCTCAGCAATCGAACCCAACTGGTTCCAGTTTCTTTTCTATTTTCTCTATACCAGTTCAGGTAGCCAGCAAATCCTCAGGCAGTGCCAGATGTATCATTACACCATCTGCTCCGATGTTTGTTTCCCAGCAATCAAACCCATCTGGTTCTAGTTCCTTTTTTATTTTCTCTATATTACATGTATCTGTGCTGGGATTCAGCAAAGTGAATGCACAGCCACCTCCTCCTGCTCCTGTCAGCTTGGAGTGGAGGCTATATTTAGAAGTCACATGACATATCCTATCTAGTGTCACGTGACTTACACCCATCACTTGGAGGAGATGTTGGTTAATATCAATCAATTCCTGAAAAACAGACAACAAAAAGTCCATTCCACAATCACCTATATCTATTTTTAGATGTATATCAAAATATAACCACATATTTTTATTCCTCAAGGTGCCGTGTGTCTAAGGTGCTGTCTTAAGATTAGCTAAGTGAGTAGTGCATCTGACTATCAATCCAGGGGACATGACCTGGAAAACTCACCTGGTATTATATTTATATATGACATTGCATTTCACTGTCAATTGTCTCTCACCGCTGATTCAATGAGAAAGGTATCAGTTACTTGTGAAGATGGGTGAACAGGAGAAGTTGGCTAACCTTTAAGGATCCATGTAAAGAGTGGTTACTGATCGTCTGTTAGCCTCTTGATGGCATAAAAATGATGCTAAATATACAAACATGTTTGATGAAAAATAATTAAGTTTAAACTGAACCACCATACCTCTAATGTTGTAAAATGAACTGAAGCATTCTGTGAATTGGTTGTCATGGTAACGTAGGTCTGCTGGCATTTTTCAGAAACACCCTCTACTGAATCCATCACTGACTGCATGATATCAGGAAACTGAAATAATATCAGCACACATCCATTTACATGTGTACTTGTAAATTACACATATAGTTACATGTTAAAAAGATTAATACTGGCAAGGACTTGTATAGAAGGATAGGAAACTTGCATCTCCTGTGACTAAATTTCTACTAAAAAAATCTCCTTTGCAAATTAATCATTCATAATTCACAGGCAACTGATTTCTTGTACATAAACTTTAAGCTGTATATAATCTTGGATGTTAAACATGTTTTGAACACGCAAAATGGTCTTGAATCAAAGATGTTGAGTATTGAAGGAAAATGTATTGTAATTTGTCGTTATTTTAGCTTCAGTATACAAAGTACTTCAACAATTTTTAACACAAATTTTTGGGAATTATATTGTTTTGATGACAATTTGCAGCATGAATAATTCAAATTAACCAGTATTTAATTACTGTAATATACAGAGACAGTGATACCAACATTCTTGTTCCACTTTTATTCGAGTATTTCGATAATCTGTAATCAAACAGACCAGGATATGTCATTTCTTTTCCAATTTATAAACAATAAGCAAACTTTTATAACAATCCATGCTTTTGTTAGCTAATTTAAAATCATAAATACATTATCATTATAAAAAAAAACGTATGTAAATCATACTAACAATAACATATTCTTCACTTTACTGCTCCCTATATATCGTTAACAGGTCAGAGAACCACACTGTACATTATGTTACCCCAGTGTCTACTTCTGAAATCTGTAGCATTATGTACATAGTGCATAAAATTTTGACAATGTCTCATATTGGCTACATTAAGATCAGGCTTTTACATGCGGACAATTAAAACATTTCGCTTTTGACCATTTTCAAAAGCATTTAATGTACCAATATAATTTCCTACTTTAGGTTTAATACCAGTACTTTCTCTACATTTCAAATTTTTTAATAATGTTTGAGAGTATACCATGCCATATCATACTGTCCTACTATAACAGTCACCATTTAATATTAGTATCGGGCAGGGTGGTAGTGTAGTGGATAGAGTGTTGGTCATTCATGTCAGAGGTTGCTAGTTCAATCCACAGCTTCGACCCCGTGCCTCTAAAAAAAACAAACACTCAGTACTGGTTCTCCCCAGGAAACAACGCGAGAGCAGCTTTGTATAAGCTTTGAGCTTTCTTTGCAATTGACCTAAAATAAATGTGTATAAACTAAATGTTGTACATCTAAGATTCCTACCTTATCATATCTGTCCCTGACTTTAGCAACAAGAACTTTTGTACTTCTGGGGACATGCGTACTTGTGAGTAAGATTCTCAGATTTGGTATTCTGAAACAAACATTGATGTACATGTAGCACAATATAGTATGGAAACATTTACCCAACATACATCTGAACTATCAATCAAGGGTCATTAGTTCAAATCCCTGCCAGGACACAGTCTCCGTGAGGATTGATATAATTGTGTTATGTGTTCAAAATGGTGTTAAATCCCATTACAAAAAAGGAAAAACTACATGTACACACACTAGGTACATGAACACACACTAGGTACATAGGTACATGTACATACACTAGGTACATGTTCTCACACTAGGTACATGTACACACACTAGGTACATGAACACACACTAGGTACATATGTACATGTACACATACTAGGTACATGTACACACACTAGGTACATGTACACAAACTAGTTACATGAACACACACTAGGTATTCATACACACACTAGGTACATGTACACATGCTAGGCACATGTACACACACTAGGTACATGTACACACACTAGGTACATGACACACGCTAGGTACAGGTACACACGCTAGGTACAGGTACACACTAGGTACACGTACACACACTAGGTACACGTACACACACTAGGTACACATACACACACTAGGTACACTTACACAACACACTGGGTACAAGTACACACGCTAGGTACATAACACACGCTAGGTACATGTACACACACTAGGTACATTAACACACACACTAAGTACATGTACACGCGCTAGGTTCATGTACACACTAGGTACATGTACACATGCTAGGTACATGTACACATGCTAGGTACATGCACTCACGCTAGGTACATGCACACACACTAGGTACATGCACTCACATTAGGTACATGCACATACACTAGGTACATGTACTCACACAAGGTACATATCCACACACTAGGTACATGCACACACTCTAGGTACATGTACTCACACTAGGTACATGCACTCACACTAAGTACATGCACTCACACTAGGTATATGCACTCACACTAGGTACATGCACACACACTAGGTACATGTCCACACACTAGGTACATGCACACACACACACTAGATACATGTTCTCACACTAGGTACATGCTCATACACTAGGTACAAGCACACACACTAGGTACATGCACACACACTAGGTACATGTCCACACACTAGGTACATGCACACACTAGGTACATACATACACACTAGGTACATGCACACACACACTAGGTACATGTACACACATGTACACACACTAGGTATATGCACACACACTAGGTCTTTCATTACAAGCTTGAAAATCTAGGCATTAAAACAATCTCATTACCACAAGCAGATGGCACATGATGGCACATGGTGGCACATGATGGCACATGTTGACACATGGTGGCACATGATGGACATGGTGGCACATGATGGCACATGATGACACATGGTGGCACATGGTTCATGTGGCTGATGACAGTGGAGCTGTTTGCTTTTACCTACATGTATTCTTACATGTGATAAGCTCATTCAGATTCAATAAAATAATTTGCATATACATGTAAATGATGTAATATATATATATATGTCATATACGGTAATTGGAAAATGCTTCAAATGATTGACTGACAGCTATAACTGATGTTTTCTCAAATAGGCTAATTTCTACTGACTAATCATTAACAATCATGACATCAGACGCAGACATGCGACATGTGAATATTCAATATGAGTTAAAATGATGAAAAAGGAAGACTTTTTTTCTGGTGACTGTTTAAGAAATGCAGTGAATATTCAAAATTCTAATTTCTATGAAATTGTAGCATTAATTCTAACCATCCTGAATATAAGTTGACAATGTGTAGAATTTTGATCCAATAAAAACTAATTGCTATTTTACATTCAGCTGATATATTCACCTTAATTGGCAGAATAGTTTTAAAATTTGTCTATCTTACTACTATTAAATTATGCTCAAATGCTTCCAGGGTAGAACTAGTAATAAGCATATGCAAATAAAGTGACTAGCTAAAGAACACCTCACATAGCCGTGGTGGAGGATCAAACCTACGACCCCTTATTTTGGTTCCGCTGCTCTACCACTGGACTATGTACTCCACTGGTATTGGTAATTAATGAATACAGTAATAGTAACATAAGTCATACTTGTCCAGCTTTGTTATCTTCCCTCCTTGAAACTTTATTGCACCTCCTGAATAAGAGAAAATTTTATTATTTAATATTTCTTGCAGACTTTTTTATCTTCCCTCCTTGGAACTTTATTAGTTTAAACATATTTTATTGCCAAATAAACAAATATTACAATATTAATCTTGCAATATAAGTCAAATACAATTTAAGGCAAAAGGGTCTGGCCACAAGTTCTCTCAACATTAGATTCGGCCAACTTTATTGCACCTCCTATATAAGAGAAAATATATATATTGTCATTAAATATTTCTTGATGACTTTGTTAGCTTCCCTCCTTGGAACTTTATTGCACCTCCTGCATAAGAGAAAATATAAATTTTATCACTAAATATTTCTTGCAGACTTTTTTTATCTTCCCTCCTTGGAACTTTATTGCACCTCCTGCATAAGAGAAAATATATATATTGTCATTAATTATTTCTTGGAAACTTGTTATCCTCCTTCATTGGAACTTTATTGCACCTCCTATATAAGAGAAAATATTTATTGTCATTAAATATTTCTTGGTGACTTTGTTATCTTTCCTCCTTGGAACTTTATTGCACCACCTATATAAGAGAAATTATATATATTGTCATTAAATATTTCTTGGTGACTTTGTTATCTTCCCTCCTTGGAACTTTATTGCACCACCTATATAAGAGAATATATATATATTGTCATTAAATATTTCTTGCAGACTTTTTTTTATCTTCCCTCCTTGGAACTTTATTGCACCTCCTGCATAAGAGAAAATATATATATTGTCATTAATTATTTCTTGGAAACTTTGTTATCCTCCTTCCTTGGAACTTTATTGCACCTCCTATATAAGAGAAAATATTTATTGTCATTAAATATTTCTTGGTGACTTTGTTATCTTTCCTCCTTGGAACTTTATTGCACCTCCTGCATAAGAGAAAATATATATATTGTCATTAAATATTTCTTGGTGACTTTGTTATCTTCCCTCCTTTGAACTTTAATGCACCTCCTGTATAAGAGAATATATATATACACTTCGCCAATTTAAAAATGCAATCATAATTACAGTGCTAACACAATTCAAATTTCATACACAACATCAATATAAAACACATAATCTGTACAAATTGCATTGATATATTCGCAATAAATGGGTACATAACAACATCCTAAATATCATCGGTGCTTCATGTCGAATTCACAAGTAACACTGCGTGTATAATTCCCCACTCACAATACAGGCTAAGCATCTACAGTCTCTAACAAGACACTATGGTAACTATCTATGGGTTTGAGGCAGTCAGTAGACCCCGTAAAGGCACCATCCTCACCAACAGACACAAGGCAGCACCTACCAGATGGGCAAGGAAGTACCAGCGGTTCACCCAAAGATAGCTGGGTAAGTTCTCTTTACTGATAAGTTTAAATTTAACATCAATAACTCTGATGGCAGTAGACTAGTGTATCATGGAAGGGATGAAATGTTTAATGAAAACTGCTTGTTGAAAGACATAGTCGTAGTGGAGGATCGAACCGACGACTCTCCAATCCTGGGTTCAATGCTTGACCACTGCACCACACACTCCATTCATCATGTGAATAGAAAGGAGTAGGAAGTGTCCATATTAGGCCCCAATAGACCCTAACCCCTTTAACTGAACAAACTTAGAACCCTAACACATATGTGTATTTGGAAAAGATGGCGCTTAAAACACACACTCACCAAATGTTGAAACAGAGTTATCTATTCCTGATGGTCGACCATGGATAATTGTTTCTCCTTGATATGCCCACTTGTTAATCAAATCTAAATCTTTTTCAGACCATTCACTTGAGTCAGCCTTACCATTGCCTGGAGCTGAAATATATAAATACGAATACAGGGACCAAAATGGAAGAATCAGCTTTTTGACTGAAAGTTCTGAGTATTTTTTTAATTCCAGTAACTTTTTTTCAAATGGGGTTTAACACCATTTTCAACCTCCCGTTTTATTGCTGACGAAAGAGATCAGAATAAATATGAGTATAATCACCGTCCTTCCCGAGTAACATGAAACATTTTTCACATTAAGATTTTGGACCAAACTGGGCCCAAACCCATGACCACAGCAGTGAGAGATAAGTAAGACAACAGCATCAGTAGACCACTCAGCCACAGAGGACCTCTTAATTCCATTAAATATACAAGTCCATTATACTTGGCGATACATTTACAGAGAAATGTAATTCATGCATACCAGGATAAAGATACCTGCATTTTTACAGGGGTTAGATATTTTTAAGCTCACCCTAGGGCTGAAAAATAAAAATAATTTCTGCTTAAAAAATAAGCTATAATGTAATCAGAAAGACATGAAAATGCTTGGAAAGACCAGTAAAGTTTGAAGACTTATTTCTACTGGCCAAGGGTCCATAATTATAATGCTCAATATACTGAAGTAACTGTTGTAACAAACAGCTGCTATGTATGTACAATGCATAAAGCGTACAATTTATACATAGATATTTAATTCTTCTAAACAATTCTTAAATCATGAATATTGCATTTAACAAAACAATTCATGACCCGCATTTCGTTGAAATGAAAACAGTGTAAGAATTAAGCAAAAATTAAAAACTATCTTTGCATGTAACTGCTGCAATTTCAATTATATGTGATGCATCTTTGTGAAGAAGGGGTGTGTACCAGTTATATATCCATGTTTTAGTAGGAGGGATGCAGCGAGGCACACCGAGAAACTTGCTGAGGAACCCAAACCTGCACCCACCGGTAGTTTTGATGCCACCGTCACACTGAGCGATGGCAGTGAACTGAAAAATATAAATATAACATCATTGTCTGCAAATTACAGTAATAATTATACTCAGCACCAGTTAATCAGTATCAAGTAATAACTCTGCACACAGACTTCGATTTTGTTATAAAGATACAATAAAATTATACATGTTTAGTTTAAACATTATTTTATTCACATAAGTATGTATATTAAGCATACATTTAACAATAAAGTACAACGTCATACATTTAACAAACTATTTGGAAACGATACAGAAAAAAACCTTTAGAAGCTTGTGTAAATCTGTGTCCATAACAGTTATTTTACATTTCATATAGACTTTATCATATTGCTTCCATACTAATTTCAATTTAGCCAAATGTGCAAAAATTGATAAATGAAATAATGGTTTATTCAGAATATTTCAAATAAAAAAAGAGTATTGGTTGAAGAGAAGGAAAGAAAGAGACTTCACTGATTTTATCTTCTTTTATCAGTTCATTCCAATACAGCGGATAGGTGTTTTGCAAGTTGATGTTTATACAATTCAACTCATTCAGTATTTATTGTTTCTTACTATATAAGATCAAGTAGAGACGTGTCATATAATTATGTAAGTAAACGTAGCATCGAGTATGATAAGTCATTATCTATTTAACTGTATACGATACTTAAAATGTTTGGTTTTTATAATACATGTTTACTGAAATAAGCTCCACATGAAACATTTACAGTCTAAAGTACAATAGTTTAAATAAAAAGAAAGTGCTTTTTTTTTATATTTAGCATCCTTTCATACCATCGATGATGAACAGATGATCAATTAACCCAACCACTCTTTCCTGGGATCCTGGAAGGTAAACCAGTACTCGAGCTCTCCCATCTTCCTAAATACGGTAACTGATAACTTTCCCACTTGAATCAGTGGTGAGAGACAAATGACAATGAGACACAATAGTGTATATCAATCATGTAGACTGTGCATGGGTGGGGATTCAAACTCACAACCCGGGATATATAGTCAGATGCTCTATCATCTGAGTTCATCCAGCCCAGTAAAAAAAGGTGGATAATATATATACCGGTCCTACATAACCTTTATTTTATGTCTCTCATAATTCCTTTGAATAATGCATATAAATTCGTCAAAGTAATTGACACAGCAGAAATATATTAGTATTTTAACATATCATTTCAGTTCAGAGATAGACAGATTAGTGCTGTACTCAAGGGCCTACACAAGATTGTGTTGACGATGGAACCCAGAGCCCGCTGTTCTCAGGTGACAACCCACCTAGGGTCTAGAGCAGGTGCCTCTTCTTATGTACTTCTCACAATAAAATCCAAAGATATTCTCTCTGTATATTTATGCAAACAAAATGAATATTCAACTAATGATAATTAAAACCTTTATATAAGTCATCAATCTATTTATTACCTAGCTCCTTGACACAAGGCGGTATACAGGTATACAAATGCTACAGCTGCAAGATTTTTGGAGTCCCGTGATTCTGTGTCTGAGTTCACGATGGTGTTTATCTTGGTAATCAATTCATCACTTGGCCTTATCTGGGTTCCATATATCCACTAAAAAAAAAAGTTTCATGTTTTGAGAAGGCGGTTATCAGTTTACTGCATCTAGTTTCCCGGGTTTACATTTTCTGAGGTTTGTAAAATGTTTTCTGAGAGTTATATAAAAAATCAACAACAGAATGTCCGAATAATCTGAGGTTTACAAAAAAGTTTTTGGTTTTAATACCAATTTTAGTGGATTCTTCCCCAACTTTGTACAAAATGTCCTATGTGTTTTTTTTCTCAAAAAATCCGAATTTGGTTTCGATTACTCCAAGGTCCAAACCTCATAAAATGAAAACCTGGGCTGCTGAGACTGTCTAAAAAGCATGCAGTGTCAATATGCTATTATATTGGAAAAAATGGGATTAAATACACATAAATTGATAAAGTTTCTACCAATCAAAGCTTGAATAATATTCCAGCTATTGTATCAGAAATAATGCTTTTTGTATGGTCTTTTCTTTTTTAAACTATAAATTTGCAAAATTAATTGAAAAACTTGGGTCTCATAACGAATACTTTGTATCAAATAGATCCCACAATTATAGTACTGGTATATGTTTTCATCCTTCTGACTGAAAAAGCTGGCTTTTTCTATATTCAGGAAGTCACAGGTGGGATCCAAACTCTCTAAATCTGCCAGTGATATGCTCAAAATCTTTTACTTAAAACAAACGCTAGAATGAGAGCAAAATGTAATACCTTTAATTATATGCACTACACAATGCAGTTCCTGACATCTCCAGGACAGTTTCACATCAAGTGTAGGTAAGTTCAGACTAACCAGGCCTGCAGTGTTGTTGGTTAGTCTGGCATAACTTCTCAAGTTTAAACTGGCTGCAAGCGCGGACTGAAAAGAAGTCGTAATAATCAGATAGGGAAAAATTATGAAGAAAAATCAAACCTCCGTAGAGTTTAGCTCTTGTTTGTGTCTCCATGTGTCTTTAGTAAGCAACATTATGGAGAAGAACCATGGAATTAACTACTTTGTATACAGCCAAACTTGTGTAATCAGTCACCTCTATTAAGCAGCCATTTGTCTTAAGCAGCCACATTTGCTATTTACCATTTCTGTTCTTTCGGAGTAAATTAACCTGCTTAAAGCCACAACCTGTCTTAAAAGGTCATTTTTCGCTACCTCTCTTGACTGGTTGCTTAAGACAGGTTTGGCAGTATATCATTACAAACCATTTGTTACAAATACTATGCAATCCATAACATTTAGGGGTGTGTAGGTTGGTAGGTAAATTCTTTTGTGTGCGTGTATTCAATCAGAGAATATTTCTACTGTATCTTATGGAAATGTATCGGGCAATATTTTAAATATTTAGGTGCTACTAATGTCACCACATAAGCTAGATTCAGGCAGTAGTAATGCTCAAAGATTCCTATCTACATGTATATACCCCCATCTGCGGCTCACTGTAGCATACATCTCTCTTTTATACTATTAGATATTTATCATATTTAAATATTGACAACATATAAACAACATACAATGATCTAGGCATCTGGGCATCACTTTATACACTTCAGTGGGGATTCAAACTCACAACTCCTGTGTGTTAAGCAAACACGAAAGTTCTAGGAGTAATGCTTCTGTCTGGTTACCACTTTAAACTGGAGACGACTTGACCTCTGTCGTATTGACTAACAACTGGTGCTGCTCTATTACATCAACCATAACCTAGTCCTGAACAAAACAGTTCCAAACAAAAGAATGTCTTTCCCACTCTACGGACTACAAACAAGTCCAAACAATTTCTGACTATTACAAGATTTCATTCTTCTCTAGGCACAAGTGGAACTTTCTCCCTATAAATTTTGTCTCTCTTGAACCCAATGAGTTCAGACAGGCAGTGTGCCAGGTTGAACATGTGTTCCCCTAGAAACCGACTCTGTTTTTGATCTACTTTTAACAACCTGTACATCATCTCTTTTATGCTTTTATTCTTTTCCTCTCTTTGTCAGTCAACCCGTGTCAAAGCCCATGTTTTCTTAAAAGGTTTGCCTAAATTGAAGATAGAACACTCTACTGATATAGCCACAAAAACTTGCTCCAGAACTTTCTACTTTAACCCAAATCAAGCCTATTTATGATGAGATAGTTTGCCAGTAGTGTGACGTCTCTAAGAAGTCTTTTAAAGATTTTTTAAATTTTTTAATCTTGTTGCACATCCAAATAATAAAAAAGCTGTCCATCCACGCCTTATTTAATCAGGCTAATCTGGAAGTTACTTACTCAGATTCCTGTCTGTACATCTGCACTCTTCTACCACCAATAAAATTACAATTCTAACATGTAGATCTAATGTGCTGAAAATGGCATTTACTTCCTAACTTCCATCATTTGTTTAAACAAACATCTTTTAAAATCATTATATATTCATTTAGAATTTAAGGACCACTTTTATCTCTTAACTAATTAGATCTACTGTATGCTAGACAAGCACGTAACCAGGCATACGCACAGGCACATACTCCAATGCTAGAGTTAGATCTAGAACTAGATCAGGCCACCAGGAGAAGTACAGACTTACTTAGTTCCTCTACTGACTATAACAAGTACAGCTTTCTTCCCTCGAACAGTATCTGTTTAGAACAGTTTACCAGCCACAGAAGCTGAGGCCCCCTCCTAGGTATCGTTCAAGAAGGGGTTAAACTCTCTCTCTTTCCAAGACCATATACACCAACTGTACGTAAGTCCAATGATGTCACAGAGCCGTCGCTAGTTGAGATTTAATCTCTCTGCTGCCACAGCTGCAAGACTGGTTTGTGACCAAGGATGGAGAACACAGTCAGTGTACACTTGTTCTTCTTTCCTCAACCTAAACTTCTCCTTTCTTATTTTCTATTTAATTTCTCTTTCTAACGTTTGCAAACGGTTACATAACAATCAAATGTGATTGAAGTTATGTATTATATAGATGTAGAGCTAGATCTAGGTAAATTCAATAATGGAACTAAGTAAGTATAAGTGTATCAACATTAAAATGAAACATATCACAATTACCTTGCCGTAAACAACAGCATGTTCTCCATGAAGAATAACTTTTCCTGGGGCTGAAACCACAATCTCTGTTTCGTGCATGGTCAACGTTGTATATTGACCGAAATGAAATACGGCTTATAGCTCGTGCATTTTCGTGCTGTCTCGTGCTATTTACTGGCGGTAACACTGCACAGGCGTCTATTGTTTTTTTTGGTGTTTTGTTCAAACTGATAGCGTGTTATTCTTACGAACACCGTTGCTCTTCAATTAGAAGATAGAGGTCGAAACGAAAGTAGAAAAATGCGAAGAAGTATATCCATTTGTTCGCACTTTTTAAGGCATAATGCAGGTGTAATACATCAGTCAGCACATAATGCGTACGTATCGTTTTAGACAAATGTTAATGTTTACCATCTGGTTCAATATTAGAGAATACAACTCTGTTATTGAGTAGGTAACCATGTCAAATTCCAAGGACGAAAGGTGCACCCCCCCCCCCCCCCCCCCCATTTCCCCAAAGAAGCCTCGGCAATATAGAATCATGTCTGTATTTAGACAGATAACTTCAAGTTAAATTTATATACATTGTAATAAAGACAAGAAAATGCATGCCAAAAGTTTCCCTACCATATTAATTTTTCTGTTATTATAAATGCACATTAAACACTATAGATCTAATTAAACAATTCATACAGTATTTAAATTCAATGGGGTGCTTATTCATTCCTGCTGTATTTGGGCAAATGCGGTGACAACATACGGAAGAATTTGGTAAATCACAAGCATTTAACGCCTTAATCCAATTATTGATAATTCTATCTGGTAGGCAAACAAATCATTTAAACTTGTAATTACAAGATTACAATTTGACACGTAATTTCTGTTTAATTTACGGTCATTTAACATTTATTTAGATTCAAACAACTCAACTCAATTATATTGCTTTTTCCTTTTACTGGCAAATAGGCAAAAAGGTATTACAGCTTCATACTTTTGAAATCATCAACTACCAATACACACGTTAATATATATATTATATATACACTCATATAAAGCTATCACTTCATGTATTTAGATTTGTCCACCCTGTCCAGATGTGTTGCATGTAATTCTATAAGTCATGGTCGATGCCAAATTTATTGGTTTGGCAGAGGCCTTGATATTGTATCTTTGGTTTGCTTTGTAGCTAGGTGCACTCGCCGCAGACTGGTCTGTACATTTATGTCTTGGTTATTCACAATTAATTATCTCCATATATATATCATGCATTGTGAATGAGCATCTGAAAAGATCCCAAAAATCGTAAATTCTGTGTTGTGAATTTAATTATCTCCCGTTATATAATTATATATATACTAGATGAAAATAATGTCACAAAAACTATAATTTAAAACATTTTATTTATTTAAGAATATCTTCTTTTCTTCACAAATTTTAGTGCTGATTTCACGTTGCTTTGTTGATAACAACAAACCGTCCATCTTCGACCCAACAGTAGAAATTCATAAAAAATGCGTGAAACAAGTTCAATATAGTGATTCTTTATTTCTATATTATTTAAAAAGATATAAAGTATGTACTTATTATTAAACAATCAACAATTAGAAGAAAATTGTGCTGTATTGGGCCATTTGGGCAAATACGGAAAATTTGGGTAAATGGTGCTGCCAATTCCCCCAATTCTTTTGGGACAGAAATAGCTGTCATTTTTGTTTTAGAAGCTACCCCGTGTCTGAAGGGGCTGATAACCTGTGTCCCCTCACTTATTATCAAATATTCATCCTCCTCCACATCCCCCAAAACACTAGCCGGTTGATCTACTAGCCTGATCAAATAAGGTATGAATGGACAGTTTTTTTATTATTTGGATATCTGACCTGCTGGCTCGGGAGGCGCAGAATAAAAAATCTTAAAAATCTCATTAGATATGTTCAATATGTCGCACTAGGTGCTTTACCAACTGATCTAACTGGGCTGCTGAACTAACAGTATCTGCAGCAACTTTTCTTTGAGCAGTTTTGGTTTGTTGGTATGGCGGCGGGTCCCTTCCATATATGGTGTTGCAACAACAAAACTGGGGGGAAATATGGTGTTGCAATGACAAAAATGGGGGAAAAACTAAACAATGAAAATTAAATTGTGTGTGTTTAAAACAGTTTACAGGTCAACATGTTCAACTTGCATTAAACCTCATTAAAAAAATTTTTGAATGACTGTTCATATCCTAAGACTAATTTTGTGGAGTGCGTTGTGGTAGAACACTGAAGCCAAGATCGGAAGGCTGTTGTTTCGATCCCCTCCCCCAACCTCTGATGGTCATGTGTGGTGTCCTTGAGCAAGACATTCTACCCAGGAAGACTTTGAGGGTGATTTATTTGAGTTGTTAGAACTTGTTTCGCAATCAAAGTAAACAAATAAATTTAAACTAAGGCTAGTTTGTAATGTATATGGGGACAAAATTAGCTTTTATGGTAATGTTTAATTGAAAAGTAAACTTTTT
Source organism: Panopea generosa (assembly GCA_029582155.1). NCBI lineage: Eukaryota > Metazoa > Mollusca > Bivalvia > Adapedonta > Hiatellidae > Panopea > Panopea generosa. The sequence goes on from CM055899.1 coordinate 2,197,736, forward strand.
TCAAATTAATTATTAAAAGTGAAATCTCTAAAGGTATCTTTTTAGCTGATTATATTTTTGTATAAGTAAACTGGTGCCTTTTGCATGATATGAAACAGATTTATTTATTTTCAGAAAACCAGGATGCCTAGTGGTTGATAGCCGACGTCATTTGAAGATTTACACAAAAACTGGAGATAAAGGTAGATGCATGCACTTGAGAGTTTTGTCTTTTGTAAATTTATTTGTTTGTTTTTGTTTGAATATTAAGCATCATTTTTATGCTATCAAGGTTTAACACTTAAAAAGATAATCATTTAACCTAACCATTCTTTCCTGGAATCCTGGAAGATAAGCAAGTACTCAAGCACACCCATCTCTGCTTTCCCACTTGAATCAGTGGTGTGAGAAGAATGACAATGAGATGCAATGATGTATACTAATCATCATGGAGATTGGCCTGGATTGATAGTTTATGTTTGGGAATACAGTATGTATACTTGTACTCGGGTCTGATGTTTAGTTTTACTGGTATACTATACTAAACTATACTATAATTCTTCAGGGTCGTCTGCCACATTTACAGGAGAGAGGAGACACAAAGACGATTTTGTGTTTAATGCTCTGGGATGTACAGATGAGCTCACTTCAGCCGTTGGGTTTGTTTATATTTCCTTCAATGGAGATTTGTTTGATTATTTAGCATCAAATTTTATGCCATCGAGGGCCAATAGATAATTAGTTAACTTAACCACTTAATTCTTTCCTTGGATCCTGCATGGTTAACCAGTACTTGAGTACACTCATCTACATAAGTAACTGATAACTTTCACCCATGAATCAACGGTGAGAAACGAATGAGATGCAGTGTCGTATATCAATCATCATTGAGACTGTGGCCAGACAGGATTTTCAATTGAGTGGTTATACATATACTTTAACAGTCTTTATGCAAATTGATTATGAAACCATCTATGTAGTATTTCCTTTCACCTTCTCCGAGATTTGTTTTCAAGGCAAAGAAAAACTTATGCCTATAGTGCATCAATTTAATAGGAAATATTTAAAATCAATGAGTGAAATCCATGATTCTATTTGCTTTCAAATATTTTCAAGTGAGCCTAAGGTACTCAGTATTTGTTTTTCCATCATTTGTAGCCAGGCTTTATGCCAAAGACATAGCTCTGCTTATGTTGTTGTGATCAAGTTTTGCATCGTGCCAAAATAAGTGTATGTGACAGTGACTACTTGATATTCCTTGAATTTCATTTTTTCATGTATTTTTTGTAAAAACAAGCAGACATAAATCAAACAATAAAATACATTTTGGTCATTGTAATACATGTATGTCATTTTTAAACAATAAACAAAACACTACAATACTATCAATCAAATTAGGAAGGCATGTGAATATTTTTAAATCTAGCTATCACTAATTTGATTACAGTAAATACTGGGTCTTGACCCACCTCTGTCTTACCCTCTGGATCCATATAAAGTAAAAAAAAGGGTTTTGTAAAGTTGGCTGTAAAGGTCTCACTACACAGTTGAATTTTGTTCTTTGTTCTATATCAAATAAGGTCTAGGATTTCCATGGGGGAAAAAAGACATAGAATTTTTTTAAGTATTTTTTTTTCATAGCAGGAATGTATACCCACATTAAAATGCACAATAAATGGTAGCTTGGCCAGCTTGTTTTTTATTAAAGAGGGTGCAGTAACACCCTGAGATTTTTTGAAAAAAGAAGTCCTCAAATGCTCATAAACACATGCCTAAGTTAAAATCATATAGAAGTCACTTTTTTAACACCAGCAGTGTTTTTTTTCACCATTTTGGGAAGATGACCATACCCTTGGAATTGGGAATTTTAGCGGCATTTTCATTAACATTGGGACATTTTTTTGCATTAAATATATTTATATATTTATAAAAAGTGTACACTTGCTTATCAGGCCATTTAATTAAATAATCAATGTCATACTAAATTCAGAATGGGGAAAACTTTCTTTATTTTATCAAGGAAGTATGGCAAGTTTCAATTTACATTTTTGAAGCTTTCAATTGGGAATTTTTACCATTCAGTTGGGAAAAAAAGATACTATTTGCCATTGGGAATATGACCCAATAACGGCTATAAAAATGGCCGAAAAAAACACTGACCATTGATGTCTTATTGCAGTGTATGCTATATGCCAACTTCTGCTTTACTCATCTGCAGCAGGAAATCACAACTACTATAGACCATTTTGAAAATATTTCAAAACCAAATTACATAGGCCTTGTTTTTAAGTGTAACAATCATGTTACCATGAGAAATAAAGGCAGTAACTGTGTAGTGAGACGTTATACCATTTATTATCTTATGCTTGTAGGTCATTTCTCAAATATAATACATCAATATTCTTCATTGATAAGCTTCGAAAGCGATGTTTGAACAGATGCATTAAAAAATTCAAATATTATTTCAGTAAATTTACTTTTTGTTACTTAAAGGTTTGCAAGAGAGTTTTGTAAAGATGCCAACCATTGCTTTGTTGAAAGACTGGAACAGGTGAGATCATTGTTAGATAACTCTGTTATAGTACTGGTTGCATGCAATGTTTGGTATATGAATAAAAATGACTTTCTTATAACCATACATGCAATTATATATAATGTAATAGAATTTTACCAGTAACAAAAAAAAAAGCACAGCACAATGCAGATTTTATTTCAGTATGATACTCTAGTTTTTATCTTGTCTTTAAATGATTGCAGATACAATGTGTACTTCAAGATGTAAGTTCTAATATAGCCACACCTAAGTCGTCTGCAAGGGAAAAACACAATGGTAGGTATATAATAATTATTACTGTTAGCGGTATATTACATTTACTGAAATATGGTTTTCAGGTAGATTATGATGAATAAATATCTGTAAGTGCTAAGTTCTCGTACACTGAAACAAGGAATTATATAGAGAAGGAAAGGCAACTGATTGAGATTGTGTGAATGCTTGCGTATTCAAGCAAAATCTTGTAATATCTCATTTTTAATTATCTTAACTTCCATTCATCTCAGGAAAACAAATCAAAATTCTTACACTGCAGAATGAAATTGTCATCAAAACAATACCATTCCCAGAAATGTATGTTTAAAATTGTTGAAGTACTTGAGATAACAAAATTTGTATATTGCACCTAAAATAACGACGAATTACGATAAATATTCCTTCGACCTCAATATCTTTAATTCAAGAGCATTTAGCGTGAACGAAACATGTTTAAACATCCAAGATTACATACAACTTACAGTTGATGTACAAGAAATCAGTTGCCTGTGAATTACGAATGATTAATTTGCATATTATGAATCCTTCGTGTGCTGTTTCATCAACATTTAGTCAGGAGATGCAAGTTTCCTATCTTTCTATACAAGTCCTTGACTGAAATAGCACATCTGAGCCAAAGGCTGAATTCAGCTATTCTAATTTTTGTTTTTGGAACATTGACATGACATTGTGTCTAATTGCCATTTATTTCTCTGATTCAAGTGGGAAAGTTATCACTTACTTGCAGAGATGGACTTGCTCAAGCACTGGTTAACCTTCCAGAATTCCAGGAAAGAGTGGTTAGGTTAACTGATTGTCTGTTAGACCAAGATGCCAAAAAAATGACACTAATAATAGTCAAACAAACAAATTAATATGCTTTGTTCATTGAAAAGAAGTGACAGGTAAAATCAGATGAGCAACCTAGGTCCATTTGTGCCTTTTGTTTAGTATAGACCTCATGTGACTCATGTCCCCTCCTCTAGATCTTCCAGTGTTTCTCTCATACATTTATAACTACTTTTTGTTCAATAATTTTCCGTTGTTTTTTTCATGTGTTTTATATATGCGTCAAATCAAACAATATAAATAATAAGTATTTTGTAGACATTGGATAATGCCATTTTTAAAAATGTTGCATAAAATAAACCAAATGCTTCAATAATATCATTCAATTTAGGAAGGCATATTATTATTTACAGTAGAATTTCGATGGCTCAAACCCGACACAGCTGGACAAAAAAGTTTTTGAGTTAAGGGTTGTTCATGCTAAGTATACATTTACATACATGTATTAACATCAAAATAGGAATTTAGCTGGGACCAGATAAGTGGTTCAAGCTATATGTAGTGTTTCAGTCATCCGTGTTGGACTCAATGAAGTCCTACTTTATTAAAAACCAGCTATCAGTACTTTAGTACTTTGATTATGTAATATTGTATACTGGTTATTAACAAGATTGATTATACCCGCTAGCTCTGACAGCCTTTGACTGCCGGCACGTTATAGATCTGGAGGCATGGATAGATGAATACACAGAACACCTTCCTCCACTCAAAAACTTTATATTACCGGTAACTTTACCTGTTTACATATCTACATTTCCTGAATTTTAACTCACAAGAGCTGTAATTTGAAATAGAAGCATAACATCATTGACACAAACAGAGAATTTATATCAATTAATATTTAAGCAAATATTAAAGTGTCTAGTTTTATTTTAAAGCTGTAAAATAATAATAAAAAATAGTAAATATAACCTGTGTTAGTTGTCACCTCTGGTACACAGCAACTTGTCTTAAGCAGCCACATTTGATATTTTCCATTTCTATACTTTCAGAGCAAATGAACTTGTATTAGGCAAAACCTGTCTTAAAAGGTCATTTTTGGCCCTTTTCCTGGAATGGCTGCTTAAGACAGGTTTAACTGTATTGTACTTTTGTTCAAGTGTGTTGTATACTGGGCTTATGTTGCAAATAGAACTACTGAATTTAAATATATTAATGATAATAATAATATGTACTCACCTAAATAAAATAAGTATAAATAAATAAATAAATGTGGAGCGCATGGCCCAGTGACAAAGCATCAAACCCGGAGGGTCGTGGGTTTGATCCTCCCCCGCAGCTATGTGTGGTATCTTTAAGAAAGACATTTTTTTCCGCATATGCTTAGAACTATTTCTTGCCATAAAGACTTTGAGCATGATTTGTATAAGGTGTTACAACTTGTTTCACAATCAAAGTAAAAAAATAATTTTAAACTTAACAATGTAAATGTATGTTATGTTACCTGTATACATAATTTACTTGTCCATAGACTGTAGTAGAATGGGACCAGCTGATGGTGAAGCGCTGAGTAAACGTGAGAACAGTAGAAAGTTTTGATTTGTTAGATGTTGTTGTATGGTGTTTCATCTATATTGTGATGGCATATACTGGAGACCATATTCTAAGCGCTGCTAAATGGAGTATCATGCCGGACACGCATTATATGATACCCAACCCAGTCACATTATAGTGACATTTGGCGGACCAAACCTAGAATTATCCTCTAAATGCTAAGTGTCAAGCGAGGAAGTTTCTAGTACCATTTTTCAAGTCTTTGATATGACCCGGTCACATGACCACCGCTGCAGTTTTGATTTGTTAGAAGTTAACAGCAATCGTAATACCAACAAATGTAACAGTGACCTTGTCAGTTGTTCAAACTCGCTAGCCAGGGCCACTTAGCTCAATCGGTAATGTGTCTGACTATCAATCCAGGGGTCGTTAGTTCCAATCTCAGTCCAGCAACAGTCTCCATGATGAGTGATATACGACATTGTGTCTCATTATCATTCGTCGATCACTTCTGATTCAAATGGGAAATATATCAGTTACTTGCAGAGATGAGGTGTGCTCGGGTATGGTTAACCTTTCAGGATCCCAGGAAACAGTGGTTTGGTTAACTGATCATCTGTTAGCCCTCGATGGCATAAAAATGGCGTAAAATTTTCAATAAAGCAATCAAACTCGCTATGTCTTCTTGATTTATATTTTAGTCTGGAGGAAAGTCTGCAACATCATTACACATGGCGAGGTCCGTCTGCCGAAGAGCAGAGAGACAGTAAGTTAATAATAATAATAATACTTAATTTAATGAGGGTATCACAGTCAGTTACAATAATCTTTCCTGTGGCCCTCAACAATAATAAAATGAACATGAAATTTAACAATGCAATAAAAATTAAAGTATAAATCAAGCACCTTATATTTTAAAACTATTGAAAATTTTTTTTAAATATTTATTAACCACAGCACATGTTTCTAATTCATTATCTCGGCATGCTGAATGTATTACATGGGTTTCTGTTTCACATATATGATGTGATGTATTTCAGAGTTGTGCCCCTTGTGAGAACAGGTGAAATGGATGTGGAGCCCCTCAGGTACCTCAACAGGTGAGATGATGACAATATCAAGATAGACACAATGGCAGTTATTCCTAACTGAAATTCTCAGCCACTTACTCCTAACTGAAATTTTCAGCCACTTGATCCTTACTTAATTTCTCAGTCACATAATTTTATATGCTAAATTTTCACTAATTTTGACACTTAAAATTATAAATTTATTATTTTTAAAGATTTTTTTATGTAAAATAGCTTTTGGTTTATTAATTAAATTTATTATATTACTGGCAATTCATTTTGGCTCAGTTGCAAAGAAAATTTAGAGCTTATATGAACCATTATCAAGTCTGCTTCCTTGGTAGAACCAGTACTGAAAGTTTATTTTAGTGGTATTTGGTAGAGCTGGGGATCAAACTCACAACCTTTGGTGTGAGCAGTCGATACTCTATCCGCTGAACTACCACCCTGCTTAAGTAGTTGAGCTTTTCTTGATATATATTTCTAATATTTTATGATAAGGCCATTATAAATTAATTGTAAGATTATAATAAAATATTTTCTTAAAAATGTGGAGGGCGGGAGGATTTTATTTTTAGCTTGCCGGGACGAAGTCCAAGCAGAGCTATTGCCGTGACTCGGCGTCATTGTCTGCAGACACCCAGGTTAAACTTTTGCGTTTAAGTTTAACATATCTATGCAACCACTCATTGGATGTGAATGAAACTTCGCATGTGTGTTCACCATCATCAGTGGAACACACACAGACAGGAACCATAACTCTAGATTGCCTTTTGGCACAGTTATGGACCTTTTTGGACTTAGACACCCAAAGGCGAGCTTTGTTGTCTTCTGACAATTCTTGTTTAATTCTATTTTTAAAATTTTGATGTTTTTTTAATAACTTTTTTTCAGGTTTGGGCAGCATGAAAATTAGGGGGCAGGTGGGGATGATAATCTAGCAATTAATTTATTACGGCCATAGTTTTATGTCTGCATGGTTGCTCTCTCAGTCTTAAAAAATTATAACCGCAAACTACTAGTATATATCAGAACATTGCTTTGACTTTTACATTCTTTACAGATTGAGTGACTTCCTTTTTACAGCGGCACGTCTTGCTGCTCACAAAGAAGGACACGATGAAAGAATATACAAGCGGATATATACTGATACAGATGAATGACTGCGTAGGGTCAGATTTATGAAAAGATAGACACGCAATTATATAATTTATTATTATGTTTGGTGATATAACAATCAATGTGTGATGACAAAAGAATAGATATTTGATTGACATATAAATTATGTTTTTTAACAGGATTTTGTTTGTTTGAATATTTATCATCATTTTTATGCCATTGAGGGCTAACAGACAATAAATTAACGTAACCATTCTTTCCTTGGATCCTGAAAGGTTTAGGGCTCAAACTGGGTCTGAATTTTAGGGAGAAGTGACTTCTCCTTCATCCAAAAAAAAGGAGAAGTGGAGAAAAAATAGGGAGAAGTGGTAAATTTCGTCATGAGATGTGTTTTTGTTTTATATTGTTTTTATAATGTTTTATATTGTTTTTGATTTATATCAAATGTGTTGGTTCCTATCTTTTATCTGATGTTGAAATTAAGGAACTAGTTTTTGTGATATATTCTTACAGAACAGGGAATTTAACTTTCTGAATAAAGATACAGCTAAATGAACTTACAATCTACTTTTTCATGGTAGGAGTATTCTTCATGCCACTCATTATTTCTTTTTTCTTTTTTGCAAAGAACATGGAACACTAGTACCTGGTAAAAGCAGAAGATAAATGCTATTTATCTATAACTTTATCTCCGAAAGAGTTATCAAAAATATATTTCTCTGTTCACATATCATTTTTATTTTTTACCAAATAAACACTTTTTTTTATTAAAATGCAAAACATAATCATAAGTTCATGAAACATACATTAAACACACATTTTTTAAATTTCAGATGCTGTGTTACATGCTATCCACACTGCAGTCTACACACTGCTTAAACTAACTGTTTCTTACTTGACCTTTTTAATTCCCATTTATAAATATTTAGTACTTTCTGTTGTTTCCAATATTTCAAGGCTCTTTGGAAGTCAAACTTTGTAGTTATAGGTCAGATCACAAATATTTATAGTAATTAAACCAGCTTATTTAAACAAACAAATTGAGTAACAAAACAATTTTTTTATGTGAATTCTATACATCACTCACGGACACCGAATTAACAGTTGTTATAATCTATTCAGTTCAATTTGTTTATTTCGACTTGAACATATTTATAGACAATTGTTAGGGGCAACATAATTATCAATACCTCTTTAATCATCGGTAATTTCTAAAAATCAAACGCGCTAATTATTCATTTTAAACGTATAATTTAAATGGGATTTTAGTTATTCCCTGAGAATCCTGACCTTTAACCCTATTGCCAAAGAGCTAATGTTACTGGCACATTGTCTGTCATCAGTCATTGTTCATTAGCAGTATTTTCTCTGAAACCACTTGGCCACTCGCACTCAACCTTTACATGTTTGTTCCTCATGTCTATGAGACTATACAGAAGGTCTTTTTTCCATTATCCAGGTTTGGCTAGCTCAGTTGGATACACATCTGATTGACAATCAAGCGGTCTTTAGTTTGAATCCCCACCTGGCCACAAACCACTCTGTGATGATTTTCTGATGAGTTGTGTCTTCCATCGTCTGTCTGTTAATATTTTTCATACAGACACCACAGCACCCCCATTTTTAATTGGATCTTAGTCAAACTTGCATTGAAGTTCTTGGACCAGCATGATTCGACCACAAATGTCCCCGCTATAGGGCTTATAAGCACATTTTAAGGGAAACTTAAAAATCATTTTCTCTGAAAGCATCCCAGACCTTAAATATTTAAATTTAGCATTGCATGAAGGATATCTCCTTAAAGATTAACTGAAGTTGGTCAGATCCCTATGATCAAATTTTATGTTGCCACCGTGGTCACTGCTTTGTATTACGTTATATAGGGAACATTTTAAAATGTTCGTGTCTCTGAGTGATTGATGTTCTGGAAAGGCCAGATGACAAAAACTACATTTACAGTATAAACATCGTAGTTTCTAAATATTTATAGAGTACGCGCTAAACAAGGCCAAATATTATTTTGGTTTAATATTTCATATTCTTAGTCTGTCCCCAGTGGCTGAGCAGTCTAAAGCACTGTTGTTTTATGACCAAATCGAGCCCAACTCGCTCCAAAAACTAAATGTGAGAAAGTTTAGCAGTCACTTGCGGAATAACGATAGATCTACTCAGGTCACGAAGTTCATTCTGAGGTCTTGACTGGATATGCCTTATATAACCTGCCATGTTTTGAAAATTACGTCAAATTAGGTCACCTGAGCAAAGTTCATTGGAACTATTCTGGACATATTGCCTGTTGTATAGGTGAAATCGGTGATACCCAGTTGAGAATGACAATTTCATTGTTTGTGAGTGAAATATAATCGATTTTTCAACCGCATTTAAAACATAGTTTTAATTATATGATTAAAAACAATGAATTTACCATTAATCATCAGTGAAATTATTAGGTATTATTCATTGAGAAATAGCCGGCTTGATTAGCTTAGTCTGTAGCACGTCTGACTATAAATCCAGGGGCCATGAGTTTGAATCCGTGCCTAGCCACAGTCTCCTTGATGATTGCATCTCCTTATCAGTTTGTCTCTAACCGCAGATTCAAGTGAGAAAGCTATCAATTGCTTGCGATTGGGTGTGCTCGAGTCTGGTTTACCTTCCAGGATTCCAGAAACCAGTGGTTAGGTAAAATAGTCAATCAATCACTGAAATATTTCTAGAATTTATAAAAAAAAACATAAACAAATATTGATATCTATTGTTAATGATTGTGGAATGCTTATGACAAATGAGAAACTCTCTGAGGAATAACTTTCTAAAACCAATTAAAAATCGAATAAAGAAAAAAAAATAGAAGTGCTTGTGAAGAATATTTAATGATATCACTAATTGATTAATGGAGTAATGTCAGTTTTGAATACTGGTATATTTGGAATGCTGTTTCATTCTGTCATATTGATCTTATGAATTTAAATGATTAATTAACCAAGCGTCTGTAGAGTAAACAGTAAATGGAATGTTTTTTGTAGGAATTGGCACTGGGGGATTTAGAGCGGGGACAGGTGGTTCGGTCCTCCCTGTGATTAGCTACCTTTTAAATACAAGCAAATATTTCAGTGAAATCGATGTGAATACATACATTGGTCAATCCATGTAGAATTTGGAAGCCCCCCCCCCCCCCACCTTCAGATTTAGAGCGGGGACAGGTGGTTCGGTCCTCCCTGTGATTAGCTACCTTTTAAATACAAGCAAATATTTCAGTGAAATCGATGTGAATACATACATTGGTCAATCCATGTAGAATTTGGAAGCCCCCCCCCCCCCCCCCTTCAGATTTAGAGCGGGGACAGGTGGTTCGGTCCTCCCTGTGATTAGCTACCTATTAAATACAAGCAAATATTTGAGTGAAAACGATGTGAATACATACATTGGTCAATCCATGTAGAATTTGGAAGCCCCTCCCCCTCCCCCCTTCAGATTTAGAGCGGGGACAGGTTGTTCGGTCCTCCCTGTGATTAGCTACCTATTAAATACAAGCAAATATTTCAGTGAAAACGATGTGAATACATACATTGGTCAATCCATGTAGAATTTGGAAGCCCCTCCCCCTCCCCCCTTCAGATTTAGAGCGGGGACAGGTTGTTCGGTCCTCCCTGTGATTAGCTACCTATTAAATACAAGCAAATATTTCAGTGAAAACGATGTGAATACATACATTGGTCAATCCATGTAGAATTTGGAAGCCCCTCCCTCTCCCCTCTTCAGATTTAGAGCGGGGACAGGTAACTTTAATTTTTACACTATTTATGAACATTTGTGAAACGGAACCCAGTATGTTCAGTCCGTGTTTATCAAATCAAACGTTCAGTCTGTTTACAGATTTTATTGTCATTTAGAAAAAAAGACGTTAATAAGCATTAAAGTTTGTACAGTTTTCCTATTTTTTAATATGCCTAAAATTCTACAAATTTTACATGAACGTGCCATTGCTGAACAAAAAAAGAAATTTCCGCTATGTTTAAGTGAAGCTGTGATTTTTGGTTTCCAACCCCTGCAACATTTACTTGTATTCAATAATTCCATCTTTTTTCCGAAACAGTGGAACCATGCAGTTTTCCATACATATGCGCCTTGCAAGGCTCTTGTCGTACCTTTCATAGTACGATGGACTGGTAGTCTATCCTAGACCCTGATATCCCCCGAATCAGGTCTATTAATCACCATTGCAAAAGCAGGAAATTCTATGCTAATCCCACAATTCATAGCAATTAAACGCTTACTAAATTGTGACGTCATCCAAACTTTTAGTTGAACAACTGACAAATCAACTTGCTCAAATGGAGCTTTCCCATCATTGCTATTAACGGACCCAATCGGGAGAGATGGGTCCGTGCTATAGACTAGTACGATGGACAAATCTGCACGTAAAAACATGGCGGAAGTTTCTTTGTGTGTCAGATATATTTGTATCAATATTCATTAACACTCAAACGTACTTTAAATATTAATTCATTTTTTTTTTGACATATTCAGATACTCTGCTGAGTAATATTTGAAACCAAAAGCTAAGTACATGTATTGAAAAGGCTATAGAGTCTGGAGAAGCGATACAATGCAACAGGAAGGGGTTAAAAACAGGTACATAAAAGTTTCCATGCATAAAGCAACAGTGTACACGGTGTCCTTTACGTTAAACATCGACCGAAGTTAGAGTGCAGTCTGGAAGACATTTCCCGATGTAGCTAAATATATATATTTTTTTAATGTGTTCTAGCCAAATGAAGCATAGCATTTGAACAAAAGAAGTCACCATTTCTACTTCTATTTCTAACCGCGGGGAAGTTCCCCTGGGCTCCCACCAGCGAAAGTGAAACCACCTTCGCACACCCTTCCGTGAGTAACTTGCAAAGTTGCCACACTTTGCTCCTACAAGCGTTTCCAGAGCTTATATGTCATTAATATCTGAGAAAAAGATCCAATAGAAGCAAAGACGACAACATAGTAAAGAAAATACTGGACTTTTTAGTATTTTATTTTCAAAGAAATACTGTTTTAAAACGTATTATACATACATCGATTGTGAAACAAGTTCTAACAACTTAGACATTTTTCCTGAATAGAATCCTGGATAAAATGTCTTTCGCAAGGACACCACACATAGCGGTGGCGGAGGATCGGATCCTTAACTCCCCGATCCTGGGTTCGGTGGACCTACTGGACCACGCGCTACACTGAATGAAGTCAATATATCAATAAATAAAAGAACCAAATTTACAACATTGAAGTCATATATTTACAACATATAATAATCCATTAGGCCATAATAAATTAACTCTTAGATTTGCATCCAAATTTTATTTCAAAATAGTGACCTAGTGTAATTTACAATGTTTAAGATATTAAAACGGATATGTCATATATTTAGTCATGAAATGAAACAAAATCAAAAGGTTTAAAATGCGGCGTCGTTTTGGCAAATATTACAGTTCATCGGTTACATAAACGTGGGTGGGGGAGGGCGAAAATCTAGCAATTAATTTATGCCATGTTGAATACAAAGTCTAAACATGACATTTTAGTTCATAATATTCACTTGTCTAATGGAATCTGGTAGATACTAAATGCTATGTTTTCTTTTACATTATGAATATGGTTCAAGTACATGCGCGTAAAGTCAAACCTATATCAGTGACGACCTCTCTATAAAGCAACCATTTTCTATTGATCATTTTTATTGTTCTTTGAAGGATCGTAAATATTGCTGTTATAACTTGTGACCCAACATATTTGCATATTATGGTAATAAAATAAGTTAATCTATAGTTCTTGTTTTAATCAACCTGTATTAAGCAGCTAATTGCCTTAAGGGGTCATTTTGCTTGAGAGGGCTGCTTAAGACAGGTTTGACTGTATATATTGAGGTAACAAACACAAAACCTTTCACGGTTCCATGTAATCTGACGTAATTGGTAGATAAGCCATGAATACTACAACTGGTATAGCCATAGACAGGAACACAACAAAGAAAAGTATTTTATCTATCGCATAGCTGACGTCTTTCCATGTGACGTCAGAATTCTCGTGATCAGTTCTCCTCTGCATATCGTCTGCCAGTTCTGAAGCTTTGTCAAGTGTGTTACGCTTTCCAGGACTAACAAATTCCTGTAACTTTATCTTGTACATTATTTTTTCATTTGAATTCTGATCATCCTCACCAACACTTGTTTCCTCAGCCGGCAGTGAAATGGTCTTCACTTGATTACTTCTATAGCATTTGGGTGAGGTCACTCGTACAAGTGCCAGATAGAACGATCCAATTTCTACCAAATCACTGCGGTGGTAGATGGCCAGGTTAAGATCACGGACAGCGTGCAAAAGATGCTGGAGATCAGGCCGATGGTTACGAGAATGCATATAAGTACTGCAGGGTCCGACGGCAGCATGTCACTTATAACTGTCAAGAAAACCGTTATAGCCAGTAATATCGTCACCGAGAAACTCACCCGTTCCCCAGACTCGCTGGGCAGGAAGAAGACCAAAGGGTTTAACATGCCAATTCCTACAAGTGGTAGAAATAACGTCATCACGTAAAACATGTATTGTCGCTTCATCTTCACTCTAAACACGCCTTCGGATACGCCAGATTTACTTCTCACGAATGTTGTCGTCTCTTCAAGCATCCATTCACCGTTTGGGGTTAACATCATCGTGTTGAAGCCGTCTGCTGGGATTTGGATTTGCGCCTTATTTTCAGAATGACCGAAAACAATGAAAGCAATATCGCATACTTGTTTGTCAAAAGGCCAGAATTTCATATTGAATGTGCAAAAAGTTTTGAGAATATTTCGGGGTTGGTAACTAGCCAATCCACCGGAAGAAATTGTCACGAACATCCATGATTTTCCCAACAATTCGACGTCTGGTGAATACGGAAGAGCTAACGGCGGCGTCCAAACCAATTTGTGTTCAATTAACAAATCGTCGGTATTACCATAGCTCGACGGCGTCCAAGTCAGTTTCTCATCGTACCACGTGCATTGTAGGCTGGTCGCCGTCTTCAGTACACCATTTCACTGTGTCAGCCTCAAGAACAGCATATAAGTTTAGAGATATATTGATAGTTATAGCGTGTGACTGGTCTAAGATTGGTACGAGATTAGTGTTGTACCCGGTAAGTAGATCGGAGCGTAGCGTTGTTGCGTTGTCGTACGTTTCGCCAGATGTGAACGTTAACGTAACACACAGCACAAAACCATGAATGATCAGCATTTTATTCTGATTCATTATGAACCTTTTTAGACTTTCATACAACGTCAGTTAGATAAAAACAATGTGAAGCATGTGCACGCACATGTATTGATTTATCCAATGAAACAATGTCTTCAAGTAATTTAAATTATTACGTTGATTTTCCAACTAAAATGCGCACATTAACAAACTGCTTTTTCTTCAAAATATTCAAAATTGAAAATTCAACTGCTGTCTTTTATTTACGCAATCTTCTCAATTAATTGTCGGAATTATTTTATCAATGAAGTGTTTGTGTAAAATCGTAAGCGTTGATCAAACATGCGGATGTTTAAAATCCAACAAAGCAAATGTCGACTTTTGCAAACGACACGTTCTATCTTACCGCTGTTTCCGAACAGTAGTCCGATACTTGGTCTATGTCTGTTAACACATTGGTATCTGTTGAAGATGTGTACAAGTTATCGCTCACACTAGTTATAACTAGTGCTAGTTATTGGGTATAAATAAATACCTAAACTTAATTGATTAATCTGCAATGTACACACATCGTTAATTAGTTTTAGCTCAACCGAGCAAAGTTCAAGTATTCCTTTAGCAAGCTCTTATCCACAGATTTTTTAAATAACTTCTCTGAATTCTCTCAACACATTTTATTGAAACTTAATCAGGTTTACCCATCTTTCCAACATGGCCACTTTTACTTAAAAACAGACTCCTATTGCGAATTTTTCGGATATATCGTCTGAAACATTTTATTCAGTTTCTACTACATCTATATTAGATAAGGTTGAACTATTTTGCATAATAGCTACCTATGTGTATTTTTATTTTGCACTGTACGGCTATAATCTGGTAGACTTAAATTTTCCAATATGCTCTTCTTGTAATATATGTAATCCGATCAGCAAAATTTGTTTCAAACAACCATAAAACCATTATATTACACGAAATCCATATAATAATATGTGACCACACGCGACCCTCAAGTTCACAAGGTGATATATCAGATATCAGAATTCGTATTAACGTTGGACAGTATACTAAATTGTGCCAATTATCTGAAGTAACCGAACTTGTATTTTCACATCTGAATAATAGTAGTAATTGAATTTAAAAAGTGTGTATGTATAATTTGCAGAGATGAATAATTTAAAGATTTCTGTAATTTACATATCGACATATCGATATTTCAGCCTTTACAAATATGAAATTGCTAATAACAGGTTATTTAAATTACTATTAACTCTTCTTCATGCATTGTATACATGTTTTATGTTTCTTCTCTTTCTATATTTTTATAACCGAAGACAAAACAATTCACATGTATACGAACTGACAATAAGCTATTAGAGTATACTATTTTTTTTTAGCTCTATTGCGATGAAAGCTCTCGAGTCCGCTTCCTGGGTAGAACTAGTACTGGGTGTTGTTTTATGAGAGGTGTCGGGTCGAATGATCGAACCTGCAACCGCTGGCGTGAGCGGTCAACACTAACCATTTACGTTTTCAATTGTCATGTTGTTCTGTTCTGTTCTGTTTGGTTGTTCTGTTCTGTTCTGTTCTGTTCTGTTCTGTTTGTTCTGTTCTGTTCTTCTGAATCTAAATCTCATTACGCATTGACAAACGAAATATATATGTTTTAAGAATAAACGGTAGTGTACTATGTTTGACCAATAAATACGTTTTAACAACACACAATAGAAATAAAAACATGTGCAGAAAGATGAAGTAGTAAGTTTTCCATTAGTGGCAAAAATTTCATATTGATATTTAAAGACGTTTTTATTATTTATTGCTTTAAGAATGGGCTAAAAATGAGAAAATCATCACCAAAAAATAACTGTAAGTGTAAAAAATCTTCATTTCTTTAAATTTTAAAATAAAATAGTTGTCCCAACTTCACAATCAATCCCTTTTTTTTTAAATACCAAAATCACAAAATATGTTGTTTGGTCCAAGAGGAGTTGTGTTTCCATGATTTAGAAAACGTCAATTGTGCCACCTGAAATTTAGACAATCGCCTCCAGTTACCAATCTCTGTTTATATGTCTCTGCCTATATGTATACACACATAGCTAATTCCTATTGACCAAACTGTCCACGATGTTTGATAAAGGTACTCCAGTTCCTGATATCTCCCGAATCTGGTCTGTTCAACCCCAATGAAACGGTACGGAGTGCCTGTCCCACAATTCATAGAAGTCATAGTTTTTTAAGCGTTATGTTGGACAGGCATACAAGTCCCTGCGTTGTACAATTGTATGAATTTTATTCTTTAAATAATCCCCATCTGTGTTTTAAAATATTAACTTTGAAAAACAAATACATCAAACAGTCTCTCTAAAGAGTATGATGTTCTTCAGACGAGCGTGTCTAAGCTATATTTGCTCTCTTGTCCTTAATCCTGAAGTAATCCACTAAATCAATTATCAACAACTACACGTGTTAGAGAGTTGAATTGACAGAATCTCATCTTTGTATTTGGTATTAATCATCATTCATATGCGGAAAATTATCATTCATGAACAAACATTGAGAAGGGTATATTTGATTGATATTTCCGCTAATTGTAGTTATCAATGAAGCAATTTGTCAATTTTCGATTCATTCGGAATTCCTTAATTAGTCTCTTTAAACGGATTTTTATATCAATATTTAACGATTGTGAGGCCGTGTAAATAGTACAATGTAATTATAGTTCATTTGTGATCTTAAGAGAAGTTCAGTTTTTGATTAAAACACACTTAATTAGCTTTAATAATACCATGAGTAAACAAAGTAAACCAAATGAGATTGTGAATTACTCACAAACTTATCCGAAATCTACATTCTCGGTCCGAGATTATAAAATGTGTTCCATGATCATTTTAGAGTTCTTCCCCAAATCAAAAGGACTCATTATAACAAATAAAAAACGTTAAGACCCTGTAACTTTCTACCTAAAATTTGCACTAATTAATATTTTCAAGTTCACAGATTCGATGCTGAGTTAAGTGTTTGTGCTTTAATTCCTGGTTTTACGTGATTTCTGGAAATTGTTTTTGAGTACGAATTAGAATTGATCATGAATAAAAAAGTTGTATATAATCTCGGAGCTAGACCAGATGTCACGCTGCATTATTTATATATCAATCAATATATCTAAGGTAGAAAGTAAATATAGTTGTGCAGCGTTCTTGTGCATTGTGGCAGGTACATAATTATAAGTATATCTGGGGCGGATCCAGGGTTTCAGTTTATAGGGAGCGTTCACAAAAACAGAACGGACACGCATGTTTTTCGGAAGAAATATAGAAAATCATATTAATAAAAAAAATATGAGAGTTTAGGGGTGGGGACGACGCCGAGAAAATACCCATAATGCACAGATCGTCGGGATATCCTCAGTAGTTGACAGATGGTCGGTATATTTTCAGTATTTGGTGGTTATTGTTTTAATAAAGGAGCCATGATACATTGGGTCGCAGTAAGTGGAGGTTGATTTTTACATCGGGAATGCTTTGAAAAACAGGCAATTTGCATTTTCCTCATCTATGAGTTTTTTTTTTATACAGTTCTGCCATTCAAAAAGACGTGACAGGTGAAATCAGGTGAGCGACTTAAACCCATTTTGGTCTCTCTCTTTTTAAAGTGCTGTTTCTTGATCGATACTGTTTGATACAACAATCCATCACTTACCAGCGGGAGAATGGTACTTTTTCTCCATCAGTAAACTGGGTCATGCCATATATAGTGGGAAATGACGTTAAACGCCATTAAAAGAAATAAAATTAATGATCCAATTAATGGCATTGGTCATTCTGCTTTTTAAGTAATTACATTTCAGACTTCGTTTCCATCTGAGGCATACAATACGTCAATTATCGATTAATGCATTTGTAAATATTAGATAATTGCATTTTTTTTTCTTGTCGGTTTAGTTTTTAATTGCATTCTTCAGTTATTGTTTTGTTGTAATGTTGTAATTGAAATATGAGATCAATAAATCATGAAAGACAAATTAAATATGTCAGCTGTAATGGTGCAGTGTTAGAGATTAATAAAGCATTAAACATAGAGTAATCATGTCTTCTTTAGTGTTGGATTGTCTAATATTGATAAGTACAAATTCAAAATAATGTGTTTGAATGATGGTGTTGGAGATACGATTTCAAGTTTTTTCAACTTCTCCCATCATTTTATATAGAAATTATAAAGAATTGGAGTGATTGTCTTAAATTTAAAAAAAAAAGGACCAAAATTTTGAATTTAAAATTATGAAAATATAATCAACTTGTATGTGGCATTTTTAACAACATTTTAAGATAAGTAGGCGTACTTATTTGATATTTTTAATGGTTATTTATTTATTAAGATTTAAGTCTTTCTTGTCGGTTTATAGTAAAAATATTATCGGATTTCACGCAACATCCCGGATATCCGGAAAGTTGGGTAGATTATGACTGAGGCAGACACATATACACATGTGTATGCAATTAGTCACTGGTTCATGTATTCTAATTGTCAATTTTGGATTGATAAATCGGTAAAATGCCTAAAACAAAATCCCACTGTGCATGACAATTCAGTCTAACACAAATACTAGATAACGAGTTGAAATGTTACGGTTTACTCAGCAATATCTCTTTATTGAACTTTTTGTTATTAAGTTACCAATTATGTGAATTCTTATTTACCTTGATATTGGACCGAAGACAATCGTATTGACCCGATATATAGCCTTACCAGACTTCTGTTTCACAAATAATTTACTATACTTGAATACTTTGACTTGTTATTAAACTGAGATATAATATGAAACCATATGAAGTTTTAGATTTAGTATTTAAGCAGCCTATGTGTTGGTTGAACTGTATCCATGCACTTTATTTACTCAACCTCAGTTCCAGTTAACATTATTATTTAGACCATTATAAATTAATTGCTAGATTATCATTCAAATTTTTCTTAAAGGGCGGGAGTACTTTATTTTCATTTTTAAAATTTTTGATGTTTTTTTTTTATTATTTTTTTTATGACAATAAAAAGGGTCGGGGAGGCATAAAAATTAGGGGGGGGGGGCAGGCGGGGATGATAATCTAGTAATTAATTTAGTATGGCATTAGGTATAGTACCTACATTGGAAACATGAAATCCTTCAATGGGGTCGCTGATTCTTCTTTGTTTAAAATTGCATTTTCCGTGGTTTAATGTTCCTTTTCTTATTTGAATTACATTATTGATGTATTTTGACCATTTGAAAGCATTATCATGTTTGAATTGTGAATTTAGAAGAAAAAATGATGCTTGGTATTTGTGGTATGAATAAGGCCTTCATAATTTCTGACGCCTACTTTCATCAACAGTGTATGCCTTCACAATGAACATAAAACACTCTCTTGGTCGGACGTCACCTCATGATCCCTACTTTTCTCATCGTATTTTTATCGTGCAGAAGTTGACAAACAAGAGTTTCAAATCTTTCGTTTGGATCCTTCAAAGAATGGCAAGAATGCAGACTGTTTAATACACCTTTATGATTACGCGCATTTACTATTTGCATGGGTCGGAACCTCTCACGATACACCGTATATATACGGTGTTACAGTAAAACGTTACCTGGCGCGAAAATGGTAAACAACGAGTTATTTTAATATATTAATGTAGTTTTATTTACAACTTTTTGTTTGTTTGAAGTCATATGAAATGCAGTATAACATATTTTTCTCTTAGAATTGCGATCTCTGTGTTTATTTTTATTTTATTAGTTGTGTTTTGACATTGGTTTTCGTGGTTAATCAAATTGTTTTGTTTACGGTCAGCTAACTTCATTCTTCTTCCAATAATGTACAGGGCCCTCTACTGAGGCAACTGTGCGGTTATGTTCCAGAGGAGCCCAGTACAATGCTAAGAAGAATAATCTACTACTTTTTTCTATATGTTTACATTTTAGCGACTGATCTTGAATTATTGTCATTATTCCCACTGGAATACTACATTATCTTTATCACAGGGGCTAGGAAAAAATATATATTCTACATCCTATATATAGGATGATAAAGACAATGGTACTATTGCAAACTCTTGCCATAACTTAAACTCTGTATCTGGTATGTGGTAGAACCCAAAATATGTACTTTTTACAATAGAGAAATACCTTATTGTTGGTCATACTGGTGATGGTTCTTGAAAGACTGAAAGGGTCTGCATGCATGGCACTATCTGGTAGACTGAGAAGTCCTTCCTTAAACGTCTTTAGTTCTTACTCCTCTTTCCTCATCTTGATACCAATCCTTGTAAATAAATAGCTGAATGGTTTCAATTAAACTCTCTTCAGTGATAAATTTTACCGGTTATAATGGTAACCCAGTCTATGCAATAAGTAAACAATGTTGCTAAGTAGTCTCATTTAATCGCCGTAATAGGGTGTAGAGGATGATCAAATTTAAAAAAAAATTAAATCGTTCGACAACGTGCTTTGATATGCACTAGTCGCCAAGTTGCTTGATTTTTTATTGACAGGACACAAACTTTGGAATGCTGAGTGTTCTGGCAAGATACCTGTAATTCCCAGAGCTGTTTCAATATTTTGGGTATATCGCTGGTTGAAAATCCTATTCAACAACATATTGAGGTTATATTTATATAATATGTACTCACTCGTCGTGGTAAATCATAAATGACTGTCACGCCATGACAATTTTTTTTTTGTAATTTGAAGAATAAATCTTTGAAAAAAAAAACTTACGCTGCATTAATATCACTTAATATATACTCGGTTTTAGGTTGTTGGTATATTAAGATGAAATGTAGAAATCATGAAACTTTGTTTAAAAAGTGTTTTGTTCTTTAAAATGTACAGACGATATACTCTGAGAAACTTTTTATTTTGACTGCTTTTTTGTTTTGTGAGGTGTCGAGACGAGCATGCGCGACTTTCTATACCAGTTTAAATATCGGCTGGTCTGTGTATCTACAGCACGCTTTCGGTCTTACCGGCACCGTTTATTTTTATTTAACTGATGTTAAAAGGTTATGGAAAAAAGAAATTAATGTTAAGAAAATTATGTTCATTTTGAAAGCAAATTATACTAAAAAATGATTACATAATTTGAGAAATTTAATAAACAATTGAGAAGTTCATGGTTTTGTAGCCATGTTCATAAAAAATTAATGTCACATACTGCATTAAATGACTTCCATATTGTGCAGTGTCACTGTGTGTATGCTAACACTACATTTTTGTACTTTTTCTGATTGCATTTTGGTCAGTTATGACATACATGCCAAGAACGATTAAGAAGCAGAAAACTTGCTAATTTTGTGTACTTAAAAGTCTATATAATTATGATACAGTACAATGTCTTGTGCCTAGTTTTCTACAGCATTGGTATATCATTTATTTTTTAACATCTAAACTGTCATTTTACTATTCAGCAATGGTCTGTAAGAAATCCAAAGATTGAGCAGTAAAATGACTGATATAAGATAAAAGGCAAAATGGAAAGTTTGATGTCCATTTGAACAGCTAAAAACAAAATATCGTAGCAGTTTAACAGGAGTTTGCAATTACCTCTGTTACGCAGTCTTTTGTGTTAAGCAGCCAAACATGTTAGTTTTATATTAACAGCCAAACTTGGTCTTTATTCAACAACCACATGCTCTAAGGGGCCATTGTAGTACATCCCCACTGTATGCTGCCACTTAACACACGTTTGGTTGAATATCATATGCGCATTACTCATTACTATTCTGAAAAACTCAAGAATACTCATCTACTCTGAATTTGATGAGTTATTACTCATCGGCTTAAAAATTATCTGGAGCTCTGAGAATCTGATGAGATAAATCATGGTCAATTGCATTCTCTTTAAAACTATTTCACAACCCTTGACTTCAAAAAAATATTTTCTGTATTTTATGATCTATCTTGATGGTTCAGTACAACATTGCTATACTTCCTTATTTCTTTATGTGTAGATAGAATCATGTTAGTTTATACAAATTTATTTTTAGCTGGATTGCGATGAAAGCTCAGAGCTTATATGAATCTCTCTCGAGTCCGCTTCCTGGGTAGAACCAGTACTGAGTGTTGTTTTATGAGAGGCATCGGGTCGAGCTGGGGATCGAACCCGCAACCTCTGGCATGAGCTGCCAACACTCTATCCATTACATCTACCGACCCCACTTAATCGTGTTGCAGTGACATGCCATTTTGGTGATTTTATATATCAGAGGAGTCTTGCAATAATTTCTTTTTCTGTTTTATTTGAAGTTGACCATGATGAATCAAGAGGAGGTGGAGGAGGAAGTTTGGGCCGAGTGTAGCGATGATGAAATGTATAACCCGGGAAAGATGCCCAAGGGAACATGGGAGCCCAAGGCTGAAGATATGATGAAATTGTTTGAGGAACTCAAATCAAAAAAGGTTTCCCTTTTTAAATTGTCTAATATTATCTAAATTTTTATCCAAGGCCATCCTTAAAATAATGGTTTGTTTTCTGTACTCCGACCCTGGCAGTATTTTTTATATGGGTAAGTAGGTTATCTTCAACTCTGTAAGCCAAAGGCCAGAAGACTGTCATATCTATTGTTATGCATGAAAACTCATAATACATGTAGATTAAGTTGAATAGAAGGGACATTAGCCTAACATGTTGCTTTAATCAGAAAATTCTCCCTTTATTGTGGTAATTACAACAATAAAACAAATATTTAGTGGAGAAGTTTCAGTAAAAGTAGAGAAAAAAAGTATATTTCATGGTAGAGAGAATGAGGGCCATGAACATCCAATGTAACGGTTCACAACATACAGCCTGCAGACTCGCAGTCTTAATTAATTTAGAATATGATTAATATATTTTATGTAATATAATTGTGCATTCTTATTTTTACTTCATGTGAGATCAGGTTCTGGAGTTGAGTTGGAAATGTCCAGGGCGACGCCCACCTGAGTCTGATATAAAAGAGGAAGAAATAAAGGAGGAGCTGATAGACACACCCCCAAAGCAAGAGGAGAAGAAGTGAGTGATTTTCTACAATATAATTGGGTTATCTAAACATTACAATTATGTTGGTAATTGTTTTTGTTGCATGTTTAGGCTGACAACTTTAATTATGGTAGTTAAATTGAAACATAATTAATTGCTTTATTTTAAAATAGAACAGCAAAAGGGTTGGGTCAACATTAATTTGGTTCTCCCCAACATCAATTAACTAACATTTATAAAAAATTACAATACTCAAGCTGGGAACCAATGTATGCAATACTACTTAAGGGAGTAGAAAATGAGTTCATTGTGATGCAAAACCAATGTTTACCTTTAATATGGGTATTGGAAGATAGGAATCAACCAAATATTTTTTTAAGGGTGGACTTAAAATCAAAATGAAATATATATTCTTAAAAGGAGTATATCAGGGGGAAATGCTATAACTATCTTAAAATATAAAATTATTTATAAAATGGATAAAAAGCATCTCATTATCATAAATGAAAAAATCAGAGTGGTTGTCAAAACCTCAGAATGTGATAAAAACATGCCAAAAAAGTGATTTCCTAATTTAGGCTATGCACCTAGGTTAAACTAAAATAGATTTATTAAATAAAACTTATTTTGTGACATTCTATATGAGTCAAGTGATTTCATTTTGATTTCAATTTTATCTATTATACACGTTTACATGTAATAAAACAATTTTATCTTAGAAAGAGTCCAAAAGACGACGTAAAGGTCGCCAAGCAGTATTTAAGTGCTGTCTAATTTTAAAATGGGGATTTCGTTTCAAGTTTACCACTACAATAAAGATATCGATTTTGTCCTCTTTTGCAGATTTAACAAATCTAAACATTTGGATTTTATTTATTAATGGTAATGAGATGCCTTTTATCCGTGTTGAAAATAATTTAATTTTTTAAGACATTTATGGCGTTTTTAAGAAACAAAAAAAAGGAATTGAAAAAGAGCTATAAAATTGCATAGAGCCTTTTTGTATGTGTCGATAGAGAAACAGCAAACTAAGAATTGCTTATTTTTATCATTTTGGTAGATACAATATGTAACTGGTATGAAATGTCTGGAAAGATTTTTTCTATAAAAGTTTTAAGCGAAAAATGGATTCGAACACCAAAATTCTATCCAACTGTGGAAGAACGTGTGATTTTATAAATTTATATACTGGAAACAAAATGGAAATTGCTCACAGCTTTAATAATTTTGGTACATATATTTCCAGACAAATTGTTCCTAATGAGTTTGACTTTGATGATTTCCCGGATACAAAGACAGTGTTGACTCCACGCAGGACACCAGGTAAAGTAACAGAATAGTTGAAGAATTTCAGAGTAAACGTCCCTATGTTCTATCATGGAAGTAACCTGCTTAATGTGAATTGTTTTTATTTTAATCAGACCGTGGCGTGGTCTAGTGATACAGCGTCCGCCATGCATGGGGAAGGTCGTGGGTTCGATCCTTGGCCAGGTCATACCAAAGACTTTAAAAATGGTACTAGAAGCTTCCTCGCTTGACGCTCAGCATTTAGAGGAGAGTTCTAGGTCTGGTCGGCCCGGTGTCAGTATAATGTGACTGGGTGGGGTATCATACCATGTGTCTGCAGCATGATACTCCAGTGTGACAGAGCTCAGAATACTGTCTCAAGTAGACACCATCGTGATATGATTAAAAATTGTGAAAGCGACGCTAAACACCATACTACATTATTTTAATCAAATATACTACTTCATAGTCCTGGCTTCCATTTCACCAATATTTTCTTGAGTTTTGTTAAAGACTCATACATAAACACTTTGACTGGTAACATAATTTTTTCTAATCATTGTCAATGAAATTGAATGCAGATTTTCTGAAGCCAGTCTGAAATCATGATCACATGTATACTTTTCATTAATTTTATTTTTTTTTAAGTATATCAATATATCATTAAATATGTTGGTGAAACAGGAGCCAGTTTGTCACTTCATCTATATTGGACTTATTATGATTACTGTACGTTTTGATTTGCCATGGTAACAGAAATAAGTTGGCTTCAAAAATGACTCTAATTTTGCTCCAACTCTTTTTTATTTTGCCCCAACTTTTCCAACAGGGCGAAAGTAGTGGAGAAAAGATAAAAGTTGCCATAGAAACTCTTGCATGGTCATGTTTGTAAACCATGTTCTGTGATAACCACAGAGTTAAATGTAAACCTGTTTTCTGCTACAGCAGTTGAATTATCCCTTATAAAAAAATCACTTGATCAATATGTGCATTTTTTTCAGGTTCTGCCCCAAAACAACAGAAAAAAGTTGCAAAGATGGACAAAGTGCTTAAGGACATGATGCAACAACGCAAACTCCAGGCGGCTGAGCGTGAAGCCCGAAAACTTGCCAAATCTCCTCGTGGGAACCCTTCCAGTCCTGGTAGAGCACGATTAGGGAGTCCCGCTGGTTCCCCTCGAACACCCTCAACTTCTCATGGCAACAGGAATTCTCCTGTGCGGTTAAGTGGTGGTGTTGACAATAACATGACAACCCCTCTGAGGGCCCCATTAGACCATAATTCTCCTCTGAGGAACCCTGCAGAGCAAGAAAACACACGGAAACCGCTAACAAGTGAACTGGGAAATGCTAGTGCTAATTCTCTGTCCCATTCAGGAGAAACAAACATAGTGTCTAATTCTGGACGCTTGACCCCTTCTAGGCAGTCTGCAACTCCAGGTGGATTTGTTAATAAACCCTCACCATTCGAATCAAATCTGTCGCAAAGATCCAGGGAAATAGGTTCTGTGAACAATTCTGTGATGGGAACAGAAAAACAAACAACTCAACATAAAGACAATGCAGCAACAAGTGCTTCTAATACCGGTAATACTACAGAACAAAGTAAATCGTCAACAGACACAAACATGGACACAAGCTAACATTATCTTACAAACATGACACAAATTTGTAATATCATTAAATAAACTTCATATCACATCCTGTACAAGTTTCTGCCAAAATTTATCCTTACATCAGTTATTTTGCACATAAAATTCCATTCAATATCATTATTTAAGGTGCTAGAGGCAATATCAATGTTAAAAGTATTGCAGGGTAATAACATTATTCAAGGTACTGGAGACGATCTCATTGTTAAAGGTACTGGAGGCAATATCATTGTTACATATACCGGAGACAATCTCGTTGTTAAAGGTACTGGAGGCAATATCATTGTTACAGGTACCGGAGGCAGTCTCTTTGTTAAAGGTACCGGAGACAATATCATTGTTAAAGGTACCGGAGGCAATATCATTGTTACAGTTACCGGAGGCAATATCATTGTTAAAGGTACCGGAGGCAATATCGTTGTTACAGGTACCAGAGACAATCTCGTTGTTAAAGGTACTGGAGGCAATATCGTTGTTACAGGTATCAGAGACAATCTCAATGTTAAAGGTACCGGAGGCAATATCATTGTTACAGGTACCAGAGACAATCTCATTGTTAAAGGTACCAGAGGCAAAATCATTGTTACAGGTACCTGAGACAATCTCATTGTTAAAGGTACCGAAGGCAATATCATTGGTACACATACCGGAGACAATCTCATTGTTAAAGGTGCTGGAGGCAATATCATTGTTACAGGTACCGGAGACAATCTCATTGTTAAAGGTCCTGGAGGCACTATTATTCATGATTATTAAAGGTTCTGGAGGCAGTATCATTCATGATTATTAAAGATACTGGAGACAATCTCATTGCTAAAGGTACCGTAGACAATCTCATTGTTACAGGTACTGGAGACAGTCTCATTGTTAAAGGTACTGGAGGCAATATCATTGTTACAGGTACCAGAGACAATCTCATTGTTAAAGGTACTGGAGGCACTATTATTCATAATTATTAAAGGTTCTGGCAGCAGTATCATTCATGATTATTAAAGATACTGGAGACAATCTCATTGTTAAAGGTACTGGAGACAATCTCATTGTTACAGGTACTGGAGACAATCTCATTGTTAAAGCTACTGGAGGCACTATTATTCATGATTATTAAAGGTTCTGGAGGCAGTATCATTCATTATTATTAAAGATACTGGAGACAATCTCATTGTTAAAGTTACACTCGGGTCCCGTTATAACGGGTATCTTGGGGTCCACAAGATGAAACCCCATTATACGCAGACCGCATTGATGTCTGTTATTCACACCTATCGTGCTGTCAGACTCTTAATGAATGGTATTGTTTGAATTGTAACGGGACACAAATTATTTTTGGTTACAACAGAAAAACTTAGATATGTAAATAATTAATAAAAGAAAGAAAAGAAAAAACATTTTTGTGTTTGAGAAAACTAAAATTGGCAGCCATTTTCATTTAACCTGGAAGTAAAAATAACTGTCTATATTAAAGAAACATACGCATAGTCAGTTTGTCACACATTGCCAATTGTCTTATTGGTTTAGTTTGAAGCAATAAAATTTGTTTACAAATCAAGCAAAAGCCTTCTTAATATATCCACATTTTCTCCAAAGACACCACCAAATACCACTATCACACTATCTCTTAAATTAGTAGTTGATCACATGACTGGAAAGTGTGCATCAAATTAGCGGAAGCGTCTTTAAAATTGTAGATCAACGAAAAACAAACACGTTTTCCCCAAAAATTGTCAATGCATGCAATAAGAAAAATAATATCATGATGCAGTACTCCAGGTTTAAGTCAATGGGGTGCTCATTAAACAGAACTTGAGTTATGAATTACTAAACACTGTGTAATATTGTACACATAATTTATGCCTTTTTTTGAAGTATGTGTATTAAAAAGAACAAACATATGTATATTGTAATAAGTTTGTACTTTAAGTCATTAGCACGCTACATTATATAACAATAACTTCATGTATTGAAAGACGTAATAATTATATAACAATAACTTCATTTATTGAAAGACGTATTTTGTTCAGTTAATAAATTCTTCATTAAATCCCAATGGTCCCTGGTTGAAATGAGTCAAGCCGGTGATAGTTGATTACAGAAATAATGTACAGAAATTTATAATGGTGATCAATCAGTTAAATTACATGCAATATAAGCTGATAACATTTTCACAACGGAAATAAGAGAAAAAAAATTTTTTCATTTTTGTATTATTGTTGCTATTTGTGTGCTTTTCCATGACCTATATGTGTGTATCGTTGTGATAATTTCTATATCGTTTATGCATCATGTTGTTGCCATGCTTTGTACGTACATTTATTACTAAAATAAATCTAGCTATAAATCTATATTTCTACACTTATACCTGAATATCTGAAAAATGGTATGTATTAAACTAAGATGTACTTGTACTTTTATAGGATATTTTTTATGCCTTCACCGTTCGAGCATAGCCTGTGTGGTTCCAGCTAAGAATAGAATCACTGCCAATCTCTGAATAGAATCACTGTGGGTTATGCATGTCGTAAGAAGCGACGTATTGAGTAATACGATAGAATTTGCTGAAACTCTGCAGGTATGAAGGTTCTAGGTTCATTCTGCATATTCATATTTGTTGGTGTATTTTTGTTTAAATCTGTATGTCAATTTGTTGTTTTTTGTACATGTAGAGTAAACCTGGAATATTCTTTCCTGTTGGCGTCGAATAACCTATAATGTGTTGGTATGCCATAAAACCCACTTCATTCATTCATTCCGTTCAAGCAAAAAAAATTTTGGGTGGCATATAGTAATCGCAGCGTCCATCCTTCCATCTGTCCGTCCTTCCGTCCGGTATTTCGTTTCCGGCTTGTAACTTTGTCATGCATAGATGGATTTTTTTGATACTTGCAACAAATGATCAACAGAACATGACGACGTGTCGCGAGTAAGACCCACACCCGTACCTCAAAGGTCAAGGTCACAATTTCAGTTTGTTTGACAACACTTTGAGTTGATGTGAGATTTCGTTTCTGGCCTGTAAGTTTGTCATGCATAGATGAATTTTAATGATACTTGCTACAAATGATCACATCATGACATGTTGGGGGGCATGTGACACTTAACAGTAACTTTTCTTGTTAATTATAAGACACAGGTAAATTTGAATATTGTTAATGTCGGTCCATTTTTTACTTAATTTTTGTTTAAAAAGAAAAAATCTGTTCAACAGTGGGGGCATTCGTGTTGGCAGACTCATTTTCTAGTTTTAAAATTAATTAATATTTCTGTTATCTTGAACAGACAGTTTGTCCACATTGTACTATTACCATATTTTCTGCTGAATAACTCAACTGCAGGCAACAATCAGTGAATGCCTTAATTGTGAACATCATCTATGCAGTGAACAATATACAACATTAAAACTTAGTATAGACATTGCAGTTAATAAAGTGAAAACATGTTTGAAACTTTAAATATTTATTTTACATTGATTGTGGAAAAGTTAGACAACTTAGACAAATCACTCTCAAAGTCTACCGGGTAGAAACGGTACTTAGCATGTGCGGTTAAAGTGTCTTGCTCAGCGACATCTCATGTGGCCATGGCGGAGGATCAAACCCAAGACTGCCAGTCTTGAATCTGATGCATTACCACTGGGCCAGTAAAAACATATGCGGATAATGAAACAAATTGTGATGTCATAAATTGAGAGTTTTCAAAAAATATCATTTTTATTTGATGAAAAAAAATTATTACCACAAAAAGTTATATTCTACATTAACTTTGAATAGCACTATGGAAATATTTATAAACATTGATATTTTGTTTGTAATGTCGATTTTCATAATGTCTGATTGTTGTACACATTAAAAAATATGTATAAACATAATTTTGATCTTTATTTTTTATTTAGTCCCCAAATATTGTTTAATTCATAAAAGTTGTAGTGCACTTGGTCACCTTTATATAATATGTACACATAATTACTGTGCGATACAACAATGTGATAAAGAGATGTTAAACATTGAGACATTGAGTAGTGCTCCAAAATAATAACCATATGAATTTGAACTAAATGTGTTCTAAAACATTGTAAAATGAATTTTAAAAAATGTACATACATGTATTGAGAAAACTTATCTATTTTCAAATAGATTATACATTATAAATATCTATGACCAGAATACGACTCATCCACATCACCAAAAGTGATTTAGGCCATAATAAATTAATTGCTAGATTATCATCCCTGACTACCCCCTACTTTTCATGCCGCGCTGACCCTTTTTTTTTAATTAAAAAAAAATTAATAAAATCCTCCCCTCTCCCTGATTTAAAGAAAAATTAAGATGATAATCTAGCAATTGATTTATAATGGCTTTATGTAACATTTTTAGAGAAACATGTTGTAGACTTCAAGCCGCAGTAATGTGTGTTAAACAGCACTTAAACAATAACAACAAAAAGAACATACTATGAAATAGATAATGATGGCAACTGTTTAAAAAAAATCCATCTCCATAGACCAGCAACTGCAGTGTACTGTGTGTGGAGCACATGATCCAGTTGTAGAGCATCAGGTCCAAGTCATTTGTTAACAGAGTTAAGGTTTTTGTCCCGCCTTTTCCATGAAAAAGAGATTGGTGTTACTTTTTCAGCAGCAGAAGCATCTACAATTTAGATTTTGCAGTTTTTCAGAAAGTGTTTGGTGTGGAATCACCAAAGTATGAAGAGTACCATTCAAAATCTTGCTGCATTTATCTTCTCTGAGATTATAAAACTTTGTTCCATGCTAAACTTATAAATGAATGGGCTCATCGTAACAAAATACATGTAAACGCCAGTAACTTCCTTCCTCAAATCATCATGAACCCTGAAAAATAATCTTAGAAACTGTTAGGCTTGGAGTCGCCAATTTAGTCCGTAGTTGTGTAATAGGTTGTACAGCTGAAATGACCTTCAATGGATATTAACCTGCCCTACAAAATTTTGTTTTAGCTTTTGGTTTCTTTAAAACTGTTTTCTCACTTTTGGTCTTTAAATATCAATATTTGTGTAGTGAAGCCTTGCAGCATCTATCCAGTATGAGTTGAGCTCTACGGATAATTTGGTCATCTAAAGGAAATTAAATATCTTGACACAAGAAGCCAGCAGGGTCTCTAAAAGGGATAAAATTGTGTACTTTCATAGAACAGATGAACCAAATATCGTCATATTTGACATAAATGATTCATGCGAGTAGGGTTTTACGTTTGTTAAAAAATAAGAGCTTAATGTCAATTGGGGCCCAGTAAGGGGACTTTGACTTTAACATGTGAATGCTATGGGGAAATAGGTATTTCTGATATTTTCTCACCTATTAGTTCTTCATAAGCTATTATTAGTAGTTCATCACTCTACATGCAGCTGTCAGAACAGAAGGACGTGTTTTCCGGAGTTCCAGCCTTCAAAGTGGGTCAACAGGATGATTCCAATTTTCTGTGAGGAACGGTTTCATTACACTGGTGATTGGTGGAGACATCTGTTTTAAAATATCATAGGTTTTATGTTTTTAACATGACCCTAGACAGGATTGTTTTCATGCAAAGAAGTTACCAACAGCTAAACAACCAACGGTACAACAAATGGAACACGGCACATCCACGACTAAGAGACGGAGCATTTAACCAACAGGGAACCTCCTAGAAACAACTTTCTTCAAGAACCAACTCAACCAACATAGAAATTCTCATCTTATCTAGCAAGTGGTGCAGCAACGAGAGGAGTAACGACCTGTCCGATGCTGTCCACTTCCTACTTAACCAGCTTATCCTGCTTGCCAAAATGACTAGAACCAAAGCGCAAGGGTAAAAAAAAACTTCTACACACATACATTAGTAGTCCATACAAAGTTTGAAAAAAACGTGAAATCAAGTGAGCTCTTGTTTTAAACTGTCTGGCCCAGACTAGCCATAACTATTTGTGGCTATTTTGCTACAAACTATTCATCTGCAGATGACAACTACTGTAGCCTAAAAATGTGTTTGTATTTAGTTAGGTTTCTTTTAAAAAGTTTGAACCAGAGTAACCAACTTGTGTTGAGCGTGTAACTACTCAGATATATGCAGAATTCTTCCAAATGACAGAGACCTCTACAAATAATTTGCCTACAAAATAGACTTCTTCATATTATAAGATAAAATGATATAGGCCTGACATTCAATTTCATAGAATTATCTTGCTTGAACATGGCATAATTGATTAAAGCAATTGCCATGAACAAGAGCACTTGCATTTATCATTTTAGAAAGGGCATTCATACAAACTTATTTAGAGGTATTGAGGTTGATGTACTAATATATTAAATTATTTCTTTTACACAAATAAAAAAACAGCAAAACTTTTTATAAACATGCACAATTATATTCAGTTAGTATAACCACACCAAACAAGGTTTTTGGTAGAAATGAAACTTGGTGTGTTCCTGAATGGAGAGTTAGGGGTGGGGTGGGATTTTATATGGCGCCAGTTTCCATCTGATAACTTTTTTTTGTCACTTTATTTATTATTGCTATAAGATTTTGACAGAAACTCCACAGGCCCCATGTTACAATAGCATTTGGATAACTATAAATAGTAAACAATTCTTTACTATGTATAGCTATCCAAACCCTATAGTAAGATAGGGTCTGTGGGAAAATCTGATTTTTTTAAAATGTTAAACCACAGTGGCAGGTGACAATATGCAATGTATATCTCTAGTTATAGTATTGTAGAGACTTAAGTATACTCTATAGATTTATATGGATAATTAGAATGCATATTGTCATTAGCCCTTGTGTGTTATATACATTTATTAATGTGATTTAATGTGTCATTTAAAGTAGAACAATTGCCCATTTTTGTTGTATACCATCGAATTAATAATTGATTAATTTATTGAATATTTAGCGTCATTTTTATGCCATTGAGGGCTAACAGACGATCTGTTAACCTAACCACTGTTTCCTGGGATCCTAAAAGGTTAACCCGTAATTGAGCACACCCCATCTCCGCAAGTAACTTTCCCACTTGAATCAGCGGTGAGAGACAAATGACAAGGAGACAAATGTCGTATATCAATCATCATGGAGATTGTTGCCGGGCGAGATTCGAACCCACAACCCCTGGATTGATAATCAGACGCGTAACCGACTGAGCTTATCAACCCCGGCAATAATTAAACTAGATATATGACTGTAATGTTTTTATAAATTGTTAGAAAATTTAATTTAGATTTGATATTTTAAATAATTTACGGATATATATAAACTATATTTTAAAGTGCGACATATTTGGGTCTACACCACACAGGAACTCGAATACGCATTGATGCTAGTGTGACTTAAAACCAATGTTACAAATTTAACAGAAACAATCTTTTTGAACTTATAAGAGCTGATGTAATAACGCAACAGATGATGCAAAAATTTTCATATTCCTTATCGGTCGTCTCTTTAATTTTATCGCACGAACGTCGTGAGTATAGACGCACTACACACAATGGACGCAATTGATTGGTCGACCAAACCGGAAACGTGGGAAATTCAAAACAAAGTTATTGAAGAAAGTAAAAAAATTGGTTTGGTAGAACAAATGAGTTGTTACGTTTAACGATAACTGTGATCTTTTAGTGAAAGCTTTTTATCTATGTAAGTTGATAATGTATTGTTTGTTTTCTGTCACTTGTAAAATGCACACTGAAGATAAGTGGTCCACAGGTCATGTCTCACCGAGTTGTGAAATTTGAAGAAGACATTTTTTGTGTCAGGGAGAGCCTTCTTCTTCTTCATAAATTGATTCTGTGGTGGAGTAGAGATAAATCTGTGTTGTTTAAATTAAACTGTGTATTAAAATATATCTTGTAGTTGGCACATTTGGGAAAATAACATTTTTGTTGTCTTATTTATAATATCAAACATGATATGAAATAAGTGGTTCATCCCCGATCACTTTCTGTGTCTGGTCACTTTCTGTATCCTTCAAGAATCAGTCTTCACATCAATGACCTCACTGCACAAATCGTGTCAACCGTCCGATGACAACCCAATCCATCCAAGATACAAAATCCACAACATGACACGGTCAGGGAGATGGCCCAAATGCACCATCATGGTGCAAAAGCACCATATGGGGCATATGAACCATATTTTGATAGCATTTGACATGTAAATATACATTTGCATCATAAAAACTACACGTAAATGTTTACAAGCATTTCATGAATATTAATTGTACAAACACTGTTGCAATTAGCAAAGTGTAAAGTAGTATGCCCCATTAATTTATATCTAGCCTGATTAAATAAGGTGTGAATAGACAGCTTTTTTATTATTTTGATATCTAATCTGCTATCCATAACTTCGGAGACGCAAAATAAAAATCTTTAAATGGCTCCATAGAGACACGTGCAATCTGTCGCACTAGTTGAGACCAACACAAGCTCACTTGTTAGAAATATTTATTCCTTGTCGTCAAAAAGAAATGAAAACACAATAGCCTAATAGACTATTTTTTAATTAAATACTAGAAATCTGTATCGTATTTATTCGCACACATTTTCTCTTTAAAAAAATAGCTACTTGAAATAATGCTGGAAAAATATGTCATGCCGACGTAAAATGGGTCGTCAACTATTGTAATTGACACATTATATTCTCCTTGGAAACAGTTTTTCCAAAGTGATGAAAATAAAATACACATGAGTAAACTCATGACCTCTGATGTTGTCATGCACATTTTATGTAATGAAACGGATGGAATATTAATACAGTTACTGTATTTTAAATTAACCAGGGCATTGAATTAAAGATTTTAAATTTAACTAATGATAGGTCTAATAGCTAAATGCGCACACTAAATAGGAATTGGTGGATTAACGACCAGCAAGAAATATAAGAATCTTAACATGGGTTTTGAGGTTGGATAGAAAATTCCGTCCCAAGGGATAACTGTTTTGCCGGGACTGAAGCTCTGCCGAGTTCCCTTGAAAACAGTTATCCCAAGGGACAGAATTTTCTTTCTATTCGAACCAAAATGGCCGTGAATGATTCTTTTTCTTGCATACCAAACATATTAAATAATTATTTTAACTTAATTTATCAATATATTTTTTACAATAGTCGCTTTTAAGACATTATATTGTATAATTTACGTCATATATTTTATACGTTACATCATAAATGAATGTTAACATTATAGCGCAAGAATTTTATCTCAGCCCTAAGGTGAGATAGAAATATATAAACCTGGTAAAAATGCAGATATCCTTATCCGATGTGCAAGAAAGGTATGTCTACGTAAATGCTATGCAGTTCAGAATTTCATTCATGACCATTTTGTTGGAATTAAATTTCATTGTCGATGACCCTAACGAAAAATATTACCCACGTTAATGAATGATTTCACAGTTTCTGTTGGTATTTTGAATTTTTTCAACATGCATGTCACCATTTTGAGCTTGCTAAATGCAATTCCTTTGGCGCTCGCTGTGCTGTGTAATGTAGGGTAATTGTCGGAATATTGATAATACTGGACCTTAATCCCTACATTGTACTTTTGTTTTCATTCTTTGTTTTATTTTCTAGAAATGTAAAACTGATTATGATTTTGATTAATTTAACCCAATGTATATATATGTATTGAAGGACAGGAATGTTATAAAATGTACATGTATGCTTGCAATTTGTGTCATTTTGATTTCCCCCATTTTAACGTTACAATATTTTTATTGAAAGGACCCAATCTCCCCACCCACTCATAAACAAAATAACAACACTGCTATGTTTACTTACTATTAACTATGAAAATAACGATATTTCCATCATTTAGTATTATTAATTATGGTAATAAGTCAATTTCAATGTATGGAATTTTATAGATTCTATTTGGTGTATACAGTTCACATTCGGCCCTGCATTAACTGCCAGACTCATTAATAGTCTCATTTTGTGACAGATATATTTATTTTGCAGAGTTCTCTTGTTTTCTTTTTACATCGAAGAAACACAAGTTCTTACAACTTAGACAAATCACACCCAAAGTCTTCCTGTGTAGAACCAGTACTTTAGCATATGCGGGTAAAGTGTCTTGCTCAAGGACACCACACATAGCCGTCGCAGAGGAATGAACCAACAATACCCCGATTTTGGATTCAATGCTCTACCACAGGACCACACACTCCATGCAAAAATTCTGTTGTTTTTGAATATTTACGGATATGTTGACATTAATGCTTCTTGTTACTTTTTTTTTCAGATGATGGACAAAAAGCAGTGTAAGGTGAAGGTCATCATCCGTGTACGACCACCATTGTGTGGGACGGATAAGCCCTGTGTCAACGTGAATAACAATAGTATACAGATATTCAACCACAGAAATGTCACAGAAAACATACAATATGAGTGAGTTATGAATAAATTCCCTGCCATGCAGATGGTTCATTGGTAGAGCTCACATCTTGCATACAGGTTTAATGTTCAGGACCTAAATTCATCAGTAATTTGAGTCTGAGATTTTCATATTCAAATAACATCTATTTAACAAGCAATTTGCTATATTTATTTGCAGAAACAAACAGTTTTAATAGAAAATGTAACGTAATAACATTTCATACCCATATGCGTATGTTTACAGGGTTTTACAAAAATATAAAATATACCTTTTGTCTATGGCATGATAATTAATGTGACGGAGCTTTGAATGCTGCCTTAAGTAGACACTGTCACGACATGACTTAAACATTGTTGAAAGTGATGTTATACACCAAACAATAATAATCATAAAAAACAATACTTGTATTGAACTATAAGTTTGAGGGTAGTTAACAATAGAATATACAAGTCTATAGATGTCAGAGGCTACACGTACCAATCAGTAATTGTCTGGATTCTCATTTCAGTTTCTCGGCTGTGTTTGGTATGGAGAGCAGTCAACAACAGATATACACAGACAGTGTGAAGAGGCTCTTGCCTAATGCTCTCAATGGACAGAATGTTTCTATATTTGCCTATGGACCAACAGGAGCAGGTACTGGGTTTCTGTTAGATGCGCTAATAACATATATATTTATGCTCCTTCCATTTGAAGAAGGGCATTAAGTCTTACCCCTGTTTGTTTATCCGCTCGCCTGAAAATTGGTTTCCGTTTAATAACTTTTGAAGGAGTCTATGTATTTAATTAATATTTTGTATGTACCTGTAATATTAAGTTTAAATTATAGGTCAAGTTTGATTTGTAACATAGGTCAAATTGACAGGAGTAATGGTCCCTTTTTTACTTAATTTTGGTAAGATATTGGTTCCCGATCAGTAGCTGGAGCATTCGTGTCAACAAGACACATTACTAGTTTAAAAAAATTTACATTTTCAGCTTATAGTGAACCAAAGTTTCAAAGGGCAAATTTATCTAAATGCCAGTTTAACTATTGTTGTTGTCTACCACATCCATTCTAGCCAGTTTTCAATGGATTATTATAACATTGCTAAGCCATAATAAATTAATTGCTAGATTATCACCGCCCACCCCCTAATTTTCATGCCGCCCCGACCCGTTTTATAATCATAAAAAAAAAATATTAAAAAAAACATTAAAAAAACATCAAAAAATTTAAAAATTAAAAAAAAATTCTCTAGCTCTCCCCGTTTTTAAGAAAAATTTGGATGGTAATCTAGCAATTAATTACACAGTAGTATCTTGGAGAATTTCTTGAACTAATCTGATCAGATGATTACTGTCTGAGGTATAAATGGCCTTCAAAGTCAAAATTTGCATGATTTTCATTTTACTGAGAAATATTTACATATTATACATACTATATTTTACATATTATAACTTGGCTATTTTCTGCATTAGCTGAGTTAATAGAGCCACACTTTTCCTCACGTTGTATGACAAGGTATTATAGTTATTTATAAATAGTATTTTGATTGTATACATGTATATAAAAAATTATATTCTAGTGTGTCAAACAGTAAGTGAAGGTTTCATTATTTCTCCAAAATTCTAACCTACAACATGTTACAATAAACAAGAGCTTGGACCGGTTGGCCCAGTTGGTGGCATTCCAGGGGTCCTGGGTTTGAATCATCCGGTCACAGTTTCTGTAAGGAATGATACACAACAATGCATTTTATTCTCATTCGTCTCTCACCAAGTAGGAAAACTATCATTTTTTTTGTGGAGATAGACGTGCTCTAGTACTTGTTAACTTGCTGGGACCCCAGGAAAGAGTGGTTAGGTTATCTGATTGTCTGTCAGCCTTCGATGACATAAAATAACACAAATATTCAAACTAACTAAAATTCGAACTTTCAGTATTAACATTAGAGTAATTAAGAGTATAGCAAGCAAAAATTTAAATTTGTTATTTTGAAATTCATTGTAAACGAAAATGTATACTTTTAAAGGCAAAACCCACACAATGTTGGGTACACCGTCCAACCCAGGCGTTATACCAAGAGTGATCAATGGACTTTTCCAGCAGATAGAAGAGGAGAAAAAGATTGAAGGAAATGAATGGAAGTACAAGGTCTCTTTCTCCTACCTGGAGATTTACAATGAAAAGGTATGGCAAGCTTTGACATTGGAATATTGTCATATCAATCATCCGTTAGAGCATTAAAGTCCCAGCATTCCCTACTCTGGTAGGGGAAATTGATAGGAATGTTTTATATAATAGCTGTTTTCTGTACCTGTCAGTTTCAGTACACAAATAATTTGTCATTTGGTGGATATTATAGACCAGGACACAGTTGTTCAAAGCTCTGTTAAGTGAAATTTGATATTTTCTATAATTAATGATTTTCTGGCAATTTAAATGTGTTTTTAGAAACAAAATGGCATATTTTAATAATTTTCAAAAAAATAATAACCGGAAATGCTGTAAATCACAAAATATTGTGAATTGAAAATTTCACATAACCAAGCTTTAACAACTGGGCCCTGGTGTTCGTTTCACTTATGTTTGTAAATTTTACAAACTTCTTTAAAGTATATGGCTATGATTCTGAACATAAAGACTGCTTCTTTGATTTACCAGGTGCAAGATCTACTGGAACCATCCAACGCAGATCTGCCTATCAGAGAAGATGCTGACAAGAACATCCTGATTCCCGGCCTCGCTAAAAAAGAGATACACAATTTTGATGACTTCAGTCTAGCATTTGGCCCAGCATCAAACAACAGGTAATTTAAGGATAGCTACTCATTTTGATTGACACCTGATATGAAACTGACAATTACAGTCAAACCTGCGTAAACTGTCATCTCTACTGAGCAGCATCTCTACTGACATGGTTTCAGGGAAAATTATCATGTATTAACCAACATCCTGTCTTAAAACTATTTTTTGTAAAGTTTGCACACTTTGCAAAATTGATATTTATTTCCTCATACATAATGCATAAATGTATGAAATAATGCATAAATGTATGAAATATTGTCATTGGCAGACAGATTTTATGTGCCCATACACTCCAAAAGTTATTAATTCTCAGATCTATATTTCAATAACGTGTTACTCTTTCATTTATGACATTTAACAGGGACTGGATCCTTTATTACTTTCTATAAATGTTTTTTTTCTGTTGTTTTTTTCAACCCTTGTTTTAAGAAGTAGGTAGGTATGAAAATTATTTATTTCTATCTCACCTGAATCGAAGGCATGAATTTTTTATCATTACTCTTTATCAGTTTGCTTCATAAATAGTTTCTGTTAAGCATTATTGGATCACAGAGCTTTGGATGTGTTTACAAAATACAACTCAGTAGTCATTGGGGAGCCTGGAAGGTTCCAAAAAGGTTAAGATTGTGAGTTATACAAATCTTCTGAGGGCTTATTCCAGTAGAAAATCTCATGGGGGAAGGATTGGAACTGGAATTATTTTTTAGGGTACCACCACCAGTAAGTTAATTAGTTTAGGATTAGGATTTTTAGAATTCTAATTGCCTTAGAACACTAGAATCCACTCTCCCCATTAGAACCCACCACCGCCAGAATAAAAATTATAAATGTGAACCTCACCAATCATTTTCTTTAAAATATTGGATTTTGATTAGTACAGTTACATGCATACTTGCTTCAAAACCATGATCACTGCAATGTTTTTTCCTACTTTAAATTTTAATTTAAGTTTTAAATATAAACTTAAATATGTTGATGGAAAAGGAGCCAGTATATTGATTTAGTATTTTACCATGTGTATGATATTGCATGTTGTGTAGTCATGGTGATATCTGTGTTTCTATAGGACTGTGGCGGCAACAAAGTTAAACAACCACTCAAGTCGTAGTCACAGCATCGTGCAGCTCACCGTCACCAAGTCTAAACCTTGTAGAAAATTACATGGAAAAATATATTTGATTGATCTTGCTGGGTCAGAAGACAACAGACGCACGGGAAACAAGGGTATCAGGTGAGTACTAAATCGACCTGTCCAACACAATATAAATGTCACAGAAAATATTAAGATCATAATCTTTATGCATACAAAATGTCCTTTTTGATGTGCCATGTATCACTGTTCATTCATTCATTCATTCATTCATTCATTCATTCATTCATTCATTCATTCATTCATTCATTCATTCATTCATTCATTCATTCATTCATTCATTCATTCATTCATTCATTCATTCAGTCTTTCAGTCTTTCTTTCTTTCTTTCTTTCTTAATCAACTGCTAACTTCATTGCTGTTCATGTAAAGCATTATTTGAATTGGGTATTTTTCCCTTTAAAAAAGGCATGTTTGCCCTCATATCATATACAAATGTTAAAATTTGTCACTATAAAATGAAGATATAAAAAAAAGGTTTGAGAAAAACTAAGCCTATAAATAAACTTAATGGTGAAAACATTTGATACCTGGGGGATTTTATTTACCGAAACTAAAACTTATTATACATGCTATGCCTTTTTGTTTTATATCAGTTGTTGAAAATCTTTGATTTTAATAACCATTATGTGCCACAATGTGCATAGTTCATATAAAAACTAAGAGAATGGTATTGATTGACAGAATGGTTTATTAATATTTCAAAATGTAATTTTATTTAAATCTGGTTTAAGGCCATCCTGAAAAAGAAAAGTGTTTGCTGTGCTCTGACCTAGTATATTTTTTGTAGATAGGTAGGTAGCTAATTTTTTTTTGCTGCTAAATATTGATTTTGCATAGTCATTTTAAAAGAGAAATGGACAGAAATAATGAGAAGAAAAAAAGCTATTAAAGTCAATAAAAAAATTTGTGTATCTGCAATTTTGAGTCAGTAGGTAGGAGCTCAGCAAACAATATATTTTTAATGGATGGCCTTATGTATGAGTCATTCGTTCTTTATTTATATTAATAGATTAAAAGAGAGTGGTGCAATTAACAAATCACTGTTTGCCCTCGGGGAAGTGGTAGATGCTATCAACTGTGGCCTGGTAAGTACATGTCAATTATAAACTTACTATTTATTTATACTGATTTGACCACAGCGTGGTCTAGTGGTAGAGTGTCCGCCTCGACTGCGGAAGGTCATGGGTTTGATCCCCGACCGTGCCATACCAAAGACTTTTAAAATGGTACTAGAAGCTTCTGCGATTGACACTCAGGATTTAGAGGAGAGTTCTAGGTCTGGTCGGCCCGGTGTCGGTATAATGTGACTGGGTTAGGTATCATACCATGTGTCTGTGGCATGAGACTCCAGTGTGACAGCGATTAGAATACTGTCTCTAGACTCAGGTAGACACCGTCGCGATATGACTGAAAATTTGTTGAAAGTGATGCTTAACACCTATTCAACAACAATCATACCAATTTATTTATTAAAGCTTGATAGATATTCTAATTATGTAAAAACTGTTTTTACTTATGTTTTCACATTGTGAAACCGTATATTGAATAAATAAAATTGAATTGAAATGACTTATGTTTCATTTGATGTGTTAAATAAAATTGAATTAAAGTGAAGTAATTTCTGAGCATATATGAATCTTTCTCAAATTTGTTTCTGGGTAGAACCAGTATTAAGTGTTGTTATTGAGAGGCCATCAGAAAAGTCTGGGTTAAACTTACAATTTCGAGTGAGCAGCAAGTGCCCAACTTATTACACTACTCTTTGCTTACCCTTATTTGAGCTGGCATGACCAATATATAATTAAGTATGATATTGTTAGACTTTAGTAAAGTACTATTAAGTCTTTACGTGAATGATACCTGTAATTACTAAACTTGTTTATTGTTTATAAATGACAAAACAAGTAACTAACAATGCTTCTGGGATCAGTTAGCTCTGTCAGTAGCACATCTGACTTTCAGTAAAGAGGTTGCAAGTTCAAATCCCCACCACAGTCCCCATGATGATTGATATTCAGCATTGCATCTCATTGCAATTCGTCTCTCATTACTGATTCAAGTGGGAAAGTTACCAGTTGCGTGTGGAGATAAGTGTGCTTGAGTACTGGTTAGCCTTCAAGGATCCCAGGAAACAGTGGTTAGATGAACTGTTTACCTGTTAGCCCTAGATGCCATAAAAATGACGCTAAATATTGAAACAAATAATTTGACTCAATTTAGTTTTAATCTACTTCCGATGTATGTTTATATTCAAGTTGAATCATGATATTGAAATATCACCACAATTAAACAGTGATGATAAATGTGTTGTTCCAGGAAACCATACGTAATCAGGGTCGACTAGTGCACATGCCCTATTGATATTTAGGACTAGTAAATTTCTTTTCGTGCTTTGTAAAGCTTATATTTAAGGTTATTGTGTTCTGTTTTGTTTTCAGCCCAGAATACCGTACAGAAACAGCAAACTGACCAGGCTTCTACAGGTATATCTTGTTTATGATTCTTATGTAGTTCAATATTTTAATAAAACACAGACATGATCAGTTTGATGAAATCAAAGTTCAGGTTAAAGCATTGGACTCACAATGTTGGTGTTTTTAGTCACTAAACAATTGCTCATTTACATATAAATACTGTTTAGAGCATCAAATTCTGATTTGCATTAAAAATTTAAATAGTTTTATGTAATTTCACATGCAGATTTGAGATCCTCATTCCTGCCGTAATAGTAATATGGAATTTTCTGTCTGAGCCTCAGACATATGAATGATTGTTTTTCATGCATATACCAAACACATTGAATGTTTATTTTAATGTAATTCATAATTTTAGCTAACCCGAGCCCAGTGCTCAAGAGTTATTGAAATTCTACACTCTGCTATGTTCATGTATTTTCTACATACATGTATACATTTCAGGATTCTGTAGGTGGCTCGTGCCACTCGTTGATGATAACAAATATTGCCCCAGAGGAG
This sequence comes from Panopea generosa, assembly GCA_029582155.1. Classification (NCBI taxonomy): domain Eukaryota; kingdom Metazoa; phylum Mollusca; class Bivalvia; order Adapedonta; family Hiatellidae; genus Panopea; species Panopea generosa. Next base: position 2,241,517 of record CM055899.1, read on the forward strand.
AGGTACTACTACGACACATACTGTACGCTCAACTTTGCCACAAAGAGCAAAAAGATAGTTAACAATACTGTTATTAAGGAAACAGTGGGAATAGGTGAGAACTGTATTATATACATGTATATTTCTTTCATCTGTTCGTCCATCCGTTCAATTGTCTTTTCTCATGATGAAGGTGAAAAATTACTTTCTGGTCAATTATTTTTTAATTAATGTTTGGTGTGTACCTGTATAATTATAAAATACAGGTCTTGAGTATAATACTTAACCATGTCAGTCAAATTTTACTGATGTTATGGCCCCTTTTTGTTCTGATTTTTGGTTTCCAATTGATAACAGGGAAATTTGGGTTGAGAGATACATTTCTAGTCATTTTAACATTCCTTCTTTAACCCTTTGTTCCATAGATACCCGTTTTCCCGCACCAGTCAAAGAAGGTCTATGAAAACAGTGCAGGAAGAGTTCAGATTGCTCGTAATGAGCAATCTGAACACTGTACTGTTTTCCACTCTGTCAATTAATATAAACATTATTCACGCAATAATTCAAAAGCCTTCTATATTAGGTGTCCAGAGACGTCTATATTAGAGGTCCAAAGGCATCTATATGAAGTAAAGGGATACATGTAATTATGCAGTATGAATATCTACAACATTGAGAGTGGTTTTGTTGACACAAGTCAGTTAATATACATGTGCATTGTTAGTGGATGGACTTGTAGCTTGTTTCATATTCTGTAAAAATGTATTTAAGGATAACATTGATATGTATTGTGGCTTTCATGATTAAAAAATTATAATGAAATTCTAAAATAGAATCCAGTCTTGTGTACAGAGATATCATACGTATATTTATCACATGACGTTCTGGTGCAGGAATTTAATTATCTAATTAACCAATGACATATTTTTTTAACGGAGTGTAATATCAGTATCAGATAATTGCTCAGTGTTATCTCAGTATATCTCAGTATATCTCAATGTTATCTCAGTATATCTCAGCTCTCATATGTAAAGTTTTAAGCTACTTTCCAACGTTTCGTGTAGAAAAATAAATGGTATATACTACAGTTATGTAATCAAAATAATCTTGCACACATGCTGATTTATTATTAGAATTATTAAACTTGTTTGTAAATACGATATAATGCTCGGCCAGAGTCGTGCAAAACATGTTTTTGCTAACCAGTTCAATAATAAAAGAGCACTTGTGTAAGATCCTCTGTGTATTTATACTGTTTGTAATCGTACGTATACTATTTATACTGTATGTACTCGTCTGTATACTATTTATACTGTATGTACTTGTACGTATACTATTTATACTGTATGTACTCATACGTATACTATTTATACTGTATGTACTCGTACGTATACTATTTATACTGTATGTACTCGTACGTATACTATTTATACTGTATGTAATCGTACGTATACTATTTATACTGTATGTACTCGTACGTATCCATTTATACTGTATGTACTCGTACGTATACTATTTATACTGTATGTACTCGTACGTATACTATTTATACTGTATGTACTCGTACGTATCCATTTATACTGTATGTACTCGTACGTATACTATTTATACTGTATGTACTCATACGTATCCATTTATACTGTATGTACTCGTACATATACTATTTATACTGTATGTACTAAGACGTATACTATTTATACTGTATGTATGCATATGTATACTATTATACTGTATGTATAGGCATGTATACTATTTATACTGTATGTGCTCGTACGTATACTATTTATACTGTATGTACATGTACGTATACTATTTATACTGTATGTACATGTACGTATACTATTTATACTGTATGTACGTATGTATACTATTTATACTGTACGTATACTATTTACACTGTATGTACACATATACTATTTATATTGTATGTACATATACTATTTATACTGTTTGTACGCATTCATATACTATTTATACTGTATGTATACTATTTATATTATAGTTAAACCCCAACCACAAGTGAGGAAGGTCCCTCCATGTCCCAGACTGTCAGATGAAGTAACAAAGGTCAAACGTCCCAGACTGTTAGATTCCAGCTCTGATTCACTTTCGGAAGAGCCCATGCCTTCTCTCAGGTAATAAAGTATAACACATGGCTTACAACTTAGCGTGTCTGAATATCAAACTGGGGTGGTAAGTTGGAATCTCCACCTGGCTACAGTCTCCATGATGTTTTATATACTGCATTGCATCTTTGTCATTTGTCTATCACCGCAGATTCGAAAAAGTGAGAAAGTGGCAAACTTTTGGGATGCTTTGGCTGTTTTGTTTATTATAAATGGGATTTCGATAAACCTTTTAAACAAACATTGATGTTTTATTATGAAACCAATAAAAATGCTTTGAACTTTGTGGCAGTATGCGCCAATATTAGCCTTGTTGAACTTATTGACTCGACTTACATGTATATCAATTAGTGATCACTATGTAAAAATATTATTTAATAATTATTTTATGATATTCTGTGATTCGAGAAGATTGTGAAAATGTGTTTACTATCTATTTGTCTAATCTTACATGTCTTCTTCTGTAGTTTTACTAGATTCAAATGAAACTTGTATTAAAAAAATGTGTTTTTAATATAAATGATTTTCCGATTCTTCACCAATTCTATCTTCATAGGCAATGAAATATTTTATGAAATTCGTCAAAGGCGAAATAAGTTTATACTAAATAATGATGTAAATTTTAATTAATGTTGCAGTCCCCTGATGAAGAGACAGACTCAGTTAGGAGGAGAATGTAAATCGTAGACTAGAAGAGTTGGAAAGCAATCTGATCAAACAGATGACATCATTTAAACCAGGAATGCAATCAGGTAATTATTTGGTTTATAGTATAAATTTGATTAGCTTGATTACAAGCTCAGAGATTTTTTTCCGAAAGGTCCGTGCTGATTCGAGTTGATAATCAATTTAATTTCCCTCCAAGCTTGTAATCACTATTTTGTATTGCATCTGTAGTCAAGTAAAATGTTTCTTCATTACAGGGGACCTGACACTAAATTACCAAAGTTTATATTGTAGTGCCTCTATAATAAGGGTAAGGGCTGTAACTGTTGTTGTGAGAACTTGTGGTTCAAATAAGATGACAATAAAATATAAAGAAACTGTATGTAGTCGAGTAAAATGTTACTTCATTACAGGGAACCAGAAACTAAAGTTTGACTATATTGTAGTGCCTGTATAATTAGGGGAAGGGTCCATAACTGCTTGTTGTGAGAACTTCAATGTAAAATGTTACTTACATTACAGGGAACCAGAAACTAAAGTTTGACTATATTGTAGTGCCTGTATAATTAGAGGGAAGGGCCATAACTGTTGTTGTGAGAACTCTAATTAAAATGTTACTACATTATAGGGGACCAAACACCGAAAACTAAGGCAATCCAGGAGATGCAGAGGACAATTGGAGGCGAGTCATGCTCAACTTAAAGCAATAGCCAGTAGACATATGCTGCCTCTTCCATCAGAGCCACCTGTACTGCCAGTATCAGTTACCAGCTGTCATAACTCAGAGCCAAGTGTTGAAAGGTATATTATTTCATGTTTAGATTATTAGAGTGGGTCCTCCATAGCCATGTGGTCTAAGGCGCTGCCTCAAGATCACTTACCTCTCACTGCTAAGGTCATAGGTTTGAGTCCCGCTCGTTCCAAAAACTTTATAACTTTATGAAAATTTGCCAGTTACTTGTGGATGGAAGGTGGTGGGTCTACTCAGTCTGACTCAGCCTGAGATATTCCTCCACCAGTAAAACTGGATAAGGGCTTTTCCAGAATTAAATGTATGGGGGGGTCGGACGGCACTTATTTTTTTTACCCACAGAGCATAAAATTTAATTGTGATATATACCACTATGCATAAAATTTTAATTAGATAAAATACCACCATGCACAAAATAAAAATAAAAAAAGAGGCTAAAATCCCCTTTCTAATGTTTTCTTATTATAACGCTTCCAAAATTAGTAGTCTGGACGGTTGCCTACTTTCTTTGAAGTACGCCGACGTTACACTTTTGATCTAATGCCGATATTACGTCACAAATTATCTCAGGCCGAGAATTAAATAAAGGGGCACTACAGATAACAAACGAGAAAAAAAAACCACAACATATTAATCATTAAAGGTTAGTGTTTGTTTGTAACTAGTTGTCTTCTAAAATGTTTATTTTCAGTATACTAATTTCTTAAAAAAGAATTACTATTAAATTGATACGATCCGTAAAGAGAGTTATGCTACACATGCCTAAATTTATGCACAGAATGAACACACTGTCCCTTTCATTAACGCCTTGTGCCAATGTCCGATGACGTCACTCTGACAGTGAAACAAATATTATTATGACACATGTTTTTTACTCCCTACTATCGATAAAGGTTTAATCTAATTTGACCTCATTTCGCACACCCGATGGCAAACAATCCTGTTATGGATGCTCAAAGACAATTTCACAGTCCAATTTATGTTTTTGTGCGACCGTTAAGAAATATCTGCTTTTCGCCGTGATTTTTTCAGACACTGGGGTAAGAATGAGGCGTATAGGGTGTGGGGTGACATATCTGAGAATGTGGTTTTTATTTTCACTGCTAACGCAATGTCCTAATTTAGATTTTTTGTCACAATAGACTTTGCATTTCTTGGTGTTTCTTTTTGTGCCGAATAAATTAGTGTCAAACAGCGCGGATATGCATATAATTATAGCAATGCCGCCATGGAGTTGAATCGTAAGTTTTGCGGAATTTAATAATATACACGTCTGTATATTCATATCCGTGTTGGAGTATTTGGTAACATATCCGATACGTCAAATATTGATATATAGTTAGTAAAATTTACTTAAGGAGATAATTTTGTGACACAGCATTTCGGCATCAATTTAATAAAGTAGACGTGGTTACGGCCTGCTACGAGTGTATTCCGCCATCTGACTAGCTCGTACATTTCCGTGTAAATAATTTATTCACGACCAAGAGTATGTTTCTTGTCACTTTTCGGGAAGTCCGAAGGTAGATAATTATACTTTGTTTCAAACAAACAAATTAAATCATATGTTGTTGTCGGGTGATGTAATTACATTATAGCGGTCTTAACAAAAAAAGATCAATCAGTTTGAGATGAAAAAGTTAATTGAAGACAATCCCTAACACAAACAACACCAGTGTATCGAGTGTCCAACTGTGTAGTCGCGTAAAACGTTCACTTGGTCATGATGTCTGGAGGTTGTGTATTACAATCGTTACAACACGCGTGTCAGTGGCAAACATAAAGGTCAAATCAAGGTAAATTTAAAAGACCTGCAGTTTCTGCTGCGATAAAGATAAGACGCTCGCCGAAAGCTAGACGCTGCGGGATGTGCGGTACATGGGGAAGGACAATTTTATGTTTTTGTATACGACGGGAGGAAAAATCTGGGCAGAAAATGTATAAAATTTTGAGAAGAAAAACGGTGTTGAAGAAAAAATTCGGTTCAGAGACGGAAATACCGGCAAGGCATAAAATTTTAATAAGCTTTTACCCCACAAGGCATCATTTTTTTTTTATGAAAACACCCACCAGGCATAAAATTTTAATTATACTGCCGTCCGACCCCCCCCCCCCCCCCCCCCATACATTTAATTCTGGAAAAGCCCTAAGCCATATATAACCTGAAATGTGTTGAAAATGGCTTTAAACCCCATAAAAAATGGTTATTAAGTTTTTCTGCAAAGCCGTCGCTGAAGAGTGCATTAAGACTAATGGTGAATTGGATTACATTTTCATGTTTCTTAAGCCATAATTAATTAATTGCTAGATTATCATCCCCACCAACCCCCTAATTTTCATGCCGCCTGACCCTTTTTATTCTCTTTAAAAGAAATTTAAAAATAAAAAATAAAATCCTCGCCCCCTTCCTCTTTTTAAGAAAAATTTGGATGATAGTCTAGCAATTGTTTTATTATGCCATATTCATCACCAAATATATGTTTTTAACACATTCTGATCAGTTAGTCATGAATTTTTTCTTGTATGTACTTTTCTAGATAAAACAAACAGTCTGCCAGCTCAGGAATTATATAAAGTAAAAAAGGGGCGGCCACTTGGCGGGATCAAAAGGAAGAAGGAGGAGGAGTTTACATGTAGTCCCTTATTTGCTCCGCCCCCAAGAGTATTCAAGAAAGGTTTTACTTCCAGTGCAACTTGTTCCAGCTTAAAAGGTAAAACATAAACAACAACAATAGTTTATTACAGTGACCAGACTCCTGTTTCAGCAACATATTCAAATATATACTGTAAAACTAGAATCTATGGAAATCATCCTGGTTAAAACTGCAGTTGGATTCATCGATATTGATAAAAGAATGTTTACATAACCAGTAAAATTTAAGTCAAGTTTTAAGAATTTAAGTAAAACTTAAAGACAGTGTTGGTGAAAAAGAAGCCAGCATAGGGCCCATACCCATATTGTATCAGGGTTTAAAGAGTGATGGCAAGCTGCCTCTTCAATCAAATACTGGTGAATGTGCGTGTCTGTTATATTAAAAACATTGTCATGCAGAGATGATGAAGTTCACGAGTTTCAGTAGCTTAATTCTCAAAAAGTTAAATTTACCATTCTTGAAGAACGCAATAACTCACTTATGAGATGGGTGTGCTTGATTACTGGTTAGACTTCAAAGATCCCAGGATAAACGCGACACTAAATATTCAAACAAGCTCTACTCATATTTACTAGTATATCATCAAACTAAGAACAAGGAAGATTTGAAATTTTTTATGTTTGTCAAAATTTCAAGATGACGAAATGGTTTCTGCATGCAGTTAAATGAATGTCTATGGGCAACTTAATATTTGATCTTTTGTTGGCATGTGTAGTGCTAGCCTACCCGTGATCTTATTGGGCATAATGATACCATGACATATCAACTGCAAACCTGGCCCTGGTTTCATGAAAACCCATGAGCTGCCTCATCTTTGAACTTAAGTTCACTAACATATTATACTGAACACAAAACACCCTCCCAATCGGTTCTCGTTAGCACAAGTGTTCAAGACATCTCTGGAAGTCAGCCATATTTTTTATTCGTTTATTTACTTTCAGGGTGCTCTTTAGCTTCCTCAAAATAACGTAGCCAACTCAATATTTAAGCATAGTATTGAATTCACTATTTTTAATCTTACTAAACATAAGACAGAAATTGGGCACTTTAGTTGAGTTAAGTAACAGACAATTTTTTTTGTGAAACCGGAACCTGGAGTCTATAACACTAAGCTGCGTAAACCTAAGATTTTCGTACAAAGTAAATACAAAATAAAGGCAGTTAATGACATTTCAATAAAACAAGGTAAGTATGACTTTTCTTAAGTGATTGCACTGTGGTCTAGTGATAGAGCGTCCACCTCATATGCAGAAGGTCATGGATTCGATCATACCATGTGTCTGCGGCATGATACTACAGTGTGACAGCGCTCAGAATACTGTCTCATGTAGACACCGTCGTGATATGATTGAAAAATTGTTGAAAGTGACGCTAAACATCATACAACAACAACAAGTATTCTTAAGCATATCCATTCCAAATGCTTACATATACAGGTGTTCTTGTGGTGATGTTTGAACACCTCTACATGAATTCCATAATTTTTGCCATTACTTCAAATATTACTTAAAATATTTATAAATTGTAAACATTATTGAAAAGGATTCTCAATAAGAAAGTTTGTAAGAGGCCGAAACTGAAATTGAACAGTTAGAGACCAGACTTCAGGCAAATTGTGTATAAACATTTTTAGATTTTATGAGAATTTGAACAGACCAAAAGTGATTATTAAACAGTCATTTCGGCCAGTAGCTGGTTCTTTTTGATTACACTGGAAACTGGACTCATATGCCTTGATATTATACATGTACTTAATGCACATACATCAGCCTGTGATTAAATCCAGTGAGCTATTGTGAAACTATGATCTCCCAATTTTAGACAGAACCTACCATATTAAGAATGTTGTGTAGTATGACAACAGATTGAGCCATTTCATAAACAACCACCCTGTTTTAGAAGATTCAAGATATGAATAGAATGATATCATTTCAGATTTATTTTAACATATTTGATTTATAAATGAAGATATATTTCTTGAATATGTTTTAATAAGTGAAATATCATCAAGAATTTATAATAAAACTAACAGGAGGAGATTAAAAATTAGCAGTTCTGAAAAGCAGAGAATTATCCCTTTTACTGAAACTATTGTTGTTGTTTTTCTCAGATTCAAGTGTGGATGAAGAAATAAAAACAAAGAAGCAAAAGTCCAACATATCAAACAGTGTGCCATTTAATTCTGTCTCGCAACAAAATAGAAGTAAGTGCATATACATGTATGTTCTATTCATTGGATTCAAATTAATAAAAAAAATGTCATAATTTTGTTTTATATTTGCTTTAAGCTGGGCCCTGAGAGCTCAGTAGCATGTCTGACTATCAACCCAGCAGTTGTGAGTTTGAATCTGTCTGGCCACAATCTCTGTGATGATCCCATCTCCTTGTCATTCATCTCTCACCGCTGACTCAATTGGGAAAGTTATCAGTTACTTGCGGAGTAGAGTATTGAATAACCTTCCAAGATCCCAGGAAAGGGTGGTTAGGTTTACTGATTATCTGCTAACCCTTGATAGCATATAAATAATAACAGATATTCAAACTAACAAATATTTGCTTTAAATATTTTATTATTTACTCTCTCTGACATTAAATCATTCATTCTGTCTGCTAATCTATGCTGGTAGACTCTATTCAAGAAACTGCATCGACTATCCTTGTTTGACCCAATCCATTACCACTGAGAAGGATTGTTAGCAATAACATTCTGAGTGAAAGCCAAATAATGAAGTGACACTTATTTGCAGTTTTATTGTTTAAAAATGATACGATATCAGTGATCAACAATTAGAGAGTTTAATCTCGTTTTTGATTTTTTGCAGATGAAGGATTTCTCACCGTTATCAACACATCATCAATTAAAGATCTTCAGTCATTACAGACAGTTGGAGCCAAGAGGGCCAAACTTATATTTGAATGGAGAGAGACCTACGGACTTTTCACTCAAGTAAGGCACTTCAGCTGTACCTGAAGGTTTATTTATCATGTTAACTGCTAACAGAATAATTCCTTTTATACTGCTGATGAAACTATTTTTGGTCTGTTCAGATTGGGCCTATAAGAATAAATGTGTTAATTGTTTCATCCTAATGAATAATTGAGCGGATAGTAAGAATTATTTTTTTGTTTCCAAACCATGGTTTTATTTTGGTTTTCACCTTGGAAAAAATGTATTTGACTAAAGGGTTGATTAGGAAACAGTTAACACAAAATTTTTTGTTAGGCCTCAGAGACAAATGCAAAAAATTATTAAACTGCGGGAGAGGGGAAGAGCTATGAACAGCTATTGTTATGACCTTGACCATGTCGTCGTTGTTGTCTGCCATATAAAGTTTTATGTTTGGTTCAGCTTTTTCTCTGTTTCTAAACAATCTACTCATGTTATGGTGACTAAAGTTCATAAACACATTCATATTACAGTATGTTAGACATAATGTATGTAGCTAACATATATTAATTTCCATACTTTTTCAGTAATACTTCTAATTCTGGAAACTGATCACCATCAACTAAACAATAGTTAAAAACAGTTTACATCACTGACCTTGACCTATTTAATGGATTTGGTTAATGCTTGCATTATCCAATTTAAGTTTTATGTTTAGCTCATTTTTTCTCTGTTTCTAAACAAATTACTTACATTTTAGTGACTAAACTTCATAATCACATTCATTAATGGACTTAAATAATGACAAGGGTCTGCATCCGCTTGCAATGCTCTTGTCTATACATGTATATCTTGCAATACAAGTAAACAGCTGATTTTTACAACTCGTGTATAGTAATTAGGCAAATGTTGACCTTCCAACTGTAAGTATAATATTTTCTGTTAAACTTACTTCAGGCTGAAGATCTCAAGAAAATCCCAGGTTTTACAGAGAAGTACCTCGAAAAACTTTTACATGTAAGTACTGGTACTGAATTTTATTGATTAAATTGCCACGAAATTGTTTGCAATGTAATTCTTGTAGATACTACTCTTTTTTTTATTGAAAATTATTTGTGATCAAGCCGTTTTATTTCTAATTTTTGCTTCTTAGAGAACTGACATAAGTTTACACTCATTTATTTTAGCCTGAGTGCAAAGAAAGTTTTAAGCTTACTTGTATCGTTTTTAAGTCTGCTTCCTGGGTAGATCAGTACTGAATATTGATTTTTTAGAGGTGTCTGACCAAGCTTGGGATCAAACCTGCAACCTTTGGTGAGTGTCCACCACTCCATCCACTACACTACTTCCCAGAATTAAAGCCACATTAGATGGGATGGATACTTAGTGTTATAACTCTCAAGTTATATTTACATATATGTATTTCTTTCCATGAAATCATGGATACAAAGTCCCACATTTTGCTATTTGTTTTTAGTGTAAGCTAGTCATCTAATCTGTTTGAATAATTCCTACCATGATTTCCACTTAATTCGGTTGATACTTGGAATACAGCAAAAACTTGAGGCAGATAATAAAATTTTATAAACCTTTGAATATTGGGGTGGTAGTATAGTTGATAGAATGTTGGCCGCTCAGTTTATCTCCCTGCCAGGGCAGTCAGTTGTCCAAAACAGAACTTGTTTTTTTACATAACAAGTTAATTCCTATATTTTCCATCCCCATCTGCCGCTTCTTTTATTTACCCACAAAAATGTATCCAGTTGTTTATTTTGACAATAGGAACTGTAATTTACCAAAATGGTGCCTCGTTTTAATGATCTCTAAAAGATTTTCTCTCATTGCATTCCTAATACATTGATATCATATAAATATCTAAAAAAATAATTGCACCCCTCGTCCATATTTTGAAACAGATGAATATTAAGGAATTAATTTATCATTGTCTAAATTCCAAGAACATGATGTAACCATACCAGTATCTGCAGCATTCTGATCCATGTAATTTCTGTTTCAGAGTAATCTCATTACAGTCACATGACCAGTTTGAATTCCATTTACTGGCAGCTATTGAAGGAGATACAAATTGTACAGACCTACGTCTCAGTTCCTGCTGTTGATTCTTCAACTTGAAAGAATGAACTGGAATCTGTAAACACTGGGGATCTGGGACGTATCACCCATATTTTATACTCAACACAAAGATATCAGGAGATATTTCAAGATTTGAAATGGACTTTTTGACGGCTGAGCCACAGTTTAAAAGTTTAAGCTGCAGACCTTTGTACCTTACTGCATTTACGACATGAAGGAACGGACTAACAGAGTTTGTCGTATTTGTCCCCATGTTTGCTGTCCCAATATGGTATTTCTTGAATTAGTTTGGCTGTATCATAGAGTTCATTTTATTTGACAAGTAAATATGTTTTTCTTTTAGTATGCTTTATAATCATTGAATACTTTACATAAAAGGTGGCATTTATCATTGAATTTATTGAACAAGTTGGCAAATATATATCATGTTAGTCTCTACAGAACTTCACATTTTCGCCTACAAGTTTAATAAATTTAATAATAAATGAGCATGAATGTAAGATTCTTTTTATCATGTTACTCGGGGAAAATATTGCATTTACCATTGATTTATATAGAACAGCTCTATAAGGAAAGAGAAAAAATCCGGCATATTAGTTTTCATCAGTTATCTCAAAATAATATTATTTAACCATGACAAATCGGTGTCATTTATATATATAGGCAAGTCTGAAAATACATGTAGCTCGGATAGATCTAAATATGAGAGTCGAGTTGCACAGAAAATGCTGAGTGATGAATTGGTAATGACATAATATTAGGTTCATATAAAAAAGGAAAACACTCATGCCTCATTAGTTGCGATATAATACATATATTTCCTGGTTAACTAGTCGTGCAATTTTTTATTGCAAAGTACAGAGGCTATAGACCATTTATTTGTAAAATATTGTATATATGACTAGGAATATTTGCAGCTAAATAAACATTAATTTTACTATGTAAAGTTTCAAGTAGAATTAGTATAAAGCCAATTTGATATTTATTTAAACTTACTGCAATATTTCTTATCTCAAAAGCGGAGTAGTAATAAAATCTAGTATGTTCTATAATAATTTATGTATGGAAGCACAACCTTGAGTTTTTTTAGTTTTATTAAAAAAAATTGTAGTCAAACATATGATTATATTTAACAGTCCTATTGAGAACATATTTGATATTGGCATACAGAAAATAAAGCAAAAAGGAGACATTGATTCTCCATTAACAGCATCTGACAATTGGGAATTGTGTTCTCCCGGCATTAAGTCACAATAAATTAATTCCTATATTTTCATCTTCACCTGCCCTGTTATTGTTTTAAACCCACCCTGACAAATGTTATTGTCTTTTCCAAATGACGCATATTTGTTTTGGACAACAGTAACAGTAATTTGCTATTAAATGATGGTTTATCATTGTACCTGAAGCAAGGGGTCAGCAGTTGTTTAGGGATGTAATTATGCCAACACGATTACATTTTTAGTTCTTTTTAATGATTATCATTCCATTCATGCATAAAACATGGCTTCCGTTTTAATATCTGAAACTAAAAAATGCAGTTGCACTGTACGCCCCTATTTGGATGAAAATATAGGAACTCTTAATATTTTAACCTTAAGGAATATCCTGCAGTCATCATTTATCAATCTGAGCATTTAATGAAATTATATGTTCTCTTTAAATTCATGCATGTATAAAACTGTAAAACAGGATGCGACTATTTGTATAAATGCCGATTGCACAATACGTATGAAATTGAGAAGTGATTCAATCACATTTCTTGTATCAATGAAACTGGTACATCCATAGGCATTGATATGGATTTTACCCAAATTTTATTTTTAAATGAACTGTGCACACATTAATTAAAAATCTTGAGATTATTTAACCAGCGATGGTCACAACACATACTGAATTAAATAAATTACTTATGGAGATGAAGAAATGGGTCTACTGCTTGTTTTAGTTGGAGGGTCGATGATAAATAACATATATAATACTTTTCCCCCCAAATTTTGAAATGTCCAACAATCCTAGATCAAGTAAAATTACATGGTCTGACACTGAAAAGCGAAGTCCCAAACCTAGGACTTGCACTATTTTTAACTCCTCCAAACTACATAGACACAAATCAGTCTGATAACTGTTTGTTTGGAAGTCAATATATCATATCAACATTTCTACTAATGATAATGGAATGGTTCAAAGCAAAGAATGCAGGAGTCTGTTATAGAAACTCTTCAAGTTAGGGTTTTTGTTGGCAGCACAACTCATAAAATTTTGACATATTAGTTGCTGTATGTTGAAATAAATGGTTGGAAACTGAATATGAAATCATTATGAAATAAAATGAAACCCTAAAAAACTCAAACGTTTTATATTGACATCTGAAATTGCAGGCACACATTGTGTGTTTTTAAGTGCTTCACTTTTAATTTAAAAAAGCTAGTGTGAACACCCCTACTTTTTATTCAGTCATATTACAGTCAAACGAATCAAGGTGAACATATATATTATATGCGAATTCAAGAACTTGTGCCAGATATATTTTTGCGCAATCAGGCATGGATGTTCACAAGTCATTTTTTTTAAACCTACGTTTAAATCGACCCAATTGTAATGATTAGATGTGAAGGTAACACAATTTGTGTTTCTGTATAAAAGTTATATAATCTTAAAAATGATATTAAACATTAGTTTCCATTTATTTTGATAATTTTATAAAGAGAAAAATGGCGGAAGTTTAAATCTGTGGAGTAAGTCCTTCATTGAACCTTTGAAGAATTTTGTTAATTTTCCTATACCAATGATGGGCCATGAACGTTCATTTTTAGATTCAGGCAGCCCGTTGCTTAAACTCTGCAGTTATGCAGGTATTGAGGTTCTAGGTTCATTCTGTATATCCATTTGTTGATGTACATGTATTTTTATTTTATGTATGTTAATTTGTTGTTTTTGTACATGAAGTGAACCTGGAATCTTCCTTCCTGTTGGCGTCAAATAACCTATAATGTGTTAGTACCCTGTAAAACTCTATTCATTCATTAGCTTCAGGCATACATTTTGATAAAATTAAACCTTGTTCAAGATTGGTCACAACATAATTAGTAGTATGGTTTTGACTGTGAAGCAAAAGTTTTTAGTAAAAACAAGCTGATCTTGTTCATCATTGATAACTTCAGAATAAACACATAATATACCTCTGTATTGATGCTCAATAAATGTGAAACTTGACATGGTGTTACTATTTAAGTGTATTAACAATATAAATAATATAAGAGATGAACTATGGAACCTTCATGTGTTATGATCCTTCATTTGTCAATTGAATTGTTGATCAACAAAATATTTGATTTGATGATTTTCTGAACCTGTTGATAAGATAGATCATCATTTCTGGTAAATCCATTAATCTGGTTAATTCCTAGATTTTCTTCCCTGTCCCTGCCCCGCCCCCATTTATTTGCACAGCCCAGACACATTTAAGTGTCCAAATCATGATTTTTATATTTTAAAAAAAAACAACAAAACGGGTTTCTTAATTTGCCATGTTTTTAACCAATTGATATTTTTTATTTCATGCGCAATACAACACTTCTGTTTTATTATCTGAAAAATAAAATCAGGAACCACTGTTGCAGTTTTGAAACAAATTTGGATGAAAATCTTGGAATTAATTCATTATGGCCCAGTAGAATAGCACTTAATTCTACGTGTTTTGATTTTATGAACGTACCTAGTTTTGATTTTATGAACAACTGATGAAAAAGTTTTAAATGATATACATGTAATTCCTTTCATGTTTAATGTTTTTCCCAATTTCAGTTTTACTGACTAAATTATAGAGAATATAATGTTTAAAAACAACCTTTACTAAAGAAGATTTAT
Source organism: Panopea generosa (assembly GCA_029582155.1). Classification (NCBI taxonomy): domain Eukaryota; kingdom Metazoa; phylum Mollusca; class Bivalvia; order Adapedonta; family Hiatellidae; genus Panopea; species Panopea generosa. The sequence continues at coordinate 2,256,544 of CM055899.1, forward strand.
TTTTATACAACTAACAATTCATTATTTATTTTTTAAGTGTTTTATAAAATGTTTAAAATTCAGATATTTCACTTTAATATTCAAATCACAAATGTACATGTATTTATGTTGTCCAGTATTAACCAAAAAATAAAACTATAAATTCTTCTCTTGTGTGTATTTGAATTTCAATACCTTGGATGAACCAGGCCAGTCTCTATGATAATTGATATACAACCTTGGGTCTCATGTCATTCATCTCTCACCACTGATTCAAGTGGAAAAGTAATCACTTGCAGGATGGGTGTGCTTGAGAACTAATATATTGAAATGTGTTTATGAGAACAAATTGACATGCACACACACAATTAGAATAACATTAGTTTCATCAAGATACAGAGTTTATCTGCCAACACAAATTCTCGAGTGCACACATCAAACAGTGCGATTTTGTTTTAAGATTCAAGGGTCACAACCCTGAAATTAATTAGGCCATCCTTAAAAAATATTTGCTTGCCGTGCTCCTACCTGCTCACTCAAAATTGCAGCTACCAAAATGTTTTTATTGATTTACAGGTTAAATTTTTTTCTGGTTTTCTGTCAGTTTTTCTTTAAAATGACTAAAAACAAAATCTTACATAAAAAAATTTACTCCCTACCTACCCACTTCAAAAATATGGAGTCCGAGCACAGCAAACTTATTTTTTTAAAGATGGCCTTTAGGCCAGTTTAAGAACTTGTCCGAGATATTATGGTTAAAAAACTACTGTGCAAGTTCGGTGAAGATCCAATGAAAAATAGCATTATGGGTGCTAGAGTACACACAAAATGTCCATAGACGGACATCTAACATTCAGAACAGCTCCGCTCGTGTGAGCTAAAGAGGAAAACATAAAAATTTAAACATTTCTGAAAGAGAAATCTTGAATAAAAAAGGTGAAGCCAGGAAAACAAATGGACAGAATGAAACTGTGGCTGATGATATTTTCACTTGCCGCATGTAAGAAATTACGCTCAGAGGGGAAGTTTCAAGTTGGAAGATTGTATCAAAGGTGTAATCCAAAGGAAGACATTCCATATATCACTTCTGGTAATAGTCATACTGGTTCTAAAGTCACACTATTTCTATGAAACATAACTTTCATCAGACGTATAAGTTACTTTTATTCATGAATGGTATTTTAGCTACCGGTCAATAAAACAAGAACAAATATTTATCTTAAAAACATAATTTTATTGTATATGTTAAAATTGCCACAACATTAACAATAGGAGGAAACACATATCTTTTGTAATAATTCATCACTGTATTTGCCATCTTGTTAAGTACAAAACATTAACCAAAGAACAGTAAAATAGGAAATTTAACATATCAATCAAAGTTGTTGCCTTAATATGTAGCCTACAAGTTGAAATTTTAAATGCATATTGGTGGTATGTCTTTCAAAGAGAACAGAACACATTTCAATACAATATCTCAAAAAGTGCATGCAAACATTTTCATATAAATTAACGTCAGCTTCGTCTGATCTAATACTGCACCATGTGAATTTTCCCGTCTGGTCTCAGTACTGACCTGAAATATAAAGTAAGATTTGAGAATAAAAGCATTTGTTTAGCATTGTAGAATTATTTGATAAATTTAAGCTAACTATTTAAAATGCTTCAAGATTTCTAGTTACAAATTTCTTTCAGAAAACGCATTTTGGGCAGTACTTAAACAAAGTTTGACTGTCATGCTCTTACATACCTATATAACCAGTCAAATTGAAGCCATATTTTTATTGACTTTGAAAGAAAGGATCAAAGAACAGCAAACCAACAATATTTTTAATATTCTTTGTGGACATACATTTGGAGGTGAAGTGGCTCTTTAGGACAATTAATGCCACTGGAATGAGAATAGATTATAATAGTTGGTTTAACATCACAAGATGAATATTACATCCCAATGCAATCTTATTGTTTTCTTTTAAAGGGGTTTAATACTACTTTAACAGTTTAAAACAATGAGGAACACGAATTCATGTTTACTTGTAAACTGTTTTACACATGCATACTTACATATTGCATTGTTTCATATATTATGGAAATATTCTGTTCAATAATTTATATTGTATTGTGTGTCTGTAGTTCCAAATTGTTTTATTTTGTTGACCAAATACTAAATCAGCAGCCCGCGATACAGTCACACATTGGACAGTATTGGATTATGCTAAAATATTGAGAAATAAAACAGAAAAAGCCGACCTGTGCATTAACAAATTTCTCAATAATAAGAAAAACTACATGGGTGGAATCGACCATTATCTTCAAATGGGACCTTTCTCTTTGTGATTCAATAAACTTTCCACCAATTCCTAAAATGTTATAGGTAATGCATCTTTAAGAATTTTCAATATTATTTTTGAGGAGATTTTTTTCATAAAATTAGTGGACAAATTTTTTTTGGTCTCGAAAATGGCCAGTAAAAACACTGCACTGCTATGGAAAATATCGTCAAAACTAACCAATTCTAGCTTTACACTCCTTTAAAGCTTCGTTAAATCCATAGCACAATGAAAGATCACTTTGAGTTTTAGAGCACTCCAAGAATTGATTTAGTTCAAATTGACAAGCACTTGGTTGCTGCTGCTGCTGCTGCTGTTGTTCTGCTGGCTGATATTGTTGTACTGGGGCAGGTTCCTGATGCCCACCACCCATACCTCCCGTCATTGCTGCTCCAAGCGTATGTCCCTGAAACCAACATTGAGGTAACACTTTTTGTTTTCACAGATATTATAGAACAGTACATGACATCATCCATAGATAATATCCTGACATTGAAGGCAATGTATCTCATTTTTATCTAGTCGATATTAATTGTAAACCTTTTTCTTGTAACTGGACTGATGCTTCCAATCAACACAAGGATACATTTTGATTTTTATAAAAAGGAAAGTGATGTGTAACATATATACTGAATTAGATATTGTTAAACTTTATTGTTGCCATTTCTTGAAATAGAGAAAACATGTAGAAAATGTTTCTTAGAGGTCCGGTGGGCTAGTGGTTAGCATGCTTGCTCTAAGACCCAGACAGAGAGGTCTCTCCGGTTTGGTTCCTGGTGGGTTTTGGTGCGGTGTTTATAAAATGCACTATTGGAAAAGGATAGTGTGAAAGTATCTAACTCTTCAGAGATGATTTAAAGCAGTCGGTCCATTGTACAGGAAGGGTTATACCCAGTGCACGTAAAAATTTCATTGAACTTCCAAGTTAAATCGGCGATTCATATGTCCATAAATTTCCCTTGGAAATGAGACATCCTTCAAAAGTCAATACACTGCTGGAAGTAAAGGAACAAAAAAACAACAAAAAAACACTATGTCATGTTATTTTGTCATTCAAGCACGATTAGATATAAATAAACATGATTTCCTGTCAAAAGCATTCATAGTTACAAAATAAAAGTATGAAATATATCAACTTACAACAGCAGAGCCTACAGCCACGCCAGCAGCTGTTGTTGCCATTTGTGCCATCAATCCTGGCTGTCTTGGCTGCTGCATTACAGGTGCAGGAGGTGGCGGAGGGGGAGCACGAGCAGGAACAGAAGATCTTGGTGCTGGAGCACGACTAAAACTGAAACAATTGATATTTCGTTAACAGATTATTTATCTTTTATAGAAATTTCAATCGTAAACCTCAACTACAAGTCTTATATTGAATGTATTGTAAATTATATTAATTCAATAATGTTAACAGGTTTCTCCACAGGCCATTTAAGCACAGGGGCACCCCAGCACTTGACTATCAGAATTGGTATTCCCTTGCGCTTGGATTCCTTAACAACATTTTGCAAAAGCTACCTTTCTTCTAAATCATTATTTTTCTTTTCGTAACTTTTCTCATTTTAATGTCTAAAATGAAAATACTAAATATGATGACTTAAACTGATTAATTCAAGTTTTACTAATGAAATATATTTCAATGAGTGCCTTAGACAGCGCTTGAAAATGTGGTGAATGTGTTTACGCACTCTTACCCCAGCGCTTGCATTCCTTCCTATGGAGAACCCTGGTTACCTTGAGTTATTAGGCCCTCTCAGGGTTTTGGGTGAACAAGAATAATGTTTTTTTAGGATCTGGGGAATATTGGTCATTACTTTCAGGGATCAAAGGCCTAATTTTAGAAATCTGGGAAATAACTTTTGGGGAACTATGGCAAATACTTTTGGGGATGTGGAGAACAGTGGTCATTACTTTAAGAGATCCAGGGAACAGGGACCCCACTCCTCCTAGGAGGGCTTCAGTTATATAACTACTGATCTATAGAAATCATTATTCAAAATGGATAAATCACCTTAAATAAGAAGTGATGTATAACATTTATTGTATATTGTAGAATAACTATTTACACATGAACTGGTAATAAATATATATCATGGATAATTAAACAAAATAAAGTTGAGCCAATAAAATGTCATGTATTTTCGCGACAACAAAAATGCACAAAAGATTCTCAACTAACGCGTCCGGTAACTCATAAATTATAAGCTTGTAATAAAAATACATTCATAAAACACGTGTATCACAATAAAAATCAATACATTTAAGCTATATATTATCCATAATTATAAATTGCGTTTTATCGGCTTATGCAACCGGTTTGTCCTTCACCAGTCACGCGAGTATGTATCTGTTTATGATAGTTTTTTAAATGAAACAACTAAATAGAAATAAGACAATAGTAACAAATATACCTTGGCGAAGATCGGCCGCGTCTAGGCATACTTTTTTAATGTATCAAAGCGTTGCAATAAATGTATTTGTGTCTTTCGAAAAAGCTGTTCCAGAAAAGTCGCAAATAAAACCGGAAATGGACGACTGCTTACTTTATTTTAATGGAAACATTTATTTCAAGACCGTTGATTGGTCATAATTTGCGTAAAACACGTTCTAAGGTAGTGAATAGTTTTTTTATTATATGTGAAAAGGAGAATTGGCATAACATTGATATTATGGATTTTAAAAAAGGTCGAAATCAAACTTATCGACAGCATACTTTAGCATGGGTTAAATCCTTAAACAAAATTTAAAAGTAGCATCCTCAACTATTAAAGACAGAGCTTACCAATCCGCTGTGAGACCAAAACTAGATAATGCAGCAACGTGTATGAGATCCTCATCATCTTCAAAAAAGAACCCAAATACAGAGCAGCCTGATATGTAACTAAGCGCTACCATAACACTTATCAATAACATACATGATAAATACACTAAACTGGCAATCTCTTCAACGACGCAGTCTCGCAGATTAAATACAAGATTTGCACTATTCTATAAGATTGTTTACAGCAGTTGCCATTTACCCATCCGATAACAAAATACTACAACAAACAAGACAAACTCATAATCTAACATTAAAACCAATAACTACATCTAAGCACTCATACACATACTCGGTTTTCCCACGTACTATATTATTATGGAATGCCAATCTGAACACCTCGGTCTTTATGCTACGCAATAGTGTATTATACGGAGGATACGGAAATACCCGATGTTTCACGATTGATTGAATGCTAGTTATACCTGCTGCAACTGTTACAGCTCTAAACAATGGAGTTATTCACGGTAGGGTTAACCATACCCGTGCCTGATCAATGTGCTCACATTCTTGGAAGTGATATAGAACTATTACTTTATGCTAATTTATTTAAGCTCGATTGCGATGAAATCTCAGAGCTTATATGAATCGCTCTCGAGTCCGTTTCCTGGGTAGAACCAGTATTGAGCGTTGTTTTTATGAGAAGCATCGGGTCGACCAGAGGATCGAACATGCAACCTCTTGCGTGAGCAGCCAACACTCTATCCATTTGACTACCACCCCGCTTGTATATTGATAATAATAATTAAAAAAGAAAGTTATAATATTATATTGGATAAAATATTTATTGTTTCAAATTGTATTTTAATACACAGGTATATTCTCATTTAATTGCATAATATATGTATAATTGAAACTTACCAGCATCTTCTCAAACAAAAAATTAATACAAAAAAAACAACAAAAAAACAACAAACAAACAACAACAACAAACAATTAAGTACAAATGTAGTTAAATATTTTGAATGTTTATTAATATTAAAGAAATAGACTTGTGTATGAATGTCGTGATGAACATCTCTCATATATGTGTGTTTTGTATTATGATTTTGGTAAATACTATACTGTTCTTCATTGTCACCATATACATGTATATGTATATTTGTATCATCACGGGCTTTACAGCTCAATGGAATTTTGAAAAATAAAAGATTTATAACATACTAGGTGGGAACTGGAATATATATATATCCTTTTAATACTATTTAGTTTTCAGCCATGTATAAATATATTTTAAATTCACTCAAAATCTGCATGTGCACATAAAACATAAATGGTCAAAAATGGCCGAGAGCTGAAACTTGAAGAATATGAAGAAAATGAAGATACACATGAAACTTTCAAACCGTTTTGGCGCAACATCAATTCTAAGAAACAAAACCAGTGGGAGGCTGAAAAAGATGAGATGATTCTTACTTAAATAACAGAAAAATAAAGCGCATGACTTATTTGTATTTGTGAACCAATTCACATAATTTTTATTAAGGATATTGGTTCTTGAAAGTTAACTATTAAAACTGAAGAAAAAGTATACTCGAGGTTATTATATAGATCTCTAGTCCTTGGTACACCGTAATAACCCCAATTCTACCTATGAAATTACACAGAGAAGGAAAAGCAACTGATTGAGATGCTTTGAAGCTCGCGTATTCATGCTAAATCTTCCTCTATATAGTTCCTTGGTGAAAATAACCACATGTGCATGCGTATGGACGACATAAAGAAGAAATGATATGTGTTTGTTTTACTATGTATTACTTTCTTTCCTTTCCTACCTTTTTCTATTCTCAAGTTATTGGTTAAGAAAAATTGTTAAAACATGTCATTTTGATATTTAATGTAAACATTGTAAAAAATGTAGGGGACGGGCCGAACCTAATGATGAAAGAACCTTGTGGCCCAACCCTATTTCATGTTGAAATAAAATATGTTTAAACTAATAACCACCGATCTTGAGTGTTGAAAACCTGTTTACAGTAACAGCTACTTCTGGTGTGACCCAAGGTAGAATATTAATCGTCCATGCCAGAAACATAACGCCAGGCCAATACATGATAGAACTTTACAAGGTGCACACAACAGCAGCACAATATATTTATATTCTTATTCTTATTCTTATTCTTATTTTCTTACTCTACTCTACTCTACTCTACTCTACTCTACTCTACTCTACTCTACTCTACTCTACTCTACTCTACTCTATTCTCACTCTCACTCTCACTCTCACTCTCACTCCACTCCACTCTATTCATTCATATTCTAATTCTAATTCTAGTTCTAGTTCTAGTTCTTGTCCTTATCCTTATTCTTATTCTTATTCTTATTCTTATTCTTGTTCTTATAAGATTATTCTTATTCTTCACTTTCCAAATACAGGTCAGGAGTCTCTTTAGACTGTATGGTTGACCTGATCGTGGACTGATATAGAAGGATAGGAAACTTGCATCTCCTGGCTAAATATTGATAAAATAGCAAACAAAGAATAAATTATTTGACAATTTATCGTTCATAAATCACAGGCAACTGATTTCTTTTACATAAACTGTAAGTTGTATCTAATCTTAAATGTTTAAGGGGTGTATACACTCCAGAACATTTTGATTCTTATGATGCATTTCATGCGTTCTTGGTGCATTTCCAGAAGATATAATGAAGTATTCACAAGAAAATGTGCAAGCCCGGGCGTAAAGGCAGCTACGCCAAAGTTGACCATTTTTCGACCACGCGCAATGATCTTATTTTAAAACTATTGAGGTTTGAAGGAAAATTTCACGTAATTTGCCGTTATTAAAATTACCAACAATACAAACTTTGTAATCAAAAGTTCTTCAACAATTTTAAACATAAATTGCTGGGAATGGTATTGTTTTAATGAACATTTCATTCTGCAATTCTTGCTAACCAACAACCAATCGTTAGAGACGTTCACTATGCAATGGACTAATTAGTTAACAGTGCATAACCCAACTTATGATAAGGTAAGTTAAAAATTATCTTGTCGCATTATATTCTCTTGTATAGGCCCTACTAGTCTGTACAACAAATGTAAGAATTGTGATTTGTGTTCCTTAGATGAATGGAAGTTAAGATAATTGAAAACAAAATATTGCGAGAATTTGCGTGAATAGGCGAGCGTTCACAAAACCTCATTCATTTGCCTTCCTTCTCTAATATAAATTTCATGACCTGATGTGATCAGCAGTGCTAAAACTCATTAACAAAATAAATTTAATCAGATCAAAGTACTTATTTAATGCTATATTTTAGTACCGTTTAAAACATTTGTTTGGGATACTTGTTAGATTTATCAAAAATATAATAATTGCAAACCGAAACCTATTGTCGAATATATTCACTACCACCTGATAAAGATCCCTGTTTGGCAGGTGCTTGAAGTGAAGACGTCTGTTCGACATTGACGGATCACTGACCCGTGAAATGAAATCGTAATCCCAGCTTATAGTTTGTAAAGCCATAATCTGACTTACAGGCACATCAAATGGACAAACCAATAAACGATAGAGTATCCTTAAACCAATCTTTACACAAAATATCAATAAGCAGGAAATGTCATGTCCAAAATAAAAATTCAAAACGAATAAACTGGTAAAAGTCTGAAATAACTTTCCCTAGCAACAAGATGCCTTACAAAAAAGAGCAAAACCTGCTCATTCATTTCCTTTACTAATCGTTACATCTATTGCAATTAATCACCAATAAAAGCAACTCCGCTGAACGTTGATTAAAGCCATTGTTCTGTTGATCTATATTGCTAGGTTCATAGCTCTTAGCATTACTATTGGAAAATTGCGATGAACTCGATAGATATTGGATTTTCTATAGACAGCCATTTAATTGTGTAAACACTTTTGTCGTTTCTCAATTAAACTTTCATTCATTGTTGCCGTTCTTTCAAAGATGAGTTTGGATTTGTTGTACAAGTCAGTAAGTGCTATTTGTCAGTGGTAGATTGATTCATTGCAAGGATTAATACTGGGGATCCTATCTGTAACTGTGTCAATGACCAAGCACTGCACTAAACATCATGTTAGTGACAGCTAAGACAATTCTTATTGATGAAGCAATTTACCTTACTTATTCTGTTAATGAATAATTGATTTTTTGTGATATAACTTCTATACTGATAGTGTTGAATCTGACAGTAAATCCTGATTGAGATGGATATACACAGCAACTCACAGCAGAATGGAAGTACAAAGGGAGAAAGTCGAGGAAGACAATGCAAACATAACCATGGACATCGAAAGAAAGTTTCAGTCGATGACTTGCTTTCTGCTCCAAGCCCTATACATGAAGAAATAGAGGTGGAAGAAGATCTGTCAAGCCAGAAGGCTGATGTTTTAAAACTGGACAACCGACCTCTAACTGCATCTAGCTGGGCCAGTGACAGAAAATCCAGACCAGGGTCTAGTTTGTCACAGTGCCCACCTAGTCGTCGCCCTGATAGCAGACCAGGCAGTAGTAGATCAGTATTTGAGAATATTCCTGGTACAAGACCTGCCAGCAGAAGGGTAAGGGTTTATTGTTTTATTTGGATTTTCTTAGATTAAGATGAAAGTACCATACAAAATGTCAGTAAACTCCATAGCATATTTTTTTATATATGTGTGTTTGAGACTTGTCTAGTATTTGGACACACAACTTCAAAATGGATTACTAATTTTTTAGAAAAATTGTTTTGTGTTAGTTGTTACTGTGTTAAGCATCGCTTTCAACAATTTTTTTAAGTCATATTGGATGGTGTCTACTTAAGACAGTATTCTAATTGCTGCTACAGTAGAGTGTCCTACTGCAGACACATAGGTATGATACTGGCACCAAGTTACACTATATTGACACCAGACCGACCAGACCTATAACATGCTGAGCACCAAGCAAGGAAGCTTCTAGTACCATTTTTCAAATATTTGGTATAACCCGACCACATGTGAGGCGGGGGCTTTACCACTAGACAACCACCGCAGTATCATTAATGTTATGTTATTATATAGCAGTATGTGAAATTGATATTGTTCAGATTTTGATTATTTAAATATAGTATTTTAAATAATTAAAAATATGACATTTAGTGCGCGTAGTTGAAACTTATTTTATTTCAACATGAAAAGGGGTTGAGCCACAAATTCTTCACCATTTGTCCTGTCCCCATTAGTTTTTTCAATGTATTTACAAGGGTGATATTGAAATCCGGCCAGGTTTTGATTAACCCAGCCACATTCTGGCTATAGGGAAAAGGCAAATGTGATGTGTGTAGTACTTAGTGATCATGGACTTATCTGAATCATAATACATTGCCATATGCATTATTCAGTAAGAAATGCGTCCAGTATCTCATTAGCATCACAGTGACACATTCAGCTCAGCATATCGAAGTTAATGTATACTGAGCAAAAACGAATACTGTATTAATCTTTCTTTTTTTTTAAAGTAAAGTATATTTATGTTTTATGTCATAAAACTGTGTTAGAAGTTTTACAGATTAAGTCATAAAGCATATACACAAAATACTATAAAGGCTACATAGTTATAATATTGGTACTTTTAAAAGCGTAATAAAATCCTTCCTGAGTGACAAAACTGCTTTTTAAAGTGTGTAAAATTTTACATTTAGGTTGTTAAATGTACATTATGTAGCATATATATATATAATGAATAATGGTTGAGGTCATCAACAAAAAAGGAATTGCTAATGAAATAGTCTTTGAAGTGAACTTGTATCAGACACTTTTTATTGAGTGATCGCTTGTTTTATTGGTTGTCAGTCTAATTTAACCTGGTCGACAAATCTGTGAGTGTTTCACATAGTAACTTAAGATATTTATAACTATTACATTTGTTGTTAGGTTTGTAGTGTTATTTACTAATGAAGCTGCAATAGCATTGCTCAGTTTTATGATTGTTGAGTTTGAATAATTAACAATTACAAATTAAGATTGTCCAGATCCCTGACTATAAAGGGCATTTAAAGTTTAATTTAGTCAGAAGATAACAGGGAAAGGATATCACTGACTTACCTGTAATGCAGGGAAAGGTATCACTGACTTACCTATAAGGCAGGGAAAGGTATCACTGACTTACCTATAAGGCAGGGAAAGGTATCACTGAACTTACCTATAAGGCAAGTGGTTTCTTTTCTTCTTATACAGTGTGTTAGGAATCTTCCTGTATATGGAATGAACAACTTAACATCCCTAGCAAATGTTTTTGTTGTAAACATATTTAGTTTACAGTTGATTTGGAACAATTGTCTAGCTCAAGAACACTACACATAGCCAAGGCAGAGGATCAAACACACAACCCTCCTGATCCTGGATCCCATACTCCATAATATAATCTGGTTGAATCAATGACATGTATCAGTCAATTCAGGTGTTATCCTAATTCCAGTGGTAGAGCATCAGACACAGAATCCTGGGGTCATGGGTTCGATCCTCTGCCATGGCTATGAGCTGTGTCCTTGAGCAGGACTCTTTATTGCATACAGCTTATTACTAGTTCTACCCAGGATAGACTTTGGGTGTGATTTGTTTAAGTTAGTAACAACTTTTTTTTTTTTTACAATCAATATAATAAATAAGTTTAAAAAAGATTATATTGTAATGATGTTTTTCCCATTTTTGATATTCGCAATGCTAAAATTCAATGGTCCATTGATTAATCTATTCTCAAAAAGCTGAAAAGGAACATTGACCATAGAATACAAAATGAGAATTTAATTTATTGCCACCAACTCCAATTATTCTTCAATTTACCTTTACGATTTAAATATTCTTACAATTTTGATTTATGCAAATGAGTTTTGTAACTAATACATAATTTTTACATAATTACTCAAATAAAACCAGCTTGAATAGGAATTTGGTACCGTACACCTGTTATGTTTTGTGAATAGCCATAATTTTTTTATAGCTATTTGCACAACAATAATATTTGACTTCCATCCATATATTCTTTGTAAAATTGTTTCAACAAAATTTTACTGGGTACTACAATTTAGACTACCACATACCTAGATAGTGAGAGCATTTTATATGTACCAGTGAACATCATCAAAACCAAACAATATAAAACTAACAACTACATGTAAATAGAAAGTAGAAGCTGTGTGAATGTTTTATTATTCAAATTTTATTTGAACATCTCTTTTATATTTATTTTTATATCCAAATTCACATGTTTTCATATTCATTAAATCAGCATGCATCAAAGTTTGTGGGTTTATTATGGATTTATATATTCATGCCTTGTAAGTATTAAATTTTCACTGACAATGATGTTTTTATAAGTTTTTGAATGAATCATTGAAGAACCAATATGAGGGGACGATTCAGATCCAAGTAAGAACAGTGTGTCAATACAGAATTACTGTGTAAACAAAATAATCATAATACGCTGTAATAGGTGTTACTGGCTGGTCATAAAGAAACTTAAACCTTTTTTTAATTGCCTGCTGGGTCATTATGATGCAGTATATTAGAATATATATGTTTACTGTTTAAAAGGAACAGAGAATATATTGTATTGCGGGGTGTTTAGGTCAAAGGCTGTATAGTCTAGCTGATAACCCAGACCGACTGTCCATTTCAAGGGGCGGATCAAGGATTTCGGTTAAGAGGGGGTGGACTTAGAAGGGCGCAACATGTTTTTCAGTAGAAATAAATTAATGAATTTTAATAAAGTGAGTTTGGAAAGGAGAGTTTGTTTGTGTGTGGGGGGGTGTTTCAGTTTTGTATCTTAATCAGCAATGTCTGATTAGCTCAGTTGGTAGCGCACTTGATAATCAATCCAGGGGTCGTGAGTTTGAATCCCCATCTGGCCACAGACTCGATTATGTTTGGTTTAAAAATAATGACATTGCATAAATCATTAACACCACTGATTTTTGCCTGGAAATAGAATAACTTTCATAAATGTTTCGGTCATATTACAATTTTTTATAATATAGACAAACTAGCTAAATTACAGTGCCACAGAAACTTTCTATTATACCTTGATAGCTAGTGGTATCAGTCTTTCAAGATCATCTAATTGCCTCTGACCACTGAGGTCATGGGTTTGAGCCCAGGTCGGGTGCAAAAACCTCATGTGAGAATGTTTACAAGTAACATGTTAAAGGACAGTATCTAGTTTTCTCAGATTTATTCTTACCGGTAGGTCTTCCTCCTCAAATAAAATCGATTGTTAGTGTCTCCACGACACTGAGCATTCTTTCTAGATGAGTGCAGAGTGATCATAAAAAGTACGGGTTTTTTTACTGCAGTTATCAAAATTTATTGATTTACCAATTCCTAACTAACCTTGCCACAAAAGAAGCTTTCAGACCTTTGCTATTAAATGAAAATAATATGGCTAACAGCAAACCACAGCAAGAGGTTTCATTATCATTGCTAAATGAAGAGATATATTTTTAAAAATAATGTGCAAGCCTGCGGGGCATTGCAGCATAATATCAAGGCTGCCATGCCGCTGTTGACATCAATGCAACCTGAAAAGGAGACAAGTGTTTTACCTCAGTTTTTACACTGAATTTTTATCGACACCGTTGAGAGAGATTATTAAATGGTTAATATTTTGTTATATTGTATATATAAAATATTTAAAAATGATATTTTAATGCTATAAAATAATTTAATGTACAGAGTGATTTTTTATGTCATATTTACCATATATACATTGTATAGGAAAAAGGAAAGGAATTACCAGCATCATGTGGTAAAAGTCTTGGTGCAGCAAATTTTGTAAGTCAATGTGTTTTGTTGAACAGGAAGTTACCTGTGGATTGTTTTGTCATACTAACATTGTTTAACATTTTGTTGTATTTAAATAAACCAATCGTCAGCTCATAAAATTGATCAGTTGATAGACAAAGTCAAATTAGTTTACCTTTTTTTTTTACCTGAAAATTCTGATATGAAAACTGGTGTACTCACAGGATAATGTTATGAATCCGGACATATGAGAATTAAATCCTGTTATTAATAACATAATTATGATATGAGTTTTATATGAGAATATGTATATATCATTCATTATGTCTGACTCATTAACTTTATAATGAAGGACACAAACACATTCTCACAGTGACCACAATATGAGGCATTGTAAACGTATAATAAAATTTTTGTTAAAATTTTTTTTTGGAAATGATTTTATCATTAAGGCTTCGTACAATTTTATGTGCTGATAAACCATTTTATAACACATTTGTTGTTGATTTGACTTCACTTATTTTTTCTCCGGGCTGCTGCATGATGCTGCTGTCACACACCGTTCAGGGTCTTGATTCACCAACATTTTCTCTAGTTTTACTTTAAAATTTCACTAAATTTTGACTGGGTACCTTAATATTCTTTATTCTATGTCAATGAAACCAAATGCGGTTTTTCTGGAACCAGTATAAAATCATGATCACCTTGATGCTTTTCTTGAATATATATGTAAGTTAGTATGTATGTAAATATGACTAAACAGGAGCCTGGCTGGAATGGTCCAAAAAGAATGGAAGAGTCTATTGATGAAACTGAAATTCAGCAAGTCATAATATTATTATGTTAACATAATATTTAGATATTGCTACACTTACTGTTGTAATGAGCCATCAGATATTACTTAACTCATTAAAAAACGTATGGTAACCTTGAAATTTGTTTCATCAACACAAATTAGTATATGCTTAAATACTTAAAAACTTAAATTGAAGAAAAGCAGCTAGCTGATCATGATTTTAGACTGGTCCCTGTAAAAATATATATGTTTGACACATGTTTTTTTTATATTTATTATATTATAAATAAATAACAAATCAAAAATTTTTTAGCTCAGTTTTTAAGTATTTAAGTAAGTACATGAACAGAGGTCTGTTTAAATCTTGCTTTATCACTATTTTCTGTCAGACAGGGACATTGGGCAACCAACCCAGTTTTTATGGAAAGTTTGGACATTTATTCCCTCATCGGTCAAAGAATGGTGGAGGGGAATTAAGTGTTATCCCTGTCGATCCTTTCCTCCATTTGTTATTCTGTCCAATATATAAAATGATTTCCAATCAATAACTTCTGAAGGGGTCTTTGTATTTAATTAATATATTGTGTGTACCTGTATGATTATAAAGTACATATCAAGTTTGATATTAATAATGTTAAGATTGGTAAAAATTTACAGGAGCTCTTGCCCCTTTTTTTGCATTAGTTTTCATTAAAAAAAATTGTTTCTGATCAATGGCTGGGGTATTCATTTTGGCAGACACATTTCTTGTTTGAATTTTTCATTTGTGATCAAAATCTGAACTTTTAGTACTTTCAAAATGAACATTTTGAAATAGATACAAAACTTGTGTATTATTTGCGAATGACCCCACTAATCTGTGGTTTATTTTGACATTGTCAACCCTATAATGTGGTTTACGACAAGTGTCATAAAATATGTTTCATTTAATGCCCTTTATTGGTAGTTGTTATGCATTACAAAAACCTTCACTATTTTTATGATAACAATTTTATTCATGTTTGAACGTAATGACTTCTCCCTCACCATAGTGACTTAAGAACAGCTCTGTGTAGATGAACTTAAAGGGAGTAAATCAGGGGAAACTTAAAGGGAGTAAATCAGGGGAAATTTAATGGGAGTAAATCAGGGGAAATTTAAAAGGAGTATATCAGCGGAAATTTAAAGGGAGTAAATCAGGGGAAATTTAAAGGGAGTATATCAGCGGAAATTTAAGGGAGTAAATCAGGGGAGTTTTAAAGGGAGTAAATCAGGGGAAAATTTAAGGGAGTAAATCAGGGGAAACTTAAAGGGAGTATATCAGGGGAAATGTAAAGGGAGTATATCAGGAAAAGAATGCTATGAACAACACATTGTGTAGCTGGTATAAAGTGATAGTGAATTAGAACACCCTGTGTAGCTGGAACCCAGTTTCAAATCTCATTTCTTGTAAAAAATTTAAACTAGGAAGGTTCCAGTTGCAAGTAAGCTTCATACATCAAGTGACCACCTATAAAATTGATTCGGTTCCTCCGTGGTTTGGTGTTGAGTGGCCTAAGGGCTATCACCTAATGTTCACTAACCTCTCATGGCTGAGGAGGTGGGTTCGAGTCTGGCTGCTGAGCTTGGTTCAAAACTTTATGTGAGAAAGTTTACCAATTACTAGTGGAAGGATGTTGGTTCTTAGCTTAGTCTCCCTCTGAGGTCTTCCTCCACCAATAAAACTGGATATACCATTAATATTACGAATTATTAACATTCAAAAACATATACTTTATAACTAAGAATGGCACATTTTCTCATTAAAAAATAATACAAATCAAAACTGTTGAAATGATTTTATTTAAAATGGACGTTCCAGAGACCCTAATTCTGCTGGTTGCAATAGCATTGATCAGTCTGATATGTTGCATGTCTCTAAGAAGCGTTAATAATATTTTTTATTTTACATCTCCCGAGACAGGTAATCAGATAAAAAGTGATCCAGTCACATCTTATTTAATCAGTGCTCGCCAGTTACTTACGAAAGGATAGTTGTTCTATTCAGATTCATTCTGACCTGTCTTCCTCCATCAATAAAACTGGGTATGCCATAAACAATCTGAAATGTGATGAAAATGGCGTAAAACCCATTTTCTTTTAATCCTGCCAGGTTTTGATATGCAGTTTACCTAAACTTTATATACTGATAAATATATTTTCAAACTTTATTAATGTGATCCTTTCTTTCTATATTGTTAGCCATGTTTGCTTGCTGACTTGTTAGTAACCCATACATTCTATAATAATTTAAATTTAAAATGAAAGCTCTCCGACCACAATCCATATATTTGAATTTTGATAATTTCCTATATATACACAATGTCAATACTTCCCAAAATATAGATTAAATTAAAGCAAATGGTGTTAATATTGGAATTATAGATCCTTCAAGTTTATACTGGGAAATATCAATATTTGTTTTTCATATTGATAAAACATTGTTGCTGAACGAGGGCTTATCTACCTACTTACCGAAGGGTCAAATTTGGATCATTTGGACTGACTTTATTTTGATAATGCCTTAACGACTGAGGTGTCTCCCGTCCCTAAGCTGGGCCCTATTTGTTTAGACGATAAAATGTATTTTTAACAATCCATGTGTTGTAAGTTGGATTCCCCAGCCCGGCCACAGTCTCTGTGATAACCGGACATGAACTTTGTTCTACATCCGTGAATTTCTCACCTCTGAATATGTGAAGAAGTTATTCAGTGACGGACAGAGTCTCAGAGATATGTTGCTTCTTTAAAAAGGTTCAGTAAGCCAGTTCAATAATGGGGTTGATGTTTGGTAAAATAGATGAAACTTAGTATGCTCACCAAATGGCCATTTGAATGGTAAAATCAAATTTGGTGTCAGTATAATAACAGCATTAAAAATCAATGGTAATGCCAGTATTTAACAAAAGGATGTTCAAAATTCACATAAAATAAACAAAAATTATAGTTTGGTTTTGGATTTTGTTATAGATTATTCACAGCAGCATAATTTAGACTGTGTTTCTGTAATTTAATCCTACAAGCATAATAGGAAAAGGAACAGTCAGTCTAAATACCCATTCTTCCTGAATTGACAAATTCTCTGGTTCAACTGACCAATTGACAAATTCTCTGGTTTTATTGACCAACTGACCAACCTACAAATTGCCAGGTTGAACTGACCAACTGACAAATTCTCTGATTCTACTGACCAACTGACCAACAGCCACATTCTCTGGTTCAACTGACCAATTGACCAACTGACAAATGCTCTAGTTCAACTGACCAATTGATCAACTGACAAATTCTCTGGTTCAGCTGACCAACTGAGAAGTTAGTATAATATTTTGTAAACATTGCATGGGCACTTATCTAATATATAAAAGGTCTTTATAAAAATTAAATTGATGTTTACTTATTCAAAGCGTGTGTATAAATATGTATATTTTAAGGGTCAATCTTGTATATTCCACAATGTTATTAATTGACAATCTCTTGCTGTTATGGCATTGTTATGGACAACATGTAGACTTATGTATAATAAAAGCTGAATTTCTTTGATGAAATACATAAGTAAGTGTTTATCCCACACATAAAAAATATTAAAGTTTACAGAAGATGAACAGCAATTTCCCTTCTTGACTAAAGCCTAGTTTTAATTAATGTGTTGGGTCATGTGATTGTTACATGTACTTCATGTGATTGTTAAATGTATGTCATGTGACTGTTACATATACATTATGTGATTGTTACATGTATGTCATGTGACTGTTACATATACATTATGTGATTGTTACATGTATGTCATGTGACTGTTACATGTATGTCATGTGACCATTACATGTACATCATGTACATCATGAGACTGTTACATGTATGGCATGTGACTGTTACAGTCATGTACATCATGTGATTGTTACATGTACATCATGTGACTGTTACATGTATGGCATGTGACTGTTACAGTCATGTACATCATGTGACTGTTACATGTACATCATGTGACTGTTACATGTATGTCACATGATTGTTACATGTATGTCATGTGACTGTTACATGAATGTCACATGACTGTAACATGTATGTCACATGATTGTTACATGCTTGTCATGTGATTGTTACATGTACATCATGTGATTGTTATGTGACTGTTACATGTACATTGTGTGACTGTTGATATGATTATCTGTGAGTTTAACCATTATTGCTTTCAGAATAGTCTTGATGAAAACCTGTAGCATTGAAATCTCCGTTTACACCCTCCTCGAAAATAATTTTTCTAAAATCAGTCATAATTATGTTGAGTAGTAAGTACCCTTTCCAATTTGTGTTTTTTATTGCAGCCTATTATTCAGGATGACATCTTTTGCTAAACATAAACTTAATTTGCAAAAAAATCAAACTTCATGTGCATGATCACTGGACCAGGCTCTCTTTGAAGCTTGAGGTCTGGAGCGCGTGATCAAGTGGTAGAGCACCGAACCCATGATCGGAGCATCCTGGGTTCAATCCTATATACGGCTATGTGTGGTGTCCTTGAGCAAGACTTTTTCTGCATATGCTTTGTACTGGTTCTAACCAGGAAGACTTTGAGGGTGATTTGCCAAAGTTGTAAGAACTTGTTTCACAATCGAGGTAAAATAAATAAGTTTAAACTATCTGAAGCTTGTTTTTTATCTGTAAGATGGCTGCCATAATGTGGTTACCCAAAGTTTAGGTATCAAATTGGCAAATTTAAATAAAAAGGGACCATTCCTCTAGAGGTTCCACTTAAGAAATAGGAACACCCTAGTTCATTGTTGATAAACAAAATAATATGCATGATCCCTTAGTTAGTTTCTCTCAATTTTGTGTGAGTTATTGTCATAAAATATTCAAAATGGTTACAGTAATCGCATGTTAGCCCTCAATGACATAAAAATGATGATAAATATTCTAACAAACAAACTTTTGTATGCTCGTCCATGATTCTAAATCAATATATGAAATCAAATATAAATCGCTCTTTCTAACACAACTGGTTTTACCCTAGAGAAGATGGTGGTAATCCATCATTTTGAATGGCTATTTACACTTCTCTTTAGAATATTAGAAACTTTTTTTATTTAAGATTAAATTAATGTAGGAGGTGATTTATTTTTGTTTTAATTGGTAGGTAATTATATATACATCATTATTTGAACATACAGAAAATGTTACAGTTATATTTTGTGTCTGACATTAGCTTTTTTTTTCTTTTTTTTTTTTTACTAGAAATCAAGGGAATTAAATCTGTCAAGAATACAATGCAGACTGGTAGTACTTACTGCCCTTGAATTAGAAGACTCTAGGTGGTCGGTGATTGAATATATTTATGATCAATAACCTAGAATATAATCATGTCATTTAAAGCATTCATTTAAAGAAAACATTATGGTATGTTTGTGTATTCAAATGTGTTTAACGTATTCCCCTTATCCCCCCTCCCAATAAACACCCCCACCTATTTAAGTAAAAAAAATAGATAAATAAGATTTATGGTATGTAGTACGATTAAAATAGTATTCCTGGATATTAAAGGGATTATATCAGGATTTTTCAAAATTTCAAAATTGACCAAAATCATTTTTTTTCTAATATATCAGTCTAAATATACTCATTGACCTGTAATGCCAAAACGATATCTATATTAACACGCCAATATAATATGTTGAAAAGAGGTTTCCTAATTTGGGCTATGCACTTAGGTAAGACTAAAATAGATTTCCTGCTTAAAACATATTTTGTGACGTTTTAAATGGGTCACGGATTTCATTTTTATTTCAATTTGATCCTTCATACATGTTTACACGTAAAATTTGTTCCATCTCTCCGCAAGTAACTAATAACTTTCCCACTTGAATCAGTGGTGAGGGACGAATGATAATGAAACACAATGTCATTTATCAATCATCACGGAGACTGTTATAGGGTGGGTCTTGAACTCACGACCTCAGGATTGATAGTCAGACGCCTTACCGACTGAGCTAATCGGGCCCAGCTTTTATAATAAAAATATTCTTAATTACATAAAAGAAAAAAACCAACACACAAGCAAAACAAAATGGGAATAATTGTTATACAGCAATTTTGCAATCAGCATTTTACAGCATTTTTAAAGGTGTTATTATATCTACATGTTGTAAAATAAATATGGAATTTGAATACTCCAGTCTGTATACAGAACCTTTATTTCAGTACGGTTTGGGAAGGGACATAACTCTGGTATATGGGTAAAAGATATCTTATTTTGCATAGTTGTGATCATACATCTATGACAAAAGTTATAAATGTGATTTTATTGCATTAGGTTTACCCATATGATAGATTGATTGATTGATTGAATATTTAGCGTCATTTTTATGCCATCGAGGGCTAACAGACGATCAGTTAACCTAACCACTGTTTCCTGGGATTAACCAGTACTCGAGCACACCCCGTCTCCGCAAGTAACTGATAACTTTCCCACTTGAATCAGTGGTGAGAGACGAATGATAATGAGACGCAATGTCGTATATCAATCATCACGGAGACTGTTGCCTGGCGGGGGATTCGAACTCACGACCCCTGGATTGATAGTCAGACGCGTCCATATGATAGAAGAATAACCCAAAGAAATATCAGTCTATGTTATGTCAACATTGCCATGCTTTTTAAAGTCTTCTGGCTTAATGCGTATTGTAGTCTGGTGTATTTGTTGAAGAAACTGACTCTGACTACCACAATCTCAGTGTTTTAGGTGGCTGGTTTGTCCACTGTCAGTATAATATGACTCAATTGTGCCACATCTTAGGGGTATGATATTTTAGCATGGTGACACTAATGATATGCAGTTTAATAAGACAATGTCATGGTCATGAATATCCGAAAGTTTGTTCAATTTTCGTGACTTTGTAATACTTATACTGATACAAATATACATAGGGATCCTCCTTGACTCGGACCACGTATCTCTTACTGCAGAAGTTGTGGAATCAAGCCCACAACAAGACAAAAAAATTAATATGAGAAAGGTTGCCAGTTACTTGAGGAAGGACAGTGGTTCTTCTCAGATTTATTCTGAGGTCTTCCTCCACCAATAAAACTGGACATGTCATTATAACCTGTCATGTGTTAAAAATGCTGTTAAACCCCATACAAAAAATAAATACAAGACATATCACTGACATTTGCTAGGCTAAAAATCGCAAAATTATTTATCAAAATCTTAAAAATTCCTGTTTATGTTTAAGCTTGGATATTGATAACTACCAGTACATTTTTGTTAATTGTAGAATTAAAAATCAGCAGTTAAAGAATAGTTTCTGTCATCCTCTTTGTCAACCCGTATTAGTAATAAATAAAGGTCTGTTGAAATCATGAACTATTTAAATAAATTCTCCTTAAAAAGTTATTTTCACACATTGTGCTTATATAAATTATGCATATATATTACTATTGTAGAGTCAGTGCTTATTCATTGATTGTTTTCCTTCATTTAAGAAATTCTCATTTAAATTCATCGAATTAAGATTCATTTCTAGTCTCAATGAACTTAAAAGTTGGTTGGTTGTTTGACTGTGTTTAGCATCACTTTCAAAAGTTTTTCAGTTGTTTTGTGATGGTGTCTACTTGAGGCAGTATTCTAAGTGCTACCGCACTGGCGTATTATGCAGTAGACACATAGTATGATACCCCACCCAGTCACATTATACTGACACTGGGGCAACAAAACCTAGAGCTATCCTCTAAATGCTGAGTACCAGGCCAGGAAGCTTCTAGTACCATTTTGCAAATCTTTGGTATGACCCAGCGGGGATTGAACCCACGACCTTTCGCATGTGAGCCAGATGCTCTACCCCTAGACCACCACTGGGGTAAAACTTAAAAGCATATAAAATTATAATATAATGAAATTAATGATACTCAAAAAACGGAGAATAAAAATCAATACTATTACAGGAGAGCATAAAAATAATAATTATTGCGGACATACAAAGAGTTGATGTTGTGCGGTGTTTGTTTTTAGGTGTTTATGGCGGTATTGTGTGCTGCCCTGGGTGTTTACCGCAGAATTGTGTGCAACCCCTGTGTTGATCACATTAATAATGTACACCAATGGGAATGTTTTCTCAGTTTCAAGTATTCTCCCACAGACACTACCATCATGTTTATCTCAGTCATCACTCAAACCTTATCAATCAGTGATTTCATGTTTTTATCCATTTTTCATTTACCGTAGACTTTCTGTTAAGTTGTCCCATCATTCTAGCTGAAGTGACTTGTTAAAATGACCTGATACTGATTATTTGGTTTGATAATTCTGCTCCCACTGTCACTGACACTGGGACTTTAATTTACCTCAGTCTGTCTGTCCATCCCTCAGTCTGTCATGTCTATCATTTAGACTGTCTCTCATTCTACACATTGGTCCATCCAGAAAAATATGGACCCTATGATAATGATATAATTATAATTTTATAATAAAATATTCTTAATTACATTAAGGAAACAAAACAACACACAAGCAAAACAAAATGGGAATAATTGTTATACAGTTATTTTGAAATTATCATTTTACATCATTTTTAAAGGTGATATTATATCTACATGGTGCAAAATTAATAAGGAATTTAAGAACTCCAGTCTGTATACAGAACCTTAATTTTAGTATGATATTGGGAAAGGGAAATAACTCTGGTAAATAGGTAAAATATAATACATGGTGCTTTGGACCAAAAATAATGCAAGTTTATGGACCTAATGCAGCTAGACCTGAAGTGAAGTTTAAGTCCATCTAATTTTTTAGGCAGTGCTTGAAATTTCTTATATAAACTACTCGTCCTCCCATTCTAAGGTTTTTTAAATGAATGCTTAAAATCAAAAAAATGTTAAGGTCAGTTTCTTCAGTCTTGCTCATCCTAACCAAATGTTGGCTAGTCATGGCGAGTGGACAAGTGGAATTTTCCAGCCCTGTTCTAGGTCTGACTGCGGGGTCTGTAAACACCATGTATTATTTTGTTATATTAATAATATATTTAAGCACAATACAAAAATAACAAATATGTTGTTCTAAATATACATATGATAGTCACAGTTTACATATGGTTGCATGCATGTTGAAATATTTGCACATTTTGTATCTGACCAAAGGTCAAAATATATGATTATATGTTAATTTGAAAAAAAAAAATTTTTTATAAATAAATTATTTCCAAATGAACATAATTTATAGTTATATAAAACACAAAAATACAAAAAAAAAAATGGGGTTGGTAGTGGGGATGGAGGGGTTGGGGTTTGTCATCCCCAGTTCTATATTGGACCTTGTGACATCACATTGAACAGAACAAAGAAATATTGAGGTATAGTATTACGCTGGGATGACCACAACACATGGCTACATTTTTAGTTGGATCATTGTCAAATTTCACACCCACATTCAGTAGGACCCAACTGTGACTTTAGTTGTTGTTGTTGTATTGTTTTTTGTATGGTGTTAAGTGTTGCTTTTAACAATTTTTCTGTCATATCATGACGGTGTCTACTTGAGACAGTATTCTAAGCGCTGCCACACTGGAGTATCATGCTGCAGACACATGGTAAAATACCCCACCCTGTCACATTATACTGACACCGGGCTGACCAGACCTTGAACTTTCCTATAAATGCTGAGCATCAAGCGAAGTAGCTTCTAGTACCATTTTTAAAGTCTTTAGTATGACCTGGTCGGTAATTGAACCCACGACCTTCTGCATGCAAGGCGGATGCTCTACCACTAGACCACACTGCGGTCTCTGTGACTTTAGTGATTAACTTCCAGGGATTTGGGTTAGGCTTTTTTAGCTCTAAAGAGTATTAAGTATAACAGCGTCTTGTTTTAACAAATACCTTAAGCCAGTTGCAGTGCCTGTAGTAAGTAAGCACATTATAAGATCTATTCCTTATACTTAAATGTACAGGAGTTTTACTTAGGTTACTTGTGGAAGAACGTGGTTTTACTTATATTTTTTTTCCTGAGGTCTTCTCTGCACATATGGCATCCAGTTTTATAAAATTGGTCTGTTGAGCAGTCTCAACTTCCTTTTGCAAGTAACTGGCTAACTTCCTAGCACATAGACTTTTAACCATGTAAAACTTGAACCTACAACCTAAGCAACAGGAGGTAAGTTAATCTGAGAGTGGTACAGCTTATATAGAGAAGGCCAGCACACTGTACTTACAGATAGACAATTTTTATAATAACTATGGTATGAACAAAGTACTCAAACAAATTGATTGAAACTCTCGAAATGTACCTACTGTAATAAACAGTCATTCTTCCTGAACAGTAATTTATGACAGCAACTTGAACATTGATAGGAGCTACTGTTTGTAGTCGAAACATTGGTAGAACAGTATATCATGAAGTTGTGTAGTTCTTATGATTTGGTATTTCTAAGTTTGATGGCTGTTTTTATTTAATGATTTTAGTGCAATTTTATTACTGAATGTTTCAATTATAAACATCTTGATAATAATAATATTAATATAATAGTTAGTAAGTGCATTTTGTTTAATACAGAAATGTTACAGCTGTTGTGGATATATTTGTAATAATATAGGCAATGACATTAGGTTATTTTTGTGAAATTGTCCGACCCACTATAGTTTGCCGAAACTTTAGTCAGACTGTTAAATGTTATAAAAATGAGTGATATTGCCGAACTGTTAGAAAAAAGACAACATTACCTCCTTGGAAACAGGATAGTTATAAATACACCTAGATGTATCAATGGAAAACCCAGGAATGTCAAGGTAGGATGAATCAGGTTTTTTTATTTGCATTGTCATGCAACAAGGTCGTTGTCATGCGACAGTGTCGTTGTCATACAACAGTGTCGTTTTCATGCAACGGTGTTGAATTTTAAATGCTTTTTCATGTTATATATTTAGGTTTCATTGTTTCTGTATCCAAGTTAAGTAATGGATATTAACCAGGTATATTGATATATAACATACTGAGGACATGCACGCACACTAAAAGTGTGTCACTGACTCTGGGCCAAACATGTACCAATACTTAAATACCTAAAAACTAATATCTAAGAAAAGCATCCAGGTGATCTTGATTATAGACCGATTCTAGAACAACTGCATATGGTTTCATTGACATTTGTAAAATAATTATAAAATAACCAGTCAAAACTCACTTAAGTTTTTAAGTATTTAGGTGAAAATTTCAGTAAATGTTGGTGAAACAGAAGCCTGATTCTCTCCTTTGCATCAGTCATAAGTTATGATTTTATATTTATATATGCGAAGTTTGGTGAAGGTGGGTGGGTGGAGAGAGTGGTTACCATGAAGGATGTTTGTTTGGTTGGTTGGTTTAACAGAAATATAAATCTTAATGTGGCGAGTAAACTAGTCCTGATGTTGAGAAGTGTGTGACAGTTATATATTCTATTTCCTTCATCCTAACCATGCGGAGTTATTGCTCTTGGAGTTATATTGGATTTACAGAAGTAATCCTTGTTGTGTTATTATTTGATTTCAATGAAACTTGTGTGACATATATTTTATCTAACTGCTGCAGGAATTGTACATTCCTATTTTTCTATTTTATTCTATTTTTAGTGACATGTGACTTCAGTTTGCATGTCTAATGCTATGATGAGTGACAAAATAAGGGTTACTACAACCAGGATAAAGATTTGCCAAATAGTTTATTGCAGTGTACCTTAATGGGATATTTATAACGCGGTTCAGCGTACTATATTGCGGTTTCATTCCGTGGATCCTGGCAACCGCATTATATCGGGACCTGAGTGTACAATTCTAGTACAATAAGTATACAATATGATTGCTTTTAGCTAATGCAAATTTTGTTATGAGTTATCATTAAGTGATTGAACAAGGTACTAGCCAGATATGATCAATACTCAATAAACCGGACAGTCTACTGCAAATGTAGTGCAGAGCTAATCATAGCTTCCTTGCCTGATACTCATTATTTAGAAGATAGTTCTAGGACTTCATGGTCAGCCTCGTGTCATGATCGTGTTCCATATTACCGTATACTACACCATTTTATGTGGGCTTTTTAATTTATTTAGTACTGTACAAAGGCACTAGAGGCATAAAGTGTTTGAACTATCCATAATTTGTCCATCAGTCATTCCGTCTGCCACAAATTTGTGACCTGAGATCCTCCCACATTTGTTATTTATGTTATTAATTTAAAACCAGGTATGACGTCATAAACATCAATTAAAACTGGAACAGTCCAGGCTGATTGTTTTAAATGAGTTATGCCCATTTTAAAAATTGTAGTATTACAAAAAGAAATTTATTCAATATAATGGTGTGGTCCAGTGGTAGAGCATCAGTCAGGATCAGGGGCCATGGGTTTGATTCTCTGCCATAGCTGTGTGCTAGTGTCCTTGAACAAAACACTTTATCAAATATTTTTACTACTGGTTGTATCCAAGAAGACATTGAGCTTGATTTGTCTAAGTTGAAAGAACTTGTTTCACAGTCGATGTAAAATAAATAAAGTTTTTTTATCTGTAATATTACAGCATATTTCTGGGATCTGTGTTGTATAATGTCAACATTATTCTTGTTGTGGACATGATAGGGGAGAGACATCATCTCAGGGTACATCTAGACCCTTGTACAGATATGACAAAAGATAGCTGAAGGGAACATTTAACTATATACAAAAACGAATGATAATGAAAAATGGCTGTTGTCTTCTGTAACAAAGGTCAGACTGCAGAGTCCGAGCCTGATTTGATCAGTCGGTTACACGTATGACTATAAAATTTACGCTAAATATTCAATCAAATCAATCAATCAGACTACAGAATGTATTTAATCTACAAAAGGTCCTCTGTGGCCTGAGTGGTCATATTAGACTACTGCCTCAAGATCACTCACCTCTCAGCCACTGAGGTCAAGGATGACCATGTCAGTACAAAAACTCTATATGAGAGAGTTTACGGGATACCTTCAGAAGGATGGGGTTCTACTCAAATTCCAAACTCAAAACCTTCCTTCAATAATAAAACTTGATTAATTATTAAAAACTGTGTAATGAATTTGTAAAGTGTTTTGCTTGGTCAAAAGTTTCTGATAATCATCTGAAGAAATGGTTCTTAAGGCTAAAACTTATTAATGTATATCAATAACTGAGCTTAAACATTTAAAATCTTACAGATGTATAATGTACATGTTATTAGTCCTAGATTATTTGCTTTTTTTTTTAATTACTGCAATTTCCCCCATATTGGCTCGGAGTTAAAATAAATAAATTCTCACCAAAACTCGCAATTATTACTTTTCTTACACTCGCCAAATACAGCTGACATTCTAAGCTACTAACCATGTAATTCTTATACATGTATATCAATTTTTTTCCATTTATCTGTTTGTACAAAAAAATCTGATCTTTAAATAAATGTTTTCAATTAACAGAGGTCATTATATAATATAAGGTCAAAGGTCAGCCTATAGCTTTTAACTCGGATGACAGTCAGGTTCAACCTCGCAAAATGGTGATTATGCATTTAAGAATTAATAGTTTCACATTATAATTAGTATTGTAACTGCTGCTTGGCAAGTGTAAATATTTGAAACTTAGGTAGGCATACCTTTCCAATTGAAAACATGGACCAAATTCCTTATAGAAACTATCATTAAACATTGCAGGGACAGATCTGGAAAGAGAGCGAAAAGGCTGACAATCTGATCATCAAACTGTGCATAATAAATAATATATTTTTCCTGTGGAGAATGCATTTATGAAATTTTTATGGTATATATATCTTTTTATATATTTTATATGAGTGGTCTTAGGCAGTGTCTCAACATTACTCAACTCTCACTGCTAAGGTTATAGGATCTAGTCCTGCTCGCTCCAAAAACTTTATGTGAGAAAGTTTGCCTGTTACTTGCAGAAGGACGGTGGTTCTCCTCAGAGCTATTCTGAGGTTTTCCTCTATCAATAAAACTAGATATGCCTAACCTGAAATGAGTTAAAATTATGTTAAACCCCATATATACTGGTATGTATATTTTAATGGTTGCACATTGGGGAACACCCACCTAGATCTGCACATGGAGAATATAAGTGTTACAAGTGTATAGAAATACAAGCCACTTCTACTATCACCCTGTTTAAATGATTCTAAGTTTGGACATTTTATCTGTTATGTCTACACCCCTTTAAGTTACAGCTTTATATATAGGGTCGTATGATTTGTTTGAACTTTGCACACTGTCTTTTCAACTTTCTGTCACCTCTAATTGGGTCAGTTTCATTCCTCAATAAAAAAAATCAAGACATTATATTACTGTATTTTGATCTAATATTTAGCTGTTTTTAACAACTGTAAATTATATTTTCAAGATTTTAATTTTTTCACAAATAACATGTACAGGTATAAAGATCTATGATCTTACAGAACTAATAATCTATACTTGTAAAATGAAATGTTGTTGTTAGCATATGGTGTTTAGTGTTGCTTTCAACAATTTTTCAGTTATATTGCGATGGTGTCTACTTGACACAATATTCTAAGCAATGCCACACTGGAGTATCATGACGCAGATACATGGTATGATACCATCACCCAGTCACATTATACTGACACCCTAGGTCCGACCCTGACCTAGAACTATCCTCTAAATGCTGAGCACCAAGTGAGAAAACTTCTAGTCCTATTTTTGACGTGTCTTTGGTATGACCTGAGTGGGGATCAAAACAATGACCTTCCACATGCAAGGTGGACGCTTTACTGCTAGACCACCGCTGCGGTTAAAAATGAAAAGAAATGGTGTTCAAATTAATTGTTTAATTTCAGATTCGTTTATATATTTTGGATAATCTGAAGTTGGATTAATTGTAAACTTAAGGTTGCATTAGTTTATTAACTTTGTTCAGAAATTCATGGAAAATTGACTCTTTTAAATTAAGTGTATGGAATAGGAGATGAAAATTTAATTGATTAATTAGATATTTCATAATTGATCAATAATTGAATAAAATTGTGATTAATTTATTATTGGTTTTCTGTATTAAAAATAATTTGCCAAATATCGGAACAACTCTAGCAAAATAGAATGTGTAATTAATGTGCAAAACACAACAGTAAGACCTACCGTATGTTTCCAGCTTATTTCTTCCCCCGGGGAATTTAGGAATCGGCTACGGTAGCTGATTCATTCCCCATGGAAACTTTCAGATGGGGAATGAATTGATTACTACACCTGGTAATTAGGAATATTAGGTTATTAAAAGATATTATCAACTTATAGCTATTTAAATATGTTAAATTATCTGTTTAAAATGTTTTTATATTACAAAACAATACAACCTTGGTCCCATCATGTCATTGAAATACAGTTATTTGTATATAATATACACTCCCCCTTCAAAATATAATTATTTTGCAGTACAAAACAATCAATTTACTGTGTTTGTATGTTTGCGGGTAATTGAAAACAACAATCCCAAAACATAGGGCTGAAATTGTTAACCTATCCTTTATGGTAAATAAAATATTTTGCTAATAGTCTATAATGTTTGTGTGACGACCTTAGAATGTAATTGCTGAAAGATTAAATTTCAATTAATTTTTGAATTTACTTAAACTGATTTCAGAAATTGTATGTAAATGACAACTTCCCGTAAGTTGGTTCAGTTAATCTATCACATACGAGTCTTTGATGACAATTGATAAATCTATACACTGGGCTTTTCTAACCCTCGTAACTCGGAGTGGTGTTGACCATGATCAAGGTTGGGATGTAAATAATATCTCGTATTTACTAATTGGCAATCAAATGGCAACTGAGGACTTACTGTTAAGACTTTCTCATTCCGAGTAGATATATTATTTTAGTAGATTACAAAAACGCTAAACGTGTTTGATGTTATGCTTTTCTTGTTTGTTTTTTTTATTGTTTTTTTTTAAAGTTAAATACTTTTTGTCAATATTATTTGGTAGCTGACAAATATTTGTCCTAAAAGGAGTAACAGTGCTAACTGTCATAGTATATTAATATATTAGGTAAACATTTGTAGATTTATATCTGTGGTTAATAGGTGAACTTGTTTATGTGTTGGAGTTAAAAAAATAACAAGTTAAATATTATATGTAGCATTTTAAAAAAAAGTTTGGAAGTAAAACAAGGATTTTTAAATGAAGTTTGATTTAATAAAATAAAATAAACATGTTTAGTAAAGCTGTTACAAGAAAATCATCAAAGACCGAGGATGGCAACTCACAACGGGCATTTAAATTCTTCTACATGGGCAAGAAAAAGTATTTGCCGGTAAGATAATTATTCAGTTTTATAATTTATTCATTAGGTTGGCAAACTGTCATATTATCCATTACCCTGCCTTTTAAAGGGTTCTACAATAGAGATGATTATCTTGTCCTGTTTTCAGATGTCCTGTTTTCAGATGTGTTGTTTTGCAAAATTGAGCTTGTGAAAATAACTGGTTAAGTCCTCTTACTTCATACTGATAGAGCCGGACCTGATTAGCTCAGTTGGTTACGCATCTGACTATCAATCCAGGGGTTGTGAGTTTGAATCCCCGCCCGGCAACTGTCTCCGTGATGATTGATATACGACATTGTGTCTCATTATCATTTGTCTCTCACCACTGATTCAAATGGGAAAGTTATCAGTTACTTGCAGAGATGGGGTGTGCTCGAATACTGGTTAATCCCAGAAAACAGTGGTTAGGTTAACTGATCGTCTGTTAGCCCTCCATGGCATAAAAATGACGCTAAATATTCAATCAATTGATACTGATAGGATGGTGTGCCATTTGTAGTAACTTATTTTATATAAAAACTGATTTTATTCAAATCCTACATTGATGCATCTGACATGAAATGACAGGATGGTCTGTGGTAGAGCATCGAACCTATAATCGGAGGGTCGTTGGTTCGAACCCCTGCTTTGGCTATGTGTTGTGTCTTTTTTCGTATAAGCTTAATACTGGTTCTATCCAGGAAGTATTCGAGCATGATTTGTCTAAGTTGTAATATGATTCACAATCGAAGTAAAATAGATAAGTTTAAACTAAGTTATAAACTGACCCAGACTGCTTTTTTATTGGCTTTTACATATTAAAAAAATAGATATTTGTTAAATTTGAAGAGCTTTGAGATTTACAAAATGAAAAATAATTGATTGCTTGAAGATGAGAACTGCAAGAATGTTATAAGGACTGGTTCAGGAGTATGTCTTTACGGCTCCCGTGGACATTATTATAACAGGTCTGTAGTATAAATATATCACTCCTAGTATTTGATGATAGCATATGATCATAAATACGCTGAAGTGTTTTTCTGTGTCATATTTACTTTGAAATATTTGTCGAGCACTTGAAAACAGTTGGAAGCATCTGTTCTCACATAATCTTTAGTTTTTAAAAGAAGCCGAAGATTATGATATATCAGTTAAACTTAAAACTGTTTAGGTAAGGTTGGTCAAAGTACAGATAGCTGGGCCAGGTTAGCTCAGTCGGTAGTTTGTCTGACTATCAATCCAGCAATCATATATTTGCATTGTACCACATTCCTTGCAGAAAAAATGCATACCTATGTATATGGAATATTTATATACTGTACGAAACAACTCGCTCACTTTTGTATGTCCAATATCTTGGATAAAATATTGGAAAGCATCATTAAAAGTTGTTTGCAACATTAACAAACAATTATGTATCGATTTTACATAGCCAGATATTACACAGCCTTAACCCTTTACTTCATAAGCATTTTCTTGGACTCTTCCAAATTGAGGGCATTAATTCACCACTTATCAGCAATGGGTGAATTATGTTTTTATTAACTGACAGAGTGGAAAACAGTGCAGGAAGTGTTCAGATTGCTCGTTACAAGCAATCTTAACTCTTCCTGCACTGTTTTCAAAGGCTTTCTGTGATTGGTGCGGGAAAACGCGTATCTTTGGAGTAAAGGGTTAAGGACGATTGCTATAGTTTTTTATGCACACTAATTTGGCGCACAAAAGGGAAGCAATTTTGTCGAGACCTGCCAGAGTCACTACATACCGCAATACTACAACTGACACTATTTCGGATGGTACAATCATTTACAGATATGCCTAAAATTGGTCTCATATTGTGTTCAATAAATTATGAAATATGCATACTGGTATTTAATAATTGTTTATAGCAATTTAACCTGAATATGAAATATAATAGAAATCTTAATATTTATACAAATATGCTCATTTAGTATAAAAATGTTAATTTTGCAACTGCAGATTATTTAACAATGGCATACTTTAAGAGCTATTTTTTTCTCAAATTACATGGTAAAATGTATTTTTTTATTTTGATTGTCATCAGAATAGATATCAGAGAGTATGAAAAACAAAAAAAAGAATAGATATCAGAGAGTATTTTGTGAGATTTAAGGCAAAATTTATCCATACACTTTTTAAAAATATTAAAAAGCGCTATATTTTATTACAAAATTGAAAAACAATTGACACTCAGCCGAAATGATTTTATTTTCAAAAACCCTAAACAGTAAAATTCAAGCTTATAATTACAGTTTCCATGAAAATTAATATCATATGCATACATATATGTAAAGTTTTAATTAGATACTAGATGTATAGTTGCTGCAGAGATCTCACATACAGGCATATTTTGACATATGTATATAACAGCAGAGCACAGTAAACCCTACCTATTTTTACATTAGAAAATATTGCTGACAAAACTACATTGCCAACCACAGAAAAATACACCATGAAAATATTTGTGCTATATAAATATGAGATGTAAAATCAGTGTGTGAATTCAAGAAGCTTGGTTTGCAGAGATAAAAGTTTCTCTAAAATTAAGAATAAGGGAAGTAACTTTAGTTTGTTTTTTTTTCAGAATTTTTTTCTCCATAGGTTGTCTTTCTTGTAGCTAGTGCTTGTCGGAGTAACAATTGCTGTATTTCAATGCATGAATATTGTAACATGTATAATTACTCCATTCATTAACAATATTTCTTTTCTTTGATTATATCAAAATATCTATTTTGCGTGAATTAACCTTTTTTTATTGTCATTATTATTTCACGCATTCATTTTCATTAGTTTGATCTGTCAGTTGGTCAGTCTGGTTTGATTGATTGGTTGATTGACTGATTGATTGATTTATTGCTTTGACATTCATGTGTCCATTAGTTTTTCATCTATTCATTCATTCTGTTTTTTGTTTATTTTTTTTATTTGAATAAATGTTTATTTATTCTTCATTGATTGATTGATTGATTGATTGATTGATTGATTGATTGATTGATTGAGTTATGTTTTTCGTCCCGTTTCATTAAATTCTGTTCATCCATTCATTCTGTCTTTCTCTTGGAGAAATGTTGTTTTTTGTGTTTCTGTCTGTCAATTCGCATCTGTCCGCACACACATTTAGTACCTAATAGGTGGTAGTAAGTGTAGCCTTACACAAAAAATCCCAAAGGATTAGGATTAGTAACCACTTCAACCTTTTGATCCTTACTTCTTACTAGGTTCATTCTGTCAGGACTTTCATTCCTTTGTCTTTCCTGTCAGAAAATCTTGTCCTCTCTTCTTTTTCTCGAACCATTAGATTTGAAATTTGCTGGGAAGGAACAGTGTGAGATTTGGTATGGCATATGTTCCAGTTTGATAATTTTTAATTGAGTTGCAGCTCTTTTATCAATTAAAAATCTTGCCCGGATAATAATGGGGCCTGCTTCACTAACGTTCGCAAGTTTACAAACTTCTTAGTGTAAAATTTAAAGTTACGATAAAACATCAGGAATTTCATTAAGAGTCTCACTTACATCATTTTATGAACATTTGCTAGACATGTAAATAATACTCTTTTTAAAATTTTGTAAAATACTGTGAAAATGAAATGTTACTAGGTGTCACGATTTGTTCGTACGGAAATCTTAAAGGGAATGTATCAGGATTTTTTCAAATTTCAATTTTTCCCCCCAATATTGTAACCTTTAGGCCTATATATATTCACTGATCCCTGTATTGTCAAAAGGCTATCTGTTCAAACATGTATAGATAATACATTGAAAAGGGATTTCCTAACTTGGGCTACGTGCCTAGGTAAGACTATAATGATTTCAAGATTGATTTAAATTTGATCCATTATACAGGTTTATACATAGTAAAAATTATTTCATCTTAAAAAAAAAAAAAAAAAAAATTGACTAAATCGATAATTCAATTGGAGTTGTTAACTCGAAACGGAATCCCCATTCTAAAAATAGACGGCACATTAAAACTGCTTGATGACCTTCACATCGTTATTCAGATTCTTTCTAAGATGAAATAAAATCAATGTTACTGTCAACCTGCATGAAGGATCAAATTGAAATCAAGATGAAGTCGTGACTCATTTAATATGTCACAAAATATGTTGCAATTTCAAGCGGAAAATCTGTTTTAGTTTATCTTAGGCACGTATCCCAATGTTTCAGCCAATTCTAAAATATGACAGACCTGATTTACATGTAATACCTTTAAGTTAAAGCTCACAGTTGTGTGAGAGGGAGACATAGTTTTTCTTGATTTATTCAGTCCGTGTGGTTCCGGCTAAGAATAGAATCGCTGCCGATCTCTGCAGAGGGTTAGGAATCCTCCGAATGGGTGTCATGTTCATTTTACCATTTTTTGTCTTGTTCACTGTTGTGGTTAAATTATCAACCCCTGTGTGGTTTCATGGAGTCATATGAGTGATGGCAAGAATAGGACCACTGTGGCTCATGCATGTTGTAAGAAGTGACAATTTGAGTAATACGATAGAATTTGCTGAAACTCTGCAGTTTTGCAAGTATCAAGGTTCTAGGTTCATTCTGCATATTCATTTGTTAGTGTATTTTTTTTAAATCTGTATGTTAATTTGTTGTTTTTGTACATGAAGAGTGAACCTGGAATCTTCCTTCCTGTTGGCGTCAAATTACCTATAATGTGTTGGTGCGCCATAAAACCCTATTCATTCATTCATTCTTGATTTATTCATTCATTCATTTATTCATTTAATCCAGGGGTATCAGTTTTCTGGAGTTTGAAATGATTTTTAATTTAAACTTGCCCTTTTATACTCTCATTTTAGTTATGAATGATCATTAAAATATTAGTTTTCAGTCAATGGCGCTAAATTTAAAAAGATTAAACCATCATTTATCAAGTTTCACATGAAATGACGCGGTCACAAAGGATCAAATCGTTTAATTTGTATTTACGATTCATTGATGGAAGAAGAAATTTGCTCACCTTTATTTACAGAAATCTGATATGTTTATATATACTATTAATATAATTGTGTGAAATGCTAATGGCAAGAGTTCATTGATTAATAAAATATTTGAATGTCCCATGAAACCAGGGAGCATTATAAGAGTCAATCGGATTTGTTGTCATATTAAATGGATTTAAGTAATGGCATGCAGTGCGTTAATAAATCCAATATAAAGTACATTAGTGGGTATTAACATAGAGTGACAGGGGCCCAGTGTGTGAACTTCTTTTAAATGACTTAAAAAAAAATTCTTATTAAATATAAATGTTCAAATGAACGGTATAAACAAAATTATAAACTGACATGTATACACATTAACTGTTGAGAAAGCCTGTGTTATATTTGATATGTGCATGGTGTTATATGCAGTTTACTGATTTATTGAATGTGTATTTCTTTAAAATGAAAGTATAGTGAAAATAATTGTGCTGAAATGACTCAAATTATTTTGACCTTGAGTAATTTATAGTGATATATCGTTCTTAAGCTGTGATAAAGATTTATACAGCATGTTGTATGTAATTTATAGCCGCTATAATCTGAAGGACGTACTAAACACTGAACATTTCGTGAGGCATTTGGATATAAGTTGTTATATATTTGCGAACACATTCTTACAGCAAAAAATTATTTCCTTACTTCTTTACTTTTATAATGAGGAATACATTAATTAATTGGAATCATTTTAAATTTTGACCACGATTTGATTTTTTTGGTGAAAATTCTATAAAAAATGATATTAAGATTTACCTGGTATTCTTTTTAATTATAAAATCTTTTAATTGTATGTGTACAAAGACAATAAATTGTTGGGATTTGATGGATAAAGAGTTGGGTTTTTTTTTTTAAAAAAAATTTGATTTCAAAGATATACCTTGGTAAGGGCCTCGTGGAGATTTTTTTAAATCAGCTGTGTAGACAAAACTGTCACACGTAAAGGGCTTTCAGAGATTTGAGAAACCGTCTAAATGTGCTTGTAAGTGATATTTGAGCTACGTTGGGGTCTATGATTCACGTGTAGCCGTGTGGTAGTTCAATATCAAGGTATACTGATGGAAGAAATAAAGAAGTGATTGATTACAGGGATTGATTATTAGTTTTTAATGAATTGCTATGTGAATTTTTTGTGAATGAAGTGTAAATCTGTATCGCATACTTTATCTTTTAAATTGACAGTTGTGTGAAATATAATCTGGAGATGGGATTAATTATTAGTGTTTGATTAGGACTCGTTTATTACGCAGAGGATTTTAACTTGACAGTGATATAATGTTAAGACTTAATTGTGATTTTGAGTGAAATCTGATATACCTCTGTTGGAACGAGGAACTTTTATACCTCTTTCCTGAGGCACTTGTATTATTTTGTTTAGAAATTTTGTTTGTCTCCTTCATTAGTTTTATTAGCATTCTGATTCCAAGGCATTTTTTTATTAATTATTTCTTTCACAAAAAGCCGGGCCTGATAAACTCAGTCTGACCATCAATCCAGGAGTCATGAGTTAGAATCTCCAACCGGCCATAGTCTCCATGATGATTGATATACGACATTGATTCTCATTAACATTCCTTTCTCACTGCTGATTCAAGTGAGAAAGTTATCAGTTATCAGTTACTTATGGAGATTAGGTGTGTTTGAGTAGTGGTTATACTGTCCAGGATCACGGGAAAGATCATCTATTAAGCCCTTGATGGCATATAAATGATGCTAAATATTCAATCAATCAATCAACTCTTTCACAGCAGCAATTTCAAAAACTCTGTGGTGGCTGTAAAGTGTGACACAGCTACAAACCTCCGTCTGAAGTTACGTCCCCAGCAGTATACTCACTCTTTCTCTTTGTTGCTCTCTCTCTCTTTTCTCTCTCATTCTCTCTCTCACAATTTCTCTCTCTTGTTGAGCAGTAGCCAGTACAGATTAATTCAGCTCACAATTCAAATTAAATTGTGACAGGACACTTCGCCATTTTCTTTTAACCAAGTTTGTATTTGTTTTGTTATCTCCCAAAGTCTTTGATGTTTAACAAATTCTTGTTGGAGGAAGGTTCTTAAAACCGTAGAGTTAATCTTGGTCCCCGCGTTCCAATAGGATTGGACCTGTATTAGTGTTTTATTGACATATTTTATTGTAGGCTGTGTCTCCAATTGAAAAGTATATTGATTGCGATGATGGTTTGATGTTCCACTATGTTCACAATTAACCAATCAATGCCTCTATTCAATCTATGGAAATTCAATTTTTTTTAGCTTTGAAGCATTAACGCAGAAACTTTTATTTTTAACAAAGCAATAGACCAAGTTCTGCACTAATCAATGGGACAGCTGTTTGGGATAGTTTGTTCAAGAATATTTTTTTATATTCTTATGAAAATGACTGAAACTTTAATTTAAATCGCTTATAAATATTAAATGATTAATAAATTTATAAATTGATCTATAATCAATCTATTCAGTACTTCATAATTACTAAAGAATATAGTTTATATTAAATTATCTAAAAACATGACTGGATAAATAATTGTACATACAAAAGTTACAAAAGTAAAAGGAGATATTATTATTAAAAAAAATATATTTAAAAGGGAAATACACTTAATATAACTTTCAAATTATGGAATAGAATTTGCAGAGATTCTGAGAGAATGAATAGACTATTTATGACTGAGTGATTATGACAGAGTAAATTTGATGGTTAATATTTTAATTGAAAGGGAGATAACATTCTTATGTGAAATAATATCAGTTTATGTGAACCTACTCAACTTGTCAAAAAAGGGAGATAACTTTATTACATGGAAGAACATTTATGTGAAACTACTAACTTGTGAAAAATAGAGATAATTTTATTATATGGAACAACATTTTATGTGAAACTACGAAACTTGTCAAAAAAAGGGAGATAACTTTATTACGTGGAACAACATTTATATGAAATTACTAACTTGTGAAAAAAGTAGCAATCCACAATGAATATCCTAAGTTTTAAAATCTTAAGCGTAATACGAGAAAGCACAGAGAATTGAAAAAGCTGTATTGTTATAACACAATGGAGACTATGGAAACACATAGTATTGGAGTTGGACCATCTCCCGTATTTGGAACTGCAGGAACATTCACTGATGCTGACATGGGGGCAGTGTCAACGCCTCTCGATAGAGAGAACAGTAGTGAATCTCTTGAACACGTGTTTATAACGGACCTAGAGATGAATGAGGATGATAATGATATTGATGTCACAGAAGAACTGATAGATAGAATTTCTATAGAGAATAATTGTATGCCGGTAAGTATATAATATTAAAGTTGAAATTTCGGAAAAATTGATGTAAGAGTGTGTGTTGCTGGTAACCTTTAACAGTCAATATAACATTGCCCTGTTTGTGCTGTACTGAGAAGTTGTGTTTTGGTGCTTTACTGATCAGTTGTGTTTTGGTGCTGTACTGAGCAGTTATGTTCTGTACTGAGCAGTTGTGTTTTGGTGCTGTACTGAGTAGTTGTGTTTTGGTGCTGTACTGAGCAGTTATGTTCTGGTTTTGTACTAAGCAGTTGTGTTATGGTGCTGTTCTTAGCAGTTGTGTTCTGGTGCTGTACTGAGCAGTTGTGTTCTGGTGCTGTACTGAGCAGTTGTGTTCTGGTGCTGTAATGAGCAGTTGTGTTCTGGTTCTGTACAGAGCAGTTTTGCACTGGTGATGTACTGAGCAGTTGTGTTCTGGTGCTGTATGTAGCAGTTGTGGTTTGATGCTGTACTGAGCAGTTGTATTCTGGTGCTGTATGGAGCAGTTGTATTCTGGTGCTGTATAGAGCAGTTGTGTTCTGGTTCTGTACTGAGCCGTTGTGTAAAGGTGCTGTACAGAGTAGTTGTATTTTGGTGCTGTATGGAGTATATGTATTTTGGTGCTGTATGGAGCAGTTGTATTTTGGTGCCGTATGGAGCAGTTGTGTTTGAGTGCTATATGGAGCAGTTGTGTTTTGGTGCTGTACAGAGCAGTTGTGTTTTGGTGTTGTACTGAGCAATTGTGTTTTGGTGCTGTATGGAGAAGTTGTGTTCTGGTGCTGTATGGAGCAGTTGTGTTTTGGTGCTGTATGGAGCAGTTGTGTTTTGGTGCTGTAATGAGCAGTTGTGTTTGGTGCTGTATTGAGCAGTTGTGTCTTGGTGCTGTACTGAGCAATTGTGGTTTGATGCTGTATGGAGCAGTTATGTTCTGATGCTGTATGGAGCAGTTGGTTCTGGTGATGTACAGAGTAGCTGTGTTTTGGTGCTGTATGGAGTAGTTATGTTCTGGTGCTGTATGGAGCAGTTGTGTTCAGGTGACGTACAGAGCAGTTGTGATTTGGTGCTGTATGGAGTAGTTGTGTTCTTGTGCTGTACAGAGCAGTCATGTTTTGGTGCTTTATTGAGCAGTTGTGTTCTGGTGCTGTATGGAGCAGTTGTGTTCTGGTGCTGTATGGAGAAGTTGAGTTCTGATGATGTACAGAGCAGTTTTGTTTTGGTGCTGTATGGAGCAGTTGTGTTCTGGTGATATACAGAGCAGTTATGTTTTGGTGCTTTATAGAGCAGTTGTGTTCTGGTGATATACAGAGCAGCTATGTTTTGGTGCTGTATGGAGCAGTTGTGTTCTGGTGATATACAGAACTGTTGTGTTTTGGTGCTGTGTGGAGCAGTTGTGTTCTGGTGCTGTATGGAGCAGTTGTGTTCTGATGATGTACAGAGTAGTTTTGTTTTGGTGCTGTATGGAGCAGTTGTGTTCTGGTGATATACAGAGCAGTTTTGTTTTGGTGCTATATGGAGCAGTTGTGTTCTGGTGATATACAGAGCAGTTGTGTTTTGGTGCTGTATGGAGTAGTTGTGTTTTGGTGCTATATGGAGCAGTTGTGTTCTGGTGATATACAGAGCAGTTGTGTTTTGGTGCTGTATGGAGTAGTTGTGTTTTGGTGCTGAAAGGATGAGTAGAGTGCTGGGCACTCAAGCTAGAGGCTGCAGGGACCATTCACAGCTGGACCCTGTGGCCTAGAACAAATAACACTGTAGTGGTTATACCCAAGAAGTGGACTTAAGAGCAGTTAAACTGATATAAAGTTTAAATCTCAATTAAGCTTTTTGTTTAATATAAACTATACACAAAAAAAGAAGAAAATAAATCAAGGTTTACCTTTGACATTCAGATTTTAATGAATGTTTTCTTAAAAAAATAATATTTGACTTCCAACCCCTTATCATTTTTGAAATGTTTTACAACTTTCCAAAGCAGATTAATGACAGAAGTGCTTGCAATATGAAATGAATTATTGATTGATTATAGTAAGGCATGTAATTTTGTATATTTAAATAATGGTTTAAGCCGCGCTGTTGATAGGATTAGTGCGGCTAGATATCTCGAGTGTTACAAGTGTAACGTTGGTTAGAAGTCACACAGATGGCTGGCGTTAGATCATTCACTGTGTCATGGAAGGCTTGATTAATTTCATTTAATTTGTGCATTTACAATCAAAATGTCATCAGTAAAGTTCAGGTGTTCTCTCTTGGAGGGCCACCCGACAGGTGGGCATTGCATTTAGGATTTTGAAAAAAAAATAATTGCACCCTTTTTAACATAAAATTACTTATTCATGTATTTATATATTTATATATGTAGGTAGGTAATTTTTATAGTTTATATAATGATGGGAACATTTAATTCTATTCCATTCTTAGAAGGTGGATAATATGTTTGCACCCTTATTTACATAAATTTATTATGTATTTATGTATTT
Source organism: Panopea generosa (assembly GCA_029582155.1). Lineage (NCBI taxonomy): Eukaryota > Metazoa > Mollusca > Bivalvia > Adapedonta > Hiatellidae > Panopea > Panopea generosa. The sequence continues at coordinate 2,298,262 of CM055899.1, forward strand.
GTAATTGCAGGTAGGTACTTTTAAAGTTGATACAATGATGAGGAAAATTTCTGTTCCATTCTTGTTTTAAGATAATTCCATTATCACGTGTGGCTTGGTTAAGAATTTTTTTTAAAATGGTTATGGAAATGGTCTGGAAAAAAATACAGGCCTTAGCATGCAGTGCCTAGCTATGCTGGTGATTTCATTAAAAAGGTACATGTTTATATGAATGTACTATGCAGACTTGGAGCCAAACAGTGCAGATAAAAATAAGGACTGTGTGTTAGTCACTATCTGATATGGGTCTACATTGTTTTATATTGCAGGCAGAAAGGATAAATAATTTATGAAAGTAAACTATAAGAATTGTTTTTTGTGATGATTATGACTTATGACACAAAAAATCTTATAGTTATCTAATTAGAGTCAAACCTGTGTAAGTGGTCACCTCTATTAAGCAGGTACTTGTTTTAAGCAGCCACATATCTATGCTTTTAGAGCAAATTAACCTGTATTATGCAGCAAGCCTGTTTTAAAAGAGCATTATTGCTCCTTCCCTTTACTGGCTGCTTAAGACAGGTTTAATTATCAAGCTAACTGGTCATTTGGAATTTTGAAATAACCTAGATAGCTATTATAAATAACATAAATGACTTAACTTGTTTATTGTCTTATCTTATAGGTCATTATAAATTTATTGCTAGATTATCATCCAAATTGTTCTTAAAAATGTGGAGGGCAGGATGATTTTATTTATTTATTTTTTTTTTTAATTTTTAAAAAGAAGAAAATTCATGAAATTAAATAGCGTTAGGGCGGCATGAAAATTAGGGGGCTGGCGGGGTTGATAATCTTGCAATTAATTCATTATGGTCATTAGTAGCAATGTAAATAATATCAATATATAGAAAATAGGAGAATAGCCATTAGTTGGGTTTACAAGTTTAAAGTCAGGCCAGGTTAACACGTACGGGGTAGCGAGTTTGAATTCCTGTTTGACCAGTCTACATATTGTGATCACAGTGATTCAATTTGAAAAAATATCTGTTACTTGCAGAGATCTGTGTGCACAAGTGCTGGTTAAACCATCCAGGCTCCCAGGAAAGAAGTGGTTAAGTTTACTGAATCATCTGTTAGTCCTTGATGGCATAAAAATGCCAATAGATATTCAATCAGTCAATCATTTAAAGCTTGAAGTAACCTGCCATGTTATTTGTAAACTGACTAATTTGTAAAAATATATTACTTGACTAGACTTGAAATCAATGGTAGAATTAACATATTATATGAAAAACATTTAAAAATAAGGAAACTTCTCTGCTTACTGATAATGTGGGTAAATTGCCTTTTAGAATTGAATAAACCATAATGTAATTGAGAAATAAAGAAGAAAACAATATTATATTAAAAAATAACCCTGTTATTAAAAATCCTCTGTGGACCATGGTCCAATATTGACTGAACATTTTCACAAACATATCTAATCTATATAGGAATTAATGTTGGGTAAAAAAAAAGAAAATTATCCCAGTAAATAAAAACTTGCAAATCACAGTGAGATTACTTCCTGGTTGACTATAAGATAATGCAGGTAATCTATCATAATTGACAGGTAAAATATGATTATAATTACCATCTTCTTTTATAATGACACTACCTCCAATCCCCTTTTTACCTTTACTTCTGTATCATTAATGTATAATTAGGCCATTATAAATTAATTGCTAGATTATCATCCAAATTTTTCTTAAATGAGGGGACTGGCGGGGATGATAATCTAGTAATTAATTTAGTATGGCCTTACTACCCCTATATATAAATGTATCATTACTACTCCTAAAATATTGTTAGTATTAATCCAAGCTCCTGATGCTAATAAAAAGGAATAAATGAAGGAATGAATAAATAGGGTTTTACGGCGTACCAACACATCATAGGTTATTCGACGCCAACAGGAAGGAAGATTCCAGGTTCACTCTACATGTACAAAAACAACAAATTAACGTACAGATTAAAAAAAAAAACAGATGAATATGCAGAATGAACCTAGAACCTTGATACCTTCAGAACTGCAGAGTTTCAGCAAATTTAATAAAAAGTTGTAAAAGACCAAGCTTTTCTGATCGTCCTGTCTAGTTTTTTTTTGTCATCTGTCCATAACTTTAATTACCAGGATATCCTATGAAAACTGCAGAATTATTTCCCCGTAATTTTCATGCCGCCCCGACCTTATTTATTTTTATAAAAAAAAAAAAAAAAAAAAATATATATAAATATATATATATATATATATATATATATATATATATTAAAAATGAAAATAAAAAATAGAAAATAAAATCCTCCTACCTCACCATTTTTAAGAAAAACTGGGATGATAATCTAGCAATTAGTTTATAATAGCCTTATTATAGGAATATATTTATGATGTCTTGCTTACTTACTAAAGCAAGAGCAGGGTAAACATTATATTTGGTGTGAATTATATAAAAAAATGTGCAGGAGAACTTATGGATACATAGCGCATCTATTTCTTCATATATATATTATATAAAGGGAGATAATTAAATTCACAACAACGGAATTTATGATTTTTGGGATCTTTTCAGATGTTCATTCACAATTCATGATATATATATATATATGGAGATAATTATTTGTATATATATGTGAATATTGGGCATTAAACATGCATTTGAAAAGTAGACTATTTTTTGTAATGGAGGCTATAATCAAGGATCTATCAAAATTGACTGAGATGAATGGGAGAAAAAAATCTATCATCCAACTCTGCAGATCCTTGTGCCAGCATGTAATTTTGAGCCTTCGGGTGAGATATTTCTATCTAACATGGATACTCATGATTGAATCTCATAATCTGGCACACAGGATGGTAAAATGTTAAATATGCACTATATATATTGGTATATCAGCTCAGACAAAACCTCAATTCATTAATTCATTTGTTCATTATTAATTAATTCATCATGGTTTTCCGTGGCCGAGTGGTCTAAGACACCCTCTCAAGGTCACTTACCTCTCATTGCTAAGGTCGTAGGTTCGAGTCCCTCTCATTCCAAAATCTTTAGGTGAGAAAGTTAGCCAGTTACTTGCAGAAAGACAATGGTCCAATCAGATTCATTTTGTGATCTTCCCCCACGAGTACATCTGGATATACCATTGTATAACCTGAAATGTGTTGAACATGGTGTTAAACCCCATTCAAAAAAAAAAATAATGAAATTATTGAGCCAAGTCACTGCACATGTGATGCAATGATGTTAACTCAGCTTGGTTTGATGGTTGTGGGGGATATCAGGGTGTTAGTAGTGTTTCTCAACTCGTGTCTCATTATAACGCAGTAGCCGGGATCCATGGAATGAAACCGTGATATACGCCGAATCACATAATGAATATCCCAAGGTGCACTGTGCTTTATTATTTATATTGTTTCAAGCTGAAGTACCATAAACAAATATGCGATAATGTGTGATAAATATGACAGACCGTTGTTTGTCTGCATTAATCAATTAAGATGTAACTGATGCACAAATAGCAGTCACAGTTTGGAAAAACATAACAAGCTCACAAACACTTGGCGATTTAGTTGAGATTTTTTATCAATTCTTCAATTATCATTCCAGGAGTTTTTAATGAATCTGGTTGAAATATAAATTTTAAATTTATAAGCCATAGAAAAAAACAAGTTTTACGTTATATATCGCACTGCGCTATAACATGACCCAAGTGTACATGTAGTTGAATACAGGATCCGTTTCAACAGTTGTTGATTAGTTTCATTTTGCGACATATTGATGTTATTTTTCCAATTTCCTGTTAACAAGTTAAGGCACACATACACCCTATATGAAATATTTCTATAATTAGATATTCAAACACACGCTCAGTTATTACACAGGTTAATATTAAATATTCGTAAAAAAAAATGAAAGTTTGGCTGGATATTTATGATAACAGTTGTATCTTGTTACTTGTGATAAACACCCTTAGGGAAGTGACTGAGAGTGCCTTAAAGATGTGATATGCATTAGTTCATATTTAATTGTCATTGCATGTTGTGCTGGTTTTGAGGATATTGTTGCTCTTGTGTGTGCATGTGTTCTCTGTTTTTAATTGAGCTAAATTAGTTTTGAAATTAAGTATTTCTGAAATGTTAATTTTAAATTGAGAAGATTTTCCTGAAATACTTTGATTGTCACATATGATAATTGTGGATGTAATTGCTCCTGTGAATGCACAAGTTTATTTTTAAAAGGAATGAGGGGGAGGGGATTGCTATAAATGTCTAAAAATAAATCTAAAAATAAAATTATTTTTAAAAATGGATAAAAAGCATTACCGGTAATAAATGAAATTCCAATGGTTTGGTATGTCAAATCAACCGTGACACAATTAATATTTAAATTGAAGCGGTAAACTTGAAAGTTAAAATAACAAGATTTTACGAGATTTTAAATTATTATTATTAGCAAAGTATAAATCAGTTGCATTTCGTTCTCTGTATATATTTCCATGGAATTTTCACATCAGAAGAAAGTTATCGAGGATCAGAGAGTCATGGGTTTGATCCTCCCCCATGGTTCAACCAGTTATATGTGGTGTTATTGAGCAAGACACTTATTTCGCATATGCTTAAGTACTGGCTCTTAGTAACCTAGGAAGACTTTGAGTGTGATTTGTTAAAATTGTCATCATTTGTGAATGTGAAATTCAAGATAAAATAAATAAATTTAAACTCATAGAAAAAACTGGATATCATATTTTAACCTCTGACCAGGAAATGACCGCGGGTTGTTTAGTGCTATGGATCTTGCTGATCTTGCTTAAGTCCCTCTTAAGCTCAATGATCCCCTTTACAATAATACTGCAACAAGGAATGAACATGATAGGATATAAATTGCTGAGTTCAAAAAGGTCAAGTCAGTTTCAGTAAATACAAAATATTAAGAATCTTAAGATGCCTTTTGGAGAAGATTGGACAAAGTTTACTTTTGTGATCACATATTCTCAGCTTGTGTTTTTAAACTTCGAAATGTTTGTAATTTATGCAATCCTACTTTAGTATAAATGGAGAATGCATATTTTTAAGTTTTCATTTTAAATCTAATGTTTTACAAGCTTTGATCCTCTTGGAGAAGTTTAATTTTATGGCACTTTAATTACAAAAGCATGTTTAGCTGTTGAGCCCTGCATTAACGTGTTTGTGATCTAATGCTAGATATAAGTACATTCTTTCACCGCGCCTTTTACCTGTTCGTCACTAGGGACTTTTTAACAGCCCGTGTCTGTATACTTGTGTCTGTTAGAATATGATCAGTAAGGAATTAAAGGTAGACTCCCTGTTTGAAATTGAAAGTTATGTATGATAAAAAGAGGATCTTACATGAGTGTTAATTTATCATTGAATTTATTAAACAAGTTTTCAAAAATATATGATGCAAAGCTCTGCTGAGTAAAAGATTATATACATGTTAGTTCTGTTCCGTTTTCTTTTGATTTAAAGATGGAAATTTGAATATTTAAAACTCACTGCTGATTTTAAATTAAAAGAGTAAGAATTTAGTGGTAAATTTACATGTAGCTCTGTTTCTCAGGAACTGTTTGGCCTTCATGATAGAGTCACAAAATTTAGTTCATTAAATATCATAAGTTTGTCACAATAGTACAACTCAAAACTATGCTTAATTTTTTATCTGGATGACATTGACCTTTATAGATGATTAGTTTTTAGAAACTGTTTGACCTCGAGTCAACAAATTTGATCTATAATTGTGTTCAGTATTTTAGTATCAAAATATAATAGAATTCTTTGTAAGCCTGTTTCAGTAAGAGTTAATTAGCAACAGAGACAACACATTTAATGCCACTGAATTCTCTTGTTTTGTTAAGGGAAGTGTGTATATAAAATCTTTTTGTAATGTTATATTATTGTAATAGTTCTTTAAAAAATTGGAAGAAATGTCTGCCTGGCCAATATTTCTATGCAATATTATGCAAATTCTCACTTGTCTAACAAGCATCAGTAGTGCACATGCTTTAATTATATTTCAGTTTTTTTCTTAGAATTCCCAAGTATGACAATGGCCATGCCTTCATTCATACCCTAAAGAGTAATTTGGAACTTAGTTGGCTACGTGTACCAAAAAAAATGTTTTCACAACCGATCGAAAATCTTCATTCCTCGAATGCTTTAATTTTCTTAAGATAAGTTATATTAGTATTTAAATTTAAAAAATTAAAAAAAAAAAAAAAGAGAAAAAAAAAAGATTCCTTATTAAATTTGTAGTCTACACCTTTAAAACATGCATGTACTTTATTTTATAAATTTTATTTGTGGACTGATTTATCAGACTTCTGTTGTAGTCCTTCACTTTAAATAGACAAGATCTGTCCGAGAGAATCTTAGTTGTATGTGCATAGGTATTGAACTGTCAATTTATTAAATAAATGAAATAATTTGATAATTTGTCAAAACTACTATCTTGTAGGAACATTTTGTAAAAAAAAATATATCTCACTTAACATTTAATGGATTTTTGTTTAAACTGTATTCGAGACTTCTGTGACATGGTTTCTGTTTTTAATTTTGCTGGTTTACTTTTCATATATTATTCATAAGGGATGATATTAAATTTCATTTGTTTGATATTCCGTTTATCATTCGACAAATAGACTTTATTAAAGTAGACGAGTTGCCAAATTTCACACGGAGACTTAAAATATTTCACAGCTTCTGTGTGTGATATGTGGTGGAATAGAGTTTAAGTTAAATAATTTGATATCGATATTAAGTCATATATTGTGGCTTCTAAAAAAATAAAACAACAGACAAACATGGGATACTCACTGGACACTGTGCAAAGAAACTGCTAAATTTTATGTTTTAATTAATCTGGAACGAGGTGAAATGATTGTTTTGTAGGTTTATATGATTATATGATTATATTGGATATCCATACTATTGTATATGCAGTAAAACTTTCATGGCTTGAACCTGATGGGACTGGACAAAATAGTTCGAGTTAAGGGTTGTTCAACATCATACCATATATATATTTACATCGAAACAGGAATTCAGCCGAGACCAGATCAGTAGTTTGAGATGTATATGGTGTTTTTGTCATTGGTGTTCGAGCCAGCAAAGTGTCATTGTATGCTGTACATAAGATTTAAAATACCAAACTAATTAATATGCACATAAAGTCAGATATGCAATTAAAAATGGAAAATTGATGTATAATGGGGAATTAATTATTTTTTTACAATTTTATAAGTTTATTATGAAGTTGCCTTAAAAGAATTTATGAAATTAATTTTTTTTTTAGAAATTTGACTTAAAAGCTCATAACCAGGTGTAATCAAAAAATGAAATATTGACATTGAAGTTTTGTTTATATCATTACCAAGTTCTCTGATTTTGATTATGTTTAAAGAGGTGGTACTCAATTACAAAATTTATAACAGGGATAGAATTTGAGATATCTCAAACAGTCACTTGAGATATCTCAACAGGTCACTGACCCTGCTCTGGACTTCGCCAGTGATGACCCCACTGTCTATGATTACAGAGCCACTTACCAATATCCCATCATATCACCCACTCGTCATAATCTTAAGATATTCTGTTCAAATATCACCCGCACATATTTGTTATATTCTCTTAATCTTAGATTTAATTTGTCCTACTGGGGTGTTGTGCGCCATTGTCACTTTTGTCAATAGATATATCTATAACTATTTTTAAGCTTGGCCATTTCTACTCTTCTTGTTTGAAGATAAAAATGGTGATGTCTGTTTTTGTTTAGGAACAAAACTATTCACGCTGCCTTTTTGTTCGTTTTATGTTTTCTGAAATGAAAATTGACAAAACAATAAATTTTGATAGTGATTATTCATAATTTAGAAATTTTTTCGCGTTAAATATTTGTTCAGGTGTCGTACAGTGACTGAGATCAATAACATTGTTCTGTTATGTTAATTGCGATACTTATTTATTCGTACTAATTGATTGCTCAGTTGAAAATTGAACTAGAAACTCAATTTGATTGTGAAATTTTTATTTGTATATATAAAGTAAATAAGCAATTGTTGGAAATTTAGTTAAACAGTGGCAATTGTATTGGATAAAAATGTGTTGGAATGTAACATAAATAACTTTTAAATTTTCAGACTATATGACGTACATAGTTTCCAGAATATAGTGATCAGCAATCAAGCATTTAATTAACTGAGATTGGATAGAATAAGTCGAAGACTAATTAATGTATCGCAGTGATATAAAGAATTTTGTTTTTGTTGTAATGGACAACCTTCAGTGCTGTTGATCCAGATTGTTGCCATGGAAACCGGTTTATTTACATCATTGATTAATTTAGTGATTTACCATGGAAGTATACAGGGGACAAACAGCATTTCGTGCATCTTTACGTCCAGCCAGAATCTTGACAATTGACAAACGAAAGGTAAATAAATATTGCTAGTATCAGAGTAACCCAATGGTTCACCGCAACACAGTTCTATCTGCATATAAACAAATAAGGACAAACAGCAGTGTTGTGTTGAATTATCGAGACATTTAAATAACAATACAGGTAGCTGTATTATCAACGCATCTTTTATAATCCAGGATTTTTGTCATGGTTATGTATATTTCACCACAAAGGTCGTGGGTTTGAGTCGAGCGTAATTGACAAACACTTTGCCTGTGAGTGTAAATTGCAGCAGTTTGTAGGTTCATTTATATACAATTGAAGTCGTCCATTAGGGCAGCCATATTTTTCTTTTAGTTTTTTCATAAAATGTTACAAATGGAAATATTCCTTACGAAGGAAACTTGGGATTGATTTAGAGCCAAACTGGGTCATGGTCAGTGTTTAAAGGTCACCATAACTAAGATAATAGATTATTTTTTTTTACTCTTAATAACTTTTAGTTTCCTTCAAGATATTTTGGTGAAATTTTGTCTCCTTCCATTTTGCAATTGTTATAACAAAATAAAGCCACATGGCATTATTTGTCCAATTTAATGTTTATTTAGACACACTAAGCTTGTCTAAGGAAAAGGGCAGAGTAGCAAACAATATCGATCACTGATTGGATTATCAATTTGTTTGATTGACAGCCCACGTGAGGTCAGTGGCAAGCACTAAGTTGTGTTTATATATAAGGAGTAAAAATGTTATATTATTATTGGTTTTGTATTCTTGATTTCATTGATATAAACATGCCTGAAGTCGGGAATGTCAATAATCAACTTCACAGATGTGTGATCGATCATGAGGTCAAAGTTCACTGCAATATCCCATGTTTCTTACCAATATATTCAATAATCTAAAGGATAAAGAGTGTATAAATATTGATGTGCTAATTCATTGGGAGATAAATATAATCATTAGCTTAAAGCTTGTGTAATATGTCATAGCAAGATACCATTTCGCAAACAATGTAAACCTAGACCAGTTTGCAAGTTAGACTTGAGTCTGTATTGTTTGGCGCTATGTTAGTTAATGCTAACGGAATGGAATGGTTAATGATAATTTAAGGAATGGTTAATGATAATGAAATGGAATGGTTAATTGAATGGAATGGAATGGAATGGTTAATGATAATGGAATGGAATGGTTAGTGATAAAGGAATGGAATGGTTAATGATAATGGAATGGAATGGTTAGTGATAACAGTATGGAATGGTTAATGATAATGGAATGGAATGGTTAGTGATAAAGGAATGGAATGGTTAGTGATAACGGTATGGAATGGTTAATGATAATGGAATGGAATGGTTAGTGATAAAGGAATGGAATGGTAAATGATAATTTAATGGAATGGTTAGTGATAACAATATGGAATGGTTAATGATAATGGAATGGAATGGTTAGTGATAACGGTATGGAATGGTTAATGATAATGGAATGGAATGGTTAATGATAATGGTCTGGTATGGTTTAAATGATAATGGAATGGAATGGATAATGATACAGAATGGAATGGTTAATGATAACAGAATGGTTAACGATAACGGAATGTAATGGTTAATGATAATGGTATGGAATGGTTGATGATAAAGGAATGGAATGGTTAATGATAACAGAATGGAATGGTTAATGATAAAGGAATGGAATGGTTAATAATAAAGGAATGGAATGGTAAATGGTAACAGAAAGGAATGGTTAATGATAAAGGAATGGAATGGTTAATGGTAACAGAATGGAATGGTTAATGATAACAGAATGGTTAATGATAACAGAATGGTTAATGATAATGGAATGGTTAATGATAATGGAATGGAATGGTTAATGGTAACAGAATGGAATGGTTAATGATAACAGAATGGTTAATGATAACAGAATGGTTAATGATAATGGAATGGAATAGTTAATGGTAACAGAATGGAATGGTTAATGATAACAGAATGGTTAATGATAATGGAATGTAATGGTTAATGGTATGGAATGGTTGATGATAAAGGAATGGAATGGTTAATGATAACAGAATGGAATGGTTAATGATAAAGGAATGGAATGGTTAATAATAAAGGAATGGAATGGTAAATGGTAACAGAAAGGAATGGTTAATGATAAAGGAATGGAATGGTTAATGATAATGGAATGGTTAATGATAATGGAATGGAATGGTTAATGGTAACAGAATGGAATGGTTAATGATAACAGAATGGTTAATGATAACAGAATGGTTAATGATAACAGAATGGTTAATGATAATGGAATGGTTAATGATAATGGAATGGAATGGTTAATGGTAACAGAATGGAATGGTTAATGATAACAGAATGGTTAATGATAACAGAATGGAATGGTTAATGATAACAGAATTGTATGGTTAATGATAAAGGAATAGAATGGTTAATGATAATGGAATGGAATGGTTAATGATAACGGAATGGAACGGTTAATGATAATGGAATGGAATGGTTAATGATGAAGGAATGGAATGGAAGATTCTGTTACAAAAATTCAAAATGTTTTATTACCTCATCTTTTTGGGAAAAAAAACAAATGATCAATAGTGGAGGCATTTGTGTCAACAGACACATTTCTAGTTTTAATAGCATTTAAAAAGATTACCATTATACTAACAAAGCAGCTCAAATTTTGCCTAGCTGGTGTGTCTAGCTTGATTAGTCTTCAGAGTTCATAGATAACTCAATACATGGATAAATTACATAGATAAATTACATGGATAAATTACATAGATAAATTACAGAATCATACCAATTACATATCATTAAATTTAATTGGCTTTATAACGAAAGTAAAAGTAACTTGTTATTTGTGATAAAGGGAATTTAAGGGATATTTCATTACACCAGTGATTATAAAAACCTGTATCTGTACTGTTGTGGCAGCTACTGGATCCTTGTGTATTTTGATTCAATATTTTGTTTGTTCATTTATTATCATTTTTATGCCATATAGGGCTAGCAGATGATCAGTTAACCTAACCACTCTTTCATGGGACCCTGACAATGAGACGCAGTGTTGTACATCATTCATCATGGGGTAGATTGTGGCCCCCTGGATTGATAGTTATATGTAATACCAACTGAGCTAACTGGGCCCAGCTCAATATTTTGTAAAGAAAATATAATTTTGAGGATATTATCATTCATTTTAACATATAAACGTTCTTCTTGGCTGAGTGGTCTTAGGCACCTTCTCAAGATCACAAATATTTAAAACCGCCAAGGTCATTGGTTTGAATCCCCATTGTGCCAAATACTTTAATGTGAGAAAGTTTACCAGTTACTTGTGAGTTGAACTATTCAGATTCACTTTGAGGTCTTCCTCCACCAGTAAAACTTGGGATATGCCATATATAACCTTAAATGTTTTGAAAATGGCATTAAACCGCATTCTTCCTAGTTCCCTCTAAGTGTTTTCAGGTATATTATTGTATAGGTACATGACAGTGATACTGGGTAAATTAATTGATTTTGTTCGTAATCTGTATTTGAAAGAAACTGTAAAACAAATATAAGTCTATGTAGTATTCCTTGTTAATTATATTTGGATATATTCAACAGTAAATCATTGATTGAATGGTGGTAAATGTTTGATTATAGCCATATAAGATCATTTTTATGTGACTTTTTTTTCTGCAAATCAATAATATAGATTCATAATAACAATAATTAGTCAAGGTGATCAATACTGGTACAAACAATAGTGTTTTAGTGTTAATTACAATGTAGTCTTTAATTATTTTGTAGAAACAGTGTTGCCATCAGATCTTATAATATGGGCTGGGTCCGGTTAGCTCAGTCGGTAGTGCGTCTGACTATCTATCCAGAGGTCATGAGTTCCAATCCCTGCTGACCACAGTGTCTGTGATAAATGATAAACAACATTATGTCATTGGTCTCTCATCACTGATTTAAGTGGGAAAGATATCAGTTACTTGTGGAGATGTGCTTGAGAACTTGGGTTAACCTTCCAGGAGACAGTGATAGATGATCGTCTGTTAGCCCTCAATGGCATAAAAATGACACTAAATATTTAATCATTCAATCAATCAACAAGTTAAAGTTTTCGCCATTAGAGGTGAACAAATTGCATCAAGAAAGTACATGTACTTAGGCGCTAGATCCATAGTGGAAAATTATGTTTAGTGCAAGATTTAAAATAAGTCGATGTATTAGGGATATACGGTACTTGATAGATTACATCGTGTATTAGGGATATACAGTACTTTATAGATTAGATCATGTTTGTGGAAATTTGAGTTTTAAAAGTCTCAAAATAGCTAGCAAGCATTGACATCTTGGGCTAGCAAGCAGTGACATCTTGAGCTAGCAAGCAGTGACATCTTGGGGGTGAAGAGAGTTTGTCTCAGTCATTGTTGGTATGATGGAAAGCAGACAACTTTATCCCACGAGAGTCTGACTAGGGAATAATATAGAACTTTCTTTTTGAGTGCATTCTCGTAGAAAAATGTCCTGGCCCTGAGTTTAAGTTAAATAACAAACTTAGGTATTTTCGTGAAACCTGAGAGCCAAGGTAAAATCAGGAGACAGGGTACAATCAGGACACAGGGTACAATCAGGAGACAGGGTACAAGCAGGAGACAGGGTACAATCGGAAGACAGGGTACAATCAGGACAGGATACAATCAAGAGACAGGGTACAATCAGGAGACAGGGGGGTACAACTAGGAGACAGGGTTCAATCAGGAGACAGGGGGGTACAATCAGGAGACAGGGTTCGTTCAGGACAGGATACAATCAGAAGACAGGGTACAATTAGGAGACAGGGGGGTACAATCAGGAGACAGGGTACAGTCAGGAGACAGGGTACAATCAGGAGACAGAGGGGTACAATCTGTAGTGAGTGTCAATATTTTGCAACTATGAAGAATTTGTGACCATGTTTCAGCAGAATATGTTGATTAATTGGAACAATACTTAGAGATAAAACGTCTCGCAGCTCAAGGACAAAACAAACGTTCCTGTGGAGGGATTTGGAACCCACTAACAATCTATCTATTTGAAAGACAACTTGAACAAATCAGAAATTTATGATCTGGCATTATGTACTAAAGCTGCACTCCTAAGTTAATACATTGTTTGATGATTTAATACACTTTATCTGCAGTAAGATTATTTTTATGTTTTTTAAATGTTTGGCCTATTTTTTCGCTGTTGACAAATAATATAGAAGAAATCAAGTAGCGAGTGTTGAGATAAGAACAAGGTCCTGAGTGTCTCCAGTATTCACTGCTGGTGATCTATGGTGCCAATTTAACAGTTTATTAGAAAATTATAAGTGGCATCACACTAATTTAAACATAATTTATTGCCACAAATGTGCAGTTTACGTAGAATTTATTGGCACAAGTGCATAAATGGATTGGATTTATTGCCACAATTGTGCAGTTGGAATGAACCATAAGCTTTTATCAACATTAATTAGAGTTCTTCCCATAAATAAAGAATACAGTGATTATGACAATATGGCATAGACGGTACTACAAACAAGTTTCAGGGGTTCTCAATGGCTGAATGGTTGTAACAAGTTTCATGGGGTCCTCCATGGTTGAATGGTTGTAACAAGTTTCACGGGGTTCTCTATGGTTGAATGGTTGTAACAAGTTTCATGGGGTCTTCTATGGCTGAATGGTTGTAACAAGTTTCATGGGGTTCTCTATGGCTGAATGGTTGTACCAAATTTCATGGGGTCCTCCATGGCTGAATGGTTGAAACAAGTTTCATGGGGTCCTCCATTGCTGAATGGTTGTAACAAGTTTCATGGGGTCCTCTATGGCTGAATGGTTGTACCAAATTTCATGGGGTCCTCCATGGCTGAATGGTTGAAACAAGTTTCATGGGGTCCTCCATGGCTGAATGGTTGTACCAGATTTTATGGGGTCCTCCATGGCTGAATGGTTGAAACAAGTTTCATGGGGTCCTCTATGGCTGAATGGTTGTAACAAGTTTCATGGGGTCCTCCATGGCTGAATGGTTGTAATAAGTTTCATGGTTCCTCAATTGCTGAATGGTTGTAACAAGTTTCATTGGGTCCTCCATGGCTGAATGGCTGTAACAAGTTTCATGGGGTCCTCTTTGGTTGAATGGTTGTAACAAGTTTCATGGGGTCCTCTATGGCTGAATGGTTGTAACAAGTTTCATGGGTTCCTCTATGGCTGAATGGTTACAACAAGTTTCATGGGGTCCTCTATGGCTAAATGGTTGTACCAAATTTCATGGGGTCCTCCATGGCTGAATGGTTGAAACAAGTTTCATGGGGTCTTCTATGGCTGAATGGTTGTACCAAATTTCATGGGGTCCTCCATGGCTGAATGGTTGAAACAAGTTTCATGGGGTCCTCCATGGCTGAATGGTTGTACCAAATGTCATGGGGTCCTCCATGGCTGAATGGTTGAAACAAGTTTCATGGGGTCCTCTATGGCCAAATGGTTGTACCAAATTTCATGGGGTCCTCCATGGCTGAATGGTTGAAACAAGTTTCATGGGGTCCTCCATGGCTGAATGGTTGTACCAAATTTTATGGGGTCCTCCATGGCTGAATGGTTGAAACAAGTTTCATGGGATCCTCTATGGCTGAATGGTTGTAACATGTTTCATGGGTTCTCCATGGCTGAATGGTTGAAACAAGTTCAATTGGAGGTCCATGGCTGAATGGTTGTAACAAGTAAACTGAATGGTTTAAAGGGCTGTATTGAGAGTGCTGTCAAACATGAGATTGACCTGTTTCATTTGCAAAATTACTGAGTCAGCCTTGCATCCGAATATTGTCAAAATCTTTACAAACTTTTTTTTGTGTATTACAGACAATTAGTCGACAGAGTAACCGTTCCCGCCGGTCACGACCTCACAGTTCAGGGTCACAAGCGCTACAAAGAGGTCACAGCTCAGATAGCGACAGTGACAATGAAGAGCCAAGGCAGAGGACCACGTTTGAACCAGACTTTAACACGGTGGATATACATGACGAGAAAGCCTTTGATACAGATCTGGAAGTGGAAGGTAACTCAAAACATCGCAGCTACATCGAGTATTATTTAGATCAAAATTTAAAGTCATGCAAGGCTGTATAATTTATAATTGTTTGATATTATCTATGCAATTTTCACATACCCAGATAACTATTTTCATATCTATGTTACCATTTCGTTGTCATTCAGAAATTGTGGAGGTTGTCAACAACAACAAATATCTTTATTTCATGATGGTCACGTTTAGATTGCCATTTAGAATCGTAAAAATGAATCTACTGGGACTTAGAAACATGTAGACCATTAGCAGACAGTAAGTTACTAGTTAACCAACCAGGTCTAGATTGTTTGCAAAGGATAGTATCAACTTTAACAGCGAAATGGAACCTTCATGGCTAGATGAATTTGGTGCTGTTGTCTTAAATTTCTTGTGACCACTTATTACATTTCACTGCTAAGGTCATGGGTTCGAGTTACTTGTGGAAGAAATGTGGCTCTACTCAGATTCATTCTGAGGCCAAACTGGATATGCTATATATAAATGCTATCAGGTGTTGAAAATGGTGATAACGCCCATTTTTAAAAAAAAAAAAGCAGCAAGGTAAGATTTTCTGTTGATATTTTTTTTTCTGAGGATTTGTATGATATCAAGCCAAGATTTTTTAATTAACGAGACAGATGTCTTGATGTTTTTGTAGTTTATGTTAAAGCTACATTCTTTGATATGACTGCATGTTTACCAGCTCTAGATTAAGCTTGTTATATTTTACTTATGCTGCCACCTTGGCCACAGCTGGTACCCGACTTCCCCATGTTGTGGACGGGGTTTTGGATTTTCAGTCTGTGAGACTAGCATATTGTGAGCAGGCAGCCATTTTGCAGCAGAAAAACCAGGCTGTTTCTCCAGCCTTGAGCAGTATGTCTTAATATTGTTGATGTACTAGTTGCCTCACAGACGTGTTGTAGAACTGAATGCAGTCCTATTTGGTTTAGAATTTTTTTCTTTTTTAAGTTTTGAAAATCTGAACTATATAGTGTGATATTTGCTTTGGGTGTATGTTTCTGTGTAAGTTCTGTGGCATTTTGAGATATATGAAACTCATTATGACCTTGTACTCTTGGTGAAAAGGACCTTTTGTTGTAAATCTTAAGATTTGAATATTAATACATGTACATGTGTTGTCCCCGTTTTGGTCATAAAAATTTAAAAGAAAATGTTTTATTGCAGAGGAAATTTGTTCTCTTCAAAATCAAAGACATATTCTGAACTCATTTCACATGGTACTTGCTAATGATTGGGCAGACACTAGAAAAAAATGTTTGGTTGCCACTTCGGGATGACCCTAAACAGTCTGACTTGTCAGGAATTATTTTTATTGATCACATGGATCGGGGTTCAGTCATTACAATGTCATGTCCTTAAAAATAAAAAAATATTGTTTGATTAATTACAAAAAAATTAATTTACCAACCTACCCAACTGCTTTGGTGTGGATTGGAAGTGGTAAACAAACACTTTTTTAAGGGTGGCCTTATGAACTTAAACGTGTCAATTCTTAAGTAAAATATAAGGCATTCATTTTTTTTTTCATTCTTTGCGAAAAAAAAATCTTTTTCACCAGTTATACTTGTATGTAATTGACTAATTGTCTACATGTATATGATAACACACCAATGAAATCAACATAAAATATGCCAAAACTTTTTCAGAAACAAACACTTGGTTGTAATATATTTTGCACTGTTTAGATATTCTTTTATGTTTGCAGTTGTAGATTTCTTGGATAAAATTCTTTGTTTCAGTATCAACATGTACAATATTTAATATGTTTACGTGTGTGAAAGTATGTTGTAATTATCATTTATGTCTTAATTGTTTTATATTTTAGGGAGATTCTATTGGTCAAAGTTTTAAAAGTGTTTGAAATCAGTTCAAAAACGTGTTCAATATTAACATAATGAAGGCAATTAAATTCAAAGATTTCGTGAAATTAATTACTGTTGTATGAAACCAATAAACTTCAAGACCTATGTTCCCAACATTTTAAAGTGTTTGAGATCAGTAAAATTTCAGAGAGCTAACCGGTATTTCTGAAAGTTTCATATCATGTAAAACCAATTAAATTTCCAGGAGGTTCTCAAAGCTTAATATTGTTTAAAATCAATCAAGTTTCATCGAGATTCTCTAAGCTTTTAATTTCATAATATCAATAAATTTCAGGGAAGTTCCCAAAGCATAAAATTTCATTTTCGCGATTTAAATTGAAGACAAGGAATAGATTGAGCAGACGGGAATATTTACAAAGTTGTCAAGGTTTGAATTAACGATCCTAGGGAAAAATGGTGTTTCTCTTTAGTAGACAAAGGTGTTTTGTTTTACTAAAATGTAACTCGGTGTAGTGTATCTATACTATATAGTCCTGAGTTTTCATTTTATTTTAAATATGATTTCAGTGGTTGATTTGTGAACTGATTAACATGAAATTTGGCATGCTAATGTCAAGGATCGCAGTAGTGAATTAATTATTTTGATTTATGCTTTCTCAGCAAATGTCTAGGTACATATATGTACAGTCAAACCTGTGTAAGTGGTTACCTCTATTAAGCAGCCACTTGTAATAAGTAGCCACATTTACTGTTTCCCTTTTCTATGCTTTCAGTGCAAATTAACCTGTATTAAGCAACAGCCTGTCTTAAGGAGTCACTTTTGCTCCTTTCCATGACTGGCTGCTTAAGACAGGTTTGACTGTACCAAATTAACAGTAAGGAATACCTACTTGGGAGATATGAACTTCCAAGTATTTACTATTTGAAATTTGATACATTGTTGATAAGCCGAGAAATTTCACAAATTCTTGTTTTGAAAATATGAATAAAAATCTTCAAAAACACAAATTTCCTAACAATATTTTCTATCATACCAATAAAAACTGATAAAAATTCAAGCACAGTTTTCATTTGTCGTAGACAACTCCAAATACTGTTATGTGAAATAGGATACCAGAGTTATGTCCCTTTCCAATCAAGACTGGTGTATTTCAGTTTCATATATGCATCATATTGATAGAGGATCTTACACGAGTGGTCATTTATTATTGAATTGATAAAACAAGTTTATGAATTTATTATGCAAGTCTCTGCCGTGCATTTTACCATGACAAACCAACGTTATTGATATTAGTCAATGTTGATATCAGAAAGTAGTTTGACATTTTATATAAGAGAGCCGCATTTTATGGAAAATACAGAGCGTGATATTAAGCTAGATTAATACAAAATAGTATTTCATGGGTTTATTACACTCTTGCACTGTAAAGTATGTGATAAATGTATATAATTTTCAAAAAAGTTTTCAGTGAAAATTCATGAAAATTGCTGTGTATCCTCGTAAATTGATAACTGCTCTAAATTAGCTTAATTTTTTAATTAAATAAATTTTGCTTTACACAAACAGGTAGTGTGTTTTGTGTTCAGGAATAATGTTTGATGGTAATGGTACATTATAACTTTGTTAACAGAGCTAATAGGACATTTCGTGGATGGCTCTTATGGTGAGATTATTATCACAGTTTGAGTTATAGTTAAAAATAAAAACAACTTTGCAGCGGGTGCATGTTAAATGGTAGCACTGAATGAATGAATGAATGAATGAATGAATGAATGAATGAATGAATGAATGAATGAATGAATGAATGAATGAATGAATGAATGAATGAATGAATGAATATATGAGAATGAATGAATGAATATAATCATTTTTTTATGAACAAGTATATAAGAATGAATGAATGAATGAATGGACAAGTATATGAGAATGAATAAATGAATGGTGTTTTACAGCAAGTTGAACACATAAATATGTAAATTTGTACATTCAAAGATTAATGAATGTGTCAATGAAAATAATATATTAAATGAATATGGTTAAAAATATAGTAAAACCATTTACAAATAAAGAAATTGATGAAATATACATTAAAATAAAAGATATAAGATAAAAGTAATAATAAAAATAACTAACTCACTGACGCACTTTCAACTAAACATGATTGAAATGTTTAACTCTTTTAAAAAATCATAAATATGTTTTACATCAATTTTGTCAAAGCTTCTTTCATACTGTCGACTTTGTAATACTTTTCGCACATGGGAGCAATTTTATTCCACACAAGTTTGTTTGACAGTGAGCAAGCACTGATTGTGAAAAGACAAATTTATTATTAAATAATGCTTCAGTGGGGTGCATGGTGTAATAGTATCAGACCGGACATAATATTATGTGGGTTGTGGGTTGGATTCCCTGCCAGGACCATGTGTTGTACTCTAGAGCACTATTTCTCTATCTATATGTTTGACCTGACACAAGAGTGACCATCGCTCCGACCACTGGCAACATGGTATTGTTTGTCCCAAGAACATTGTACAGGCCTGATTAGCTCAGTTGGTAGCTTGTCTATCAATCCAGGAGACTTGAGTTTGAATCCCAACCTGGCTACAGTCTCCATGAAAATTGATATATGACATTGTGCAATTTTTGTGGAGTAAACTTTTCCCACAGTTTTCAGATAATTGACTTAAAACTTTCCATACATGATCGACATCAAGTGTAGATAATTATTGGTGACACTGATTTTGTTATGCTGACTTAATTCCATGCAGAGTAATTGCCCTTTCACTTAGTAAAATTTCTGTATTTGCCCTTTGCAATTCTTGTGGACTTGAACTACTTCCACAGTTTTCAGGCTTAATAGCATACATGATCAACATCAATTGTGGATGTGCACGATACAAATTTTGTGCTGCTGACTTAATTCCATTCAGAGTTATTGCCCTTACACTTAGTAAAATTGCTTTATTTATAATATTACAATTATTGTGGAGTGAATTGCTTCCATAGTTTTCAAACAATTGACTTGATACTTAAATAGTATACATGATCAAAATCACTGTAAATGTGCATCTTATTTTGTGCCATTCAGGGTTATTGCCCTTGTGCTTAGTAAAATTGCTGTATTTATAATATTACAATTCTTGTGGAGTGAATTGCTTCCATAGTTTTCAAGCAATTGACTTGATACTTTAATAGTATACATGATCAGCATCACTGTAGATATACATGATCAACATCACTGTAGATGTGCATCTAATTTTGTGCCATGCACAGTTATTGTCCTTGCACTAAGTAAAATCGCTGTATTTATCATATTGCAATTCTTGTGGATCAAACTTTCTTCAACAGTTTTCATTTTTGCATTTTTCACTGAATTTATTCTCATGTTTTAATGAAATAAATTTTCTTGTTAAAATATTTTTATAATATGCCTGTATTTAAATAAAAAACACAAGGATTATTTTATCCAAAAACAGAAAACTTAATACCTTACCTTATATCTGTGAATTTAAAGGATGTATGTTAAGGAAATTTATTTTTGTTACGATTCAAGTATGAGAATTGTTTCAATGTTAAGAAAATAAATAAAAAAAGTCTAAATCTTTGTATGACAATCATTATGTTTTGTGCAAACCTTCAAAAGTTTGAAGTTACAGAATTTTAAATATTTCTCTTCTATATTTCGGTATTTATTCGTTAAGTAGTGTGATATTTTTTCATGCCCCAGCCACCTTGTCTTCTTGTCTGTCCATCAATCCCCTGTCTTTCTGGTATAAAATAAGTTTTGATCAATAATCTCTAAAGGGGTTGATGTTTTTTATTAATATTTTAGGTGTAACTGTATAATTATAAGATAAAGGTCAAGTTTGATATTTGTCAACATTGGTCAAATTTTTCGACTTAATTTCTGGTAAAAAATTGGGTTCTTATCAATAACTGGGGGCATTCTTGTCGACAGACACATTTCTTGTTTATCTCTATTGTTTATGTTTTAAGATTTTTGTTTTAGGTTTACCACTATACTAGAAGTGGTAGTAGATCACTTGTAATATACTTTGTTATTCTAATGTCTGTGTTTTCTCTGTTTAGATGCCCGGGAGAGAATCGTCCATTTATTGCCCACAGGTAGCCTTCATTACACCCAATGTCTCAAGCACCCAAAAAATGTCATCCTGTCATCTGTGGGTTGCACCGTTGTTTTGCACATAAAGTTTCTTTACACCAATTTTTATACTTGTATAATTATATTGTCCGTTTTCACCCATTAATTTTCTGTCATATTACAGGTTGTTTTATCTTTGTACTGAACCCAGTGTTGCAGCACTCAATCCCAGCTTATATTTGTATGATTTTATTAACAGACTTTCCCCATTAATTGTCATATCATAGTTTTTGTGCATATTTGAAAAGGAAACATAATGCAAAAATATGGTACTCAATCCTTACATTGTCTGGCTTCACACACTTTTGGTCATTCTACAGATTTTGTTTAGATAACCCCGAATTTAGTATTATAAGCACCAATTCCATAATGTGTTGTTGGGCTTCACCCATTAATTGTCATGTTATAGGTTTTGATGAAATTAATCCGGTATTATAAGCACTGATAACTAAAATGTTGTCCAGCTTCACCCATTAATTGTCATGTTTTAGGTTTTGGTGAAATTAATCCAGTATAATAAGCACCGATTACTATGTGTTCTCCGGCTTCACCCATCAATTGTCATGTTTTAGGTTTTGGTGAAATTAATCCAGTATAATAAGCACCGATTACTATGTGTTGTCTGGCTTCACCCATTAATTTAACTATTACAGGTTATTGTACCCAGTTTTATAAGCACCAATTACATGTGTTGTCAGGCTACACCCATTATTTGTCATGTTACAGGTTACTGTACCCAGTTTTATAAGCACCAATTACATGTGTTGTCAGGCTACACCCATTATTTGTCATTTTACAGCTTTTTTTTTACATCTGGCACCAAGCAATAATAATTTATCATTACCCACATAGTATGGGCAACACCCATTTATTGTCATTCTGCTTGCTTTGTGCACATGTGTGTCATTCCAGTGTTTTACAGCATTTTATAAATGTAATCAGTGGGACAAGAGTTTTTTTTGTATATGAATTAGCTGTCACTTTTGTGTTAGTTAATAGTGCAAGATACAAGGGACTAGTTTTTGGAATGGGACAGTTTAGGTCTGGGAGGCTAGCTATTAAGAGCTGAGATGAAGGCTGGAACATTTTTTTTAGTAGGAACAGTTTTGGATGGGAGAGGCAGAACAGTTAGACTAAGATGGGAGACTTTTTTAGAAGCAAGCATATGTGTTAATAGAATTCATTAAAATTAAACGAAATATGTAATAATGTAGAATAAAAATATATCAAGGAACTGCGCTTTCTGTTAGTTTGTGTGTGATGTTGAATACACCATTCAAAAAAATTATATATACCAGTATTAGTATATTATATAAATTATATAATTGCTATATATTATAAAAAAAACAGATTTCATTAATTGAAACTTGATTACATTATGGATTAGTAACAAGATGAATAATATCAGAAAATTGATCATTCAGATACAAACCTTTTTTTCAGAAAATGAATATTTTTAGTTGCTTAATATGCCCCTTACATGTGTTAATGGTGGAGGCTCAATTTTAAGGTTGACAATTCAAAGAATAAGAAATCACTGGTATATATTATCTGATTACTTTAGTGAACTTGGCAGACAGTGCCACCCCCTGCCTATATATATATGCAGTTCTCAATTTCATTCAACATTATTAGGTTTTTGGTTTATTATGGTAGTCATTTTGTAGTCACCTTTTTTTACTTTTTGTTTTCGTATTTAGAATTGCTTACTATGAATATATTTCATGCTTTTTGTATTTTAGCATATAATTTTCATGAGAATA
This sequence comes from Panopea generosa, assembly GCA_029582155.1. Lineage (NCBI taxonomy): Eukaryota > Metazoa > Mollusca > Bivalvia > Adapedonta > Hiatellidae > Panopea > Panopea generosa. The sequence continues at coordinate 2,321,552 of CM055899.1, forward strand.
CACATATTATTCTAACCTTTAACCGAGAGTCAAAATGTGGCTCAATTGCCCAGTATGAGAAATATTCATTACATCATTACCTGTTAAAACAGAACCATGTGTAAGCAGAGCAGTAGTGGCAGTGGATCAGTGTTGGCCGCTCGAGCCAGAGATTGCTGGTTCAATCCCAGGCTCAACTGGATGCCACTCACAAACAACACTCAGTACTGGTTCTACACAGGAAATAGACTCCAGATAATTCATATATTAGCTTTGAGCTTACTAGGCAATCAAATTAAAATAAACTAGTTTTAAAATTCAATCAACTAAGCATAATGTACTTTTAACCTATTCAAGTGTTGGATTCTTATGAAGTAAATAATATATTATGATAATTTAAAACATAAATGTGATTTTCATAATAACAAAATGCTTATGTAAACAAATAGCTTAAATATATTTTTATATTTTGTAATCAACATACACTGCAGTCAAATGGTGGTGCGTGACTGCTCACACAGGTTTCACTGTATAATGTTATCTTAAAATTTATAGATCAAACGGCTTCATACGACCACTCGGGCAAAACAGCGTACATTGACACTTGTAAGAAACTGGGTGTGGTTCCAGCATCTTACTTCCTGAGGCACCTAAACGACAATCATCTAAATATGGGTCATCACGGTCTCGGAGCGAACGGCATGAGAGCTTTAGCGGAGTCGTTATCTGTAAGTAGCGTAGAGTATCTGTCAAGTGAATGGACAAAAGACAATTTACTTAACACTACTTTCGAACAAATACGCTTAAATCTAAATACTCAGTATTTGCCCCAATAGTCTTGAAACATGGAATAAATCATTAGTAGCAGACTTGGATTTATAATCAACCTTCACTGGCATAATGACAATTTGTATTCAAATGAACAAATCAAATTTTAAAAATTATTTATGTACCGTACATGATTTACAATTGGAATTGGAGTACCCCAGTAAATGTCAGTGCAGCCGTTTAATTTCATTCCTATTTTGGAAAAGGGTTAAACTCTTGTAAATAGTGGCATGCTCTATCTTGTAAATAGTGGCATGTAAATAGTGGCATGCTCTATCTTGTATTTAGTGGCCTGCTCTATAAATTATATTTGTCTGCCTTTCAGTTTGCGATTAATGAAGGATTAAATATGAAAAAAATTAATAGAATAAATTTGATTTTTTTGGTGATCAATGGTGCCATGTGATCTTCATTTGTATATTACTCTGTCCTATTATTGAATCCTTATTCAAAGAAATGCATTCCCAATGTCAAAATGATTGACAGATTTGATTTCAAAAGATAAATGTTACAAGCAAAACAATTAATGATTAACCTAAATATAAGCAGTCAAAACCTAGAGACAGTAAATACTTAAGTGAATATTACTTAAGTCATATCGTCATGGAAACTATAATGTTTAAAAGTCCTGGTCATGAAAAAACTTACCGTAAGTGGAAACTGAAGCTCAAACTTAAATCAAGAAGTTAAGCTAGAATTTTCACTCGGTTGAGTACAAAAATTGAGATGTGATCACAAACAGACTTAAAGTTTTCACTCAGCTGAGTACAAAAATTAAGACACGATCACAAACTAGACTTAAGTTTGCAATTGAGCACAAACACCCGATTAAATTTTTGCGTAATTTTATGCGGTAAGCTCTCCAATTGGAGGTAATTATTGTTGAAAATTGTTGTTAAAAAATTATTGATAAACTGTGTAATGATTTTATTTTTGTTTCCAGTCTAACACGAAGATTTTGGAGCTAGACTTAAGCGACAATTGGCTCGGACCTAAAGGTGGAATGGCTGTTTGCGAGATGCTCAGAGAAAACTGCTTCATAACAGAGCTGGTATAATTGGGCTTTTGCCTGGAATATAATATTAGTCATGGTCAAACTACCATGTTGTTATTTGTATTTTTATTTCTTTCACTAATACATGGAAAGGTGTAAGGTTTCCAATCAATAACTATGAAGGTGTCTATGTATTTAATCGAAATTATACAATTACAAAAGACAGGTTCAATATTTTATCAGCGTTTATCAAATTTAACACAAGTCGCTTTTTAACTTATTTTTTGTTTTAAAAAATGGGTTTCGATCAATAGTGGGGGCATTCATGGCAACAGACACATTTCTTAGTTCCATGTTTCTTGACTTTTATCTGACAGGTGTATTTTATAAATATTTCAGGATTTGTCGGACAACAAGCTTGGGAATGATTGTTCGCCGCACCTGGCACTCATAATGACGCAGAATGTCACACTAACGCACATAATTCTATCAGGTTAGTCAGGAATTTTTCACGACTGTTGAATTTGCAGCATTTTGAAACTTCCCTTGTTTTTATGTTGTAGTGTACAAATTTGTCATATCATCCATCATCCATAGACCTTACACGTGAAGCGATGTTCAGTACTTATCAGGGACCTCCTATAGTGTGTGTTAGTTTATACTTAAATTAGGGTTTTCCATGGTATGTAGGTTGTTTGGTACATATATCAGGAATGCCCCATGATGTGTGTGGGTTTGACTTCCGCTGTGTCAAAAACTTTATGTCAGAAAGTTTGCTAAATACTCACAGAAGGACGGTGGTTCTACTCAGTTTTATTCTGGGGTCTTCCTCCACCAATAAAACTGGATCATCAAATGTGGAGTAGGTTATTTAAACTGTTATCTGTCATCTGCTATAAAAGATTCCATATTTCTTTTCCAGGTAATGATTTCGATGATCATTCAGCTCCTCACTTTGCCGAGGCCATATTGGTATGTTAGTCTCTCGTATTTCTTTTCTGCTTATAACTACATGTATTGTAAATTTTAATTAAAACAAAGTCTAAATCTGTATAATTACCTTTAGTCTAATTATTGATCTATCAATTAAATTGATGTCCTGCTTGAATAATATGACAATTCAATCATGTAGATATATATTAAGTATAACCATAATGTAAAAGGATCAGAAATTTGCAGCATGACTATACTGGGCAAAGTTTCTGTTGCACCATCATTTTACTTAAATATTTAATTATGACTGGTTATTTATCTATTACATCATCAATATCAATGAAACCATATGCAGTTTAATTGATTGTATCACAGATAAATAACCAGTCAAAATGTATTTAAATTTTTAAGTATTTAAGTAAAATGTTGTAGAAACAGAAGCCTGGACACTCACTTCACACTTAAAGTTTATAGACCAAGTTTGGTTCGAACCCACAACCTATTTGAAAGATGATAGTTAGAGATCACCTCTATTGAGCAATCAGTTGACTGAAGCAGCCTCAATCTGTATCACCAGAGTTGATGAGATATTATTAAGGGTTAATTAACCCTTATTTAACTGTCCTGTGTAACCTCAGTCTTTTGTCATTTCCTATGAATTGGGGACTTATACTTGAACTTAATGACTAGTCAAACCTGTATTAAGCAGCCAGTCAAGGGAAGGAGGAAAATTGGCCTACTTAGTGAGGTTGTTGCTAAATACAGGTTAATTTTCAATGAAAACAAAGAAATTGGAATAGGCAAATGTGGCTGCTTAAGTCAAGTGGCTGCTCAATAGAGGTTGTCACTTACACAGGTTTGACAGTACTATCAATTATCACAAAAAATTTCTTACAAATGAATAAATGGAAAACGAAAAGTTGAAACAAATATTATTTTTCATTTCAGAACACAACGAAAGTGCAGTATTTAAATCTAAGTCACAATAATTTTGGAGATGTGTCGGGCGTGATACTGGGCCCCGCCATTGCCGATAACACATGTATAAAGGAGCTCGACATTTCTTGGAACTGTATACGAAGAAAAGGGGCCATAGCTATGAACTCAGGGAATTAAGGTTGGTATTATTATGCATTATAATGCATGAAGAAACAGAAAATGCACCTTGTATTTGATGTATTATCTGATAAAATTAAAGTAGTCTTACTGTCAAATCTTACAGTAAAACTATTATTTGAGGCTTTTCCTTTGTTTTGTAATTAAGAAAATAACTTCTAATTAAATTCTAAATATTTTTAGGTACAAAATGATGTAAAAAATGAACCACATGCAAAATCATTTTAGTTTGTTTGAATATTTCGCATCTCTTTTGTGCCATTGAGGATTAACAGTTAACCTTTCCGCACTCTCCTGTGATCCTTGAAGGTAGAGATTCGAACTTGCATCATACGTTTTATGTCATATTACATCATAATTTTATGTTTTAATATATTATGTCATATATTGTTACAATGTCAGCAGTTTAGGATGGGCACATGGAGGGGGTGTTGCATGAAAAATCCATACTCTGTATAAATACGCGGAAATCCTTGTCTGGTATGCAAGAATGTGCAGATCTATCTCTATTTCTGCGACAATTCTTTATGATAACTCTGTATGAAAACTCTGTACAACAACTTTATATGGTTTTTATATGTAAAAGTTAACTTCAGAGCAATATTTAATAGACTGAGTTTAAAAATTTATGTAAAATTTATGTAAAAATCAATTTTGAAACAAGAACTTACCATTACTCAAATTACTCTCGAAATCTTCCTGGGAAGAGTTAGTTGTGAGTATATGCTGATAATATAAGAATCTTACATTGGTTTGAGTTTCAGATAAAATGTTCTGTTCTGACGGATAACTGTTTTGGTGGGAACGAGGCTCAGCTGAGGATTCTGCGAAAACAGTTATCGCAAAGGATGGAATTTTCTGTCTGAATCAAGAATCATTTTCTTGCATAACAAACACATAAGTAATAAAGCCTATGTAATTATGTTCATTTCATCATTATATTTTTAACCATGATTGCATTTAAGAAGTCAAATTACTAGATAACTTATGTCATATATTTTTTATAAACATCATAGATGGTTCGAAGGTCATAGAGTAAGAATTTCATCTCGGTCCTTGAATGAGGTAGAAATATCTTGCGCCAATAGTAATACAGACCTCCTTAACTGGTATGCAAAAAAGTGTGGTATGCAAGAAAGTGTCTTTTTGGATATATGTCAAATAATACCAATATGTAATAATTATATGTTTATTTTCCATGAAAAAAATCATAATGTCATTAATTGAGTTTATCATGTTACAGAACAATGTCTTTATGAAGAAGATCAACTTATCATGGAATGGTTTTGGCCTAGAAGGAGCAGTCGGACTGCAAGATACCCTTAAGGGTAACTCTGTCCTGGAAGAACTCAACATCTCGTAAGATTTACCTCCCTTGTTAACATTTTGTTTTCTTGTTTTTAAATTATAACTTTTAATTCACATGGCCAACTTCTGTTGTTTGTGAATTTAAACAATAAATTAAAACCTACTATTAAGTAATTTAGAAGTAAAAGTAATGTTCAGTATCCAATGAAATAAACACAGCTTTGTATATCTAAAATGTGCATTGGGGCCCATCGTGCAACAGTCTCCATGTTTATTGATATACGACATTGTGTCTCATTGTCATTCATCTCTCGCTGCTGATTCAACTAATATCGTCAGCAATTTTAGTGTAAATCGGAATTTTTTGTCGCCGGTCTTTTGAAGAATGGTGAATGTGCATTAAGTGTTATCCTGTCTGTCTGTCCATCTGTCTGTCAGTCAGTCAGTCTATCTGCTTATGCATCTGTCAAACTGGTTTCTAATTGATCACTTCTGAAAGGGTAAATATTTAGTGTGTAGCTATATAATTATAAAAGTCAAATTAAATATTTATCATTGCAGGTCAAATTTACAGGAGTTATGACCCCTTTTTAACCAAATATTTGGTATTTATTAAAATATAGCAGGGAAATCCATGTCATATAGACATACTTCTGTTTTTTTCTCACAAATATTTAAATAGAGAGATTCCGTAATCCAATAAACAAAAAAATTGTTAAAAAAAAAAAAATCGTATGATTTAAGATAATTAAACAATGTTATTTTACTTCAGAAACAATCGCATCACTGCTGAGGGAGCTGTGGTTATTGGCAAGGGCCTGTCTCTTAATGAAACTCTGCAAACACTGAAGGTATGCTTTCAGATCTCATGTATTGTAAATCTATAATTATATTTATGTTATTTCTTCAAGGCACTAGGTGGCTTTCTACTCACAACAATAAAAAAATACTTAGAAAATGAAAATTGAAATATATGATAAACTGGAAATAAAGATATTGTACACATTAGCCTAAAACTTCAGCTTTATAATTTAATAAACTTATGCAAGTCTGACTGTCATTGTTCATTTATAGTCCAGCTTCAAAGTTTCTTCTTGGTGTTTTAATGCAAAGGTACCATGGACTTCTGATCAAACAACTTGTCATGATAAGTGTAAGGTTTGATGTGTTCTGTTTGTAATATCTCATCTTTATGGCAATGAATCGACACATTTAATGAAATAATGTATGAATTTGTTTACAGATGGGCAAAAATCCTATGCAAAGTGCTGGTTGTTATGGTATTTGTGCTGCAATTTTACGCAATCCCAGCTGTGTTTTACAGCATATAGACTTTAGTGTAAGTATACAAGTTTTGTTGTTATGTTGTGTTAACATTATACAATGCATAGCATGGCTGGCATATAGAATTTTTCATGCTACATTTTGCTTTGAATTAATTGAATATTTAGCATCCTTTTTACATGCCATTGTTGGTTAACAGACAAACAGTTAACCCAACCGTTCTTTCTTGGGACCCAGGAAGGTTAACCAGGTACTCAAGCACACTCATCTCCTGAAGTAACTGATAACTTTCCCACTTGAATCAGTGATGAGAGACGAATGTTAATGAGACGCAATGTTGTATATCAATCATCATGGAGACTATAGCAACTACAACTGCATGTCACCATCTTATTTATACCCAATGATTTGTGGAGTTTTGATGAGATGTGTCGGTATGAAACTGAATGTATGACAACAATATCATTTTCATGGCCTTGCTGTCAATATCTAGACTTATTTAAACTTTGTCTCATCTAATCATTCTAGTTTACAGGATATTCTAGTGAACAAAGACTTTGAAGATGTATACCATCAAGTGTTAGAGCAGCTCCCAAATCTCAAGATTGACCCATGGTGGCATGGAGCCGCCCGACAAGCCCAAGGCGAAGGTGCACCCCATGGTTAAACTATGTAACTACATAGAGAAACACGAACTTAGACTCGTGGATTTCTTCAACAAGTTTGATAAGGATGGAAGCATGAGCGTCACACATGAAGAGTTTGTCGAGGGTATAGAGGTATGTTTCATTTTCATACCCTTTCATTTTGAATTCAACATTGTTTAAACAGTTTGTTCATATAAAGTCAAACCTGTGCAAGCGGCCACCTTTATTAAGCAGCCACTTGTCTTAAGCAGCCACGTTTGCTATTTCCCATTTCTATACTTTCAGAACAGTTTTACCTGTATTAAGCAACAACCTGTCTTAAAAAGCCACTTTTGTCCCTTCGCTTGACTGGCTGCTTAAGACAGGTTTGACTGTATTTATTATCATTCTTTTGTCATTGAGGGCTAACAGACAATCAGTTAACCTAACCACTCTTTCCTGGGATCCTGAAAGGTTAACCAGTACTTGAGCATACTCTTCTCTGTAAGTAATTGATAACTTTCCCACTTGAATCAGAGGTGAGAGACGAATGGTAATTAGACACAATTAAATCATCACGGACACTGTGGCAGGGTGGGAATTTGTACACACAACCCCTGGATTGATAGTCAGATGCACTACTGACTGAGCTAACCGTGCCTGGCTCTGTTTAAACAGAATATACACACTGAACGAAATTCAGTTAATTATGATACTGAAGACTAATTAAAGTGTTGTCCCTATGTTTAATCTGCATCACTATAATTAGAAAGACTCTCCTCGATAATTAAATTATATCTAATATTTGTGATTGTGAATTACTGTGTTTATGTCTTCATACATGTTATTAGGCATTTCTTTTGTGTCTGGCTTTTCTCATTGCGTAACTTAATTATTACTCATTATATGGAAACAGGAGTGACAGTGAAGTGTATATTACATGTATTCGTTTTTATCTGTTCCATGTGTTTTTAGTTTAATGTTCAGATACTAAGATATGAACTTTAATTTAAATTTTCTTTTGAGATGTGTTTTTAGTATCTGCCGCTTTTTTAATATTATTTCTGTCAGAGGAGAAAAAGCCAATTTTTGTTTTCTTTGTAACATTTGCTTAATATTATTTATGAAACATTAATTTTGTTTTGCGTCTGTTACTGACTTGATGTGGATTCTGCAAAACTTCATGAAGCAAAAATAACGTTGAGCGCGTGGTCCAGTGTAGAGTACAGTACCGAGGGCCTTCATTTTACAGTTAGAGTTATGACAATAATTATACCAATAATCATCTGCCTGCCTATAAATAGTTGGATCCTTTTACAATCAACCTTATATTTGTCATGTTTGTTCCAAAATCATGTTTAAGCCCCTACTTATAATGTGTTTATGTGATGTGGGTGTTATACAGGTGGGGCCCAGTGCCTTCATTTTTTCCATTAGATTTATAATAAAAATTATACAGATATTCATATTTCATGCTTAATAATGGTAGAATATGATCTTAAGTAATACTGGTATTTACATTTAAATTGGGAGAGTTTAAGATATGGAAATTTGTCATACAGATTTTAATGAATGAAGGTATGGGTGGTCCGAGGGCGGCATACAAACACATACAGTATATATGACTCTAGCATGAAGAATAAATTAACATACAGATTGAAAATAACACTAATAAATGAATATGCAGAATAAACCTAGAACGCTGAAAACTTGAGTCACTTATCTGGAACCATGCAGAGGTTGATAATCTAGAAGTTAATGGTTAAGAACATGATAAAAAATGAGAAAATTCACACGCAGTCGGTAAACGTTGTATCATATTAACCTTTTACTCCATAGATACAAGTTTTCCCACACTAGTCACAGAAGGCCTTTGAAAACAGTGCAGGAAGAGTTCAGATTGCTCATATTGAGCAATCTGAACACTTCCTGCACTGTTTTCCACTCAGTCAGTTAATAAAAACATAATTCACCCAATAATTCAAAAGCCTTCTCTATTAGAGGTGACCAAAGGCGTCTATATTAGAGGTGTCCAAAGGCTTCTATATGAACTAAAGGGTTAAAACTAAATTCTATTTGTCTTTAGTATGTGTTTTGCATGATAATCATTATTTCTTCTGTACATGTACTACTAGGATCTTTCTCTTTCTTATTTTCTTGTTTTAATCAAATTTGACAATTTATACAGACTGCCAGGAAGGCGATTTTAAAACATGCACAGGTAAATTTTGATTGTCACGGTAACCGGAGCTTTCCCATTTTTGTCTAAACAGGAATAACTGTACAAGCTGTTGTGGAGGGAGCTTATTACTTACACGCTATATTTTTATGCTAACTTTGTGCTATATTTTTATGCTAACTTTGTGCTATATTTTTATGCTAACATTGTGCTAATATTTTACAGTACACATACTAAGGCCAGTCAGAATGCAACATTAGGCTAACACAGTCATGTAGCTAGTTCTGAATCTATGCTCAATATTAATATTTTTTTAGTTTAATGATGTAAAAATAATCAAAAGGAAATATCCAGTGGTCTGATACTGCTTTAAAAATGCTGACGTTTTACCACCAAGTTAGTTAGTTCAAATTCTAATGAGAATTTTTCTGTTACTTCTTTTTTGTGATATATATCTTGTATTCCATGTAAGACATAATACAAAATTATACAAAAGTTGTTCAGATATCAATATAAACGATATGATTTTGAAATTTAACACATTATAGAGTAACTGTACATAAGTAACAAAATATTAAATTGTCTGTAACTTTTGGAATGTCCTTTGGGTTGTTCACAATGTCTTCTTTTACAAAATAAATGGCTGACATAAATGTTGCTTAATATGTTTGTTGGAAACTGTGTTTCCCAAATATCTGTCGATTCATTTGTAACACTGTCAGAAGTTTTCAGACCTTTCATTTGTGATACTAATGAAAGATTACTCAGAAATTGAAAAAATGTTTGATTTTTTATATTTATTTTAATAATCACTGTCATTGAAGATTAATCCAGAACAGTAACTAACATCAAGAACGTATATAGAAGGATAGGAAACTTGCGTCTCCTGACTAAATGTTGATAAAACAGTACACAAAATATTAATTATTTGGCAAATTAATCATTAAGAATTCACAGGCAACTGCTTTCTTGTACATAAATGGAAGTTGTATGTAACCTTAGACATTTCGATCATGCAAATGATCTTGAATTCAAGATATTGAGGTTTGAAGTGAAACTTTTCGTAATTTTGTTGTTATTTTAGCTGCAGTCAAATACACATTTTGTAGTCAGAAATTCAGAAATACTTCAACAATTTTAAACACAAATTGATGGGAATAGTGTTATTTTGATGAGAATTTCATTCTGCAATGTCAGAAATTTGATTTTTGTTCCTGAGATAAATGGAAGTTAAGATAATTGAAAAACGAGATATTGTAAGATTTTGTGTGAATACCTGATATTCACAAAATCCCAGTCAGTTGCCTTTCCTTCTCTATATAATTCATTGCTAACATTCACTTATGGCTGAGGGTTCTTTTATCTTGTACATCTAGACACAAATGTATGCGCATATGGAAGTTATTATAATCTGGTGGGTGTGTATTAGGTACTATTAGAGGTTAACAATGGGATTTTAGCTCTTTGTATTACAATGTACCACTTTACCTCTCACACCACTATTACATTTCCCAAAGGGCTGCATTGTAACATTTATGTCCAAAACACAGTGAAAAAACAAAATCTGCAGCATGTGTCTGGGCTCAAATTCTTCACTGGTTCAAGATATGCTAAAAGTAAACCATGACCAGGTTTGTTTTTTTTAAAATTCAATGCTTTTGTGAGACCTATCAATTTCCAGAGTTATGATATGTCAACTATTCGCCCACGATGCGGTCCATAGGTCCGGAGTACTCAAGGGAGATAATAGGCCTTTATTTCATAGATACACGTTTTCCCACACCAATCACAGAAGGCCTTTGAAAACAGTGCAAGAAGTGTTCAGATTGCTCGTGATGCGCAATCTGAACACTTCTTGCACTGTTTTCCACTCTGTCAGTTAATATAAACATAATTCACCAATTGCTGATACTGTCGTGAATTAGTGCGTTCAATTTGGAAGAGTCCAAGAAAATGCTTATGGAGCAAAGGGATAGTTGTGTGAGTCCTTTAATAGGAGTCCAATTTCAAAAAAATAAAAAAGTCAACATAGCCTTTTATAAAAAAAAATGGGATGAAAACAATAAGGACAATTTTATGGTGAATTTTCTCCCTGTCTGTGGTGGTGTCATTTACCAGCATAGGACACGTAATGGCTGGAAAACAGTTTGTCCTGTTATTGACCTCGTATTGATCTCTTAACATCAAAATGCAAGTTTGATTTGAAACTTCACTATACCCATTGAGAAAGTTTACCAATTATTAGATGCAGGAAATCTGTAATGATAGGTTCTTTTTCAAATACATTATCTTGTTACCCTGGTGTCAGAGTGAATATCCGAAGCCAAATTAACTTAAAAGTGTTTAACTGACTTGTATGTAATATTAAATCAGTTTAATTCTTTGCCTTTTTATCATGGCATCTGATAGTTTCTTACAGCATTATTTATAAAGATAACCAAACTTATTTATATTTATTATCTTAATTTATTTTAGTTATTCATTTACTAATGTTAACAGCTACAGGTCTTCACATTTCACGATATTTATATTTTTTATTATGTGCTAGTATAGAAACAGAAATACTAATATCTGATTTACTAAAAATGATAGTTTTAGACCATGTAGAATATTAAACATAAAACAGAATTGTACAGGTCATGGATCGTTAGATGTGTATCAATTATTGGAGTGATAATTCAGTGAATACAGTGTTGGCCGCTAACGCCAGAGGTAGTTGGTCTGAGAGTCTCTCAAAAACAACAGTCAGTACTGGTTCTTCTCAGAAAACCGACTTAAGGACGATTCATGATATAAACAATGGGCTTTCTTTGCGCTTAACCCTTTACTCCAAAGATACCAATCACAGAAGGCCTTTGAAAACAGTGCAGGAAGAGTTCAGATTGCTCTTAACCAGCAATCTGAACACTTCCTGCACTGTTTTTCACACTGTCAATTGATATAGACATAATTCACCCAATAATTCAAAAGCCTTCTTTAATATTACAGGTGTCCAAAGGCATCTATATAAGAGGTGTCCAAAGACATCTATATAAGAGGTGTCCAAAGGCATCTATATAAGAGGTGTCCAAAGGCATCTATATAAGAGGTGTCCAAAGGCGTCTATATAAGAGGTGTCCAAAGGCATCTATATGAAGTTAAGGGTTAAGTTAAGATAAATTGTGTAAATATAAGTATTAAATAATGTGAAATCATAAATTTTCGTTGGGGACTAATTTTCGACTGATTACGTATCCCAACGATGATGAAATTAAAACCCCACGAATTGGTTGTAGGTGAAATATTATGAAGTGAATTGATTAGTCATACCAAATTCTAAAATTTCCTGTACGGTGATTGGTCATAACTAATTTTGATATTCTGCTGTATCATATAATTATGGTGATTGGTCATAACGAATTTTGAGATTCTACTTTTTCCTGTATGGTGATTGGTTATAACAAATTTCAAGATTCTACTATTTCCATTGCAGCGATTGACCATAACAATTTTCACGATTTTACTATTTTCATTATGGTGATTGGCAATAACACATTTCAAGATTCTAGTCATTTCCTGTAGTGCAATAATTAAATTTTAATGGTAACAATTTTCAGATTTAAGGGTTGTTTACTAAGTGTCAGCTCACTTCTACATTTTTTCACAACGCTTTACCAGCTTTTCACATTATTGCATTAAACAATACATTGTACATAATATTATCTAATAATTCCAATCTCACTTTCATACATGTATTTAAAGCATTTTCATTGGATAACATCAACTTTTTTATGACTTATTTTATGATAAAAGCGTCTGAGCTGGACTACTTTTTTATGTTCCTAGCCGTGATGTATTCCTACACATTTTACTATGCAGCAGATGGTTACATTTTCTTGTATATACTTACTTGAGGGTAGTCTCAAACTAAAAAATATCTTTTTTTTCATCATCAGGATTGGAATTATTAGGATTAAATTAATTTTTTCTGTTAATTTATGCATGTGTCAAGAATGTCGAATCACACAACTAAACGAATAAAGTCCGAAGATTTGTGGGCTTCCACATTCTTTACACATGCATAGAAAAAAATTAATGTAATCCTATAGTTAAACAATGTATTTGCTGATGGTGTAATAAAGTAAAAATGTTCTGTCATTGTAGACGAATTGAATTTTAAGAAAAGTTGGTATAACTTAAATGAAGATCATGTATAAATCATGTAAATGTAGACTAGGCACATTGTATATTATTTAAATCACTAATATTTATATTCTTTGCCAGAAAAAACCTTCTTTTCCCATCTTTGATATGTATTTTATACCCATTAATTAGTTGCTAATGAATTCACATTTTTGAAAATTTTAAAAACCTTCATATGCCAGTGCACATTTAAAACTATATAAATTCAATACATTTTGTGTGGTCGACTAGTAGAGCATAGGAACCAGGATTGGCAGGTCATGGGTTTTGATTCCAGCCTGCCGCGGCCATGTGCGGTGTCCTTGATCAAGACACTTTATCTGCATATGCTTAGTACTGGTTCTGCCCAGGAAGATTTTGAGCGTGAATTTTCTAAATTGTATGAACTTGTTTCACAATCGAAGTAAAATAAATAGGTTTAAAGTAAGTATTTTGTCCTTCAAGCGTCTATCACACTTATAATCAGCTGGAGAGACAAGAAGCTTGCCTAGATTACAGCATTTGTTTTATTTATCTTTATAGCAATAAGATGTTTTTTTATCTTATTTTATTTTACCTCCCCTCCATGTTCTATGTTTTATAAAAGTGTAATGCAATATTAAATGAAAAGTTGATATACAAATATAAAAGAAATAGTACTCCGGTATTATTCTACAAGTTACCTATAAAACATGCAATACATACATGCATATTCATATCAAGGGTATTAAACACGATTATTTATTAATGCTTTTTTAAATATTTGTAATAGCCTAGTTATTATGGCTCTTCAGAATAACTATGAATCTTGACACTGTCTAAATAATAATTTACTACTGAATATTTATGACTCTTACAATATCGCTGCCTTTATAATGACCCACCACTAAATACTCATGAATTGTAATGGATGCTGAATATTCATGAGTCTTTATTTTAATTTACTGAATATTCATTTATTTTATATCTGGGTTGATAATGGACCTCTGAATATTCACGGGTCTTTGTATCTGTGTGAATGATGTCTACTGTATGAGAGACTTGTATGACCAATGACCTCTGAGTGATAATAATGTTTTAATTTATTCAGGAGACAGGTATCAAGCTGTCATCAGAGGAGATTGAGTTACTTTTACAAGAACTTGATAGAGATGGAGACGGGGAAATAAATTACAAGTAAGTAGGGAATAAACTACAAATATGTAGGGAATAAACTGCAAATGTGTAGGGAATAAACTCCAAATGTGTAGGGAATAAACAACAAATATGTAAGGAATAAACTTCAAATATGTATAGAATAAACTACAAATTATGTAGGGAATACATTACAAATATGTAGGGAATAAACTCCTAATATGTAGGGAATAAACTACAAGTATGTATGGAATAAACTCCAAGTATGTAGGGAATAAACTACAAGTATGTAGGGAATAAACTCCAAATGTGTAGGGAATAAACTCAAAATATGTAAGGAAATAAACTACAAATGTGTAGAGAATAAACTTCAAATATGTAGAGAATATACTCCAAATATGTAGGGAATAAACTCCAAATGTGTAGGGAATAAACTCCAAATGTGTAGGGAATAAACTACAAATATGTTGGGAATAAACTCCAAATATGTAGGGAATAAACTACACATATGTAGGGAATAAACTACACATATGTAGGGAATACATTACACATATGTAGGAAATAAACTCCAAATATGTAGGGAACAAACTACCAGTATGTAGGGAATAAACTCCAAGTATGTAGGGAATAAACTACAAATATGTAGGGAATAAACTCCAAATATGTAGGGAATAAACTCCAAATGTGTAGGGAATAAATTCCAAATATATCGGGAATAAACTACACGTATGTAGGGAATGAACTACACATATGTAGGGAATACATTACAAATATGTAGGGAATAAACTCCAAAAATGTAGGGAATAAACTACAAGTATGTAGGGAATAAACTCCAAATATGTAGGGAATAAACTAAAAATATGTAGGGAATAAATTACAAATAATTAGGGAATAAACTCCAAATATGTAGGGAAAAAACAACAAATATGTAGGGAATTAACTACAGGTATGTAGGGAATAAACTATATGTAATTAGGGAATAAACTCCAAATATGTAGGGAATAAACTACAAGTATGTAGTGAATAAACTACAAATAATTAGGAAATATTCACTACAAATGTATAGCTAATAAACTACATGTATATAGGGAATTAACTACAAGTATGTAGGAAACATGTATGTTTGAGCATAAACTACATGACGTTGTAGTATCAGAGAACAATATTTTGAATAAACTACAAAAAATCAAGGCAAAATCACGTGCTCAATGCAGATAATATTAACAAAAACTGTTTCACACAAACATTTACTCTAGTTTCACCAACACTCGGCAAATTAAAATCTGCACATTTGGGGTATTTGGGTTATTAAATGAAAACTGTATCTCATACGGATATGTTTTATATATCACAAGAGACAAAAATTCAAACTTAACAAAGTTAACTATTTCACTAATTCATTAGATATTGTCATAAATATTTATTTTGTATAAATGTAAATACTGATGTATTTCTTTGTTTATTTACAGCGAACTGGTCGTAAGTCACGTAGACTTTCAGGAGAAGCGAGAACAGATTAACACTGTTCTCACCGTGATGCAGCCACGACCTATGACCACTTGACCTCCAAACTGACCTTTCATGTATATGTCACAATCACTCAACGTCAATACACATGTGTAACCTGTACATTACATTAGATTATATTTATATATTAATTTATATTTGTACATCAACAAATCAGTATTTTTGCGTCAATTTGTGTATTTATTTCTGGTGAAGTTTGATGTTGTATATTCTGTTAAGAATAAATCTACAAAACTCGTGCAAAGATTTTGAAAATGCAGCTAGCAAACAAGTAGAATTATGGGAATTATGAAAATGTGATATGTTATGTTAGGCCACTATAAATTAATTGCTAGATTATCATCCAAATTTTTCTTTAAAACGTGGAAGCTGGAGGATTTTATTTTTTATTTTTTTTATTTTTACTTTTAACATTTTTGATGTTTTAATATATATTTTTTTTAACTTTTTTTTTTAATTTTTTTTTTAAATTTTTTTTATGAAAATAAAAAGGGTCAGGGCAGCATGAAAATAAGACGGCAGGCATGATAAACTAGCAATGATAAACATATAAGGCATTATAAACTAGCAATGAATTTGTAATGACCTTATTGAAAATTTAAATTATTTTTCCTTGCTGTTACAATTGTTTTAATATCTTGTATAAAGCCACATTCCTAGTGCTTTTGAATATTCATGTTGTTTTAAAGAGGCCCCGCCTATATATTTTATGTCCATGAAATGATCCCACTGTACATAGGCTGAAAGAAAGCCATGTTACTTGAAGAAACGGTGCGATTTTCTACAACACATGTTATTTTCTAGAAATAAGTGTTGAAAAAACGGTCATCTATAACAAATTGTTTTCATAATTGATTTTAGTGAAACCAATATCGCATATCGGAATCTTTTAAAAATTGTAATGTGTCCCAATTCTTATTATCAAAAAAAAGATTATTTTCCTGAAAAATAAGGGTGTGCCAATACATCGGGTAAATACGGTAGTTTCAGAATGCACTTCATTGATAACCGGTAATACGAAGATCTCTGTGCATTCATTCCAGCCAACTCGCTCGGGAATTATTGGATTTAGGACAGTTGTTGTAGAATGGGACGCGATTTAATCGACAACAACAACACTTCACATTCTGACTGTAAAACATGCATTACAGAAACAGAGAAGGACACAAGTTTCTAAACAAAAAGTTCATGAAATATCTTTATTTATATGACAGCATTTAAATAATTGGTGTTAAATATTTTATCCTAAAAATATCATACTTATAGGTGACGTCTCTTTAAGAATTGTTGTGTATGTGAGTCAGTTTATAAATTTCATTGTTAAAAACTGCTATTATAGTGTTAAGTAAAACTGTTTATTGTATGATAGAAGTTTTGGATATCAACTAAGTCAGCAAAGTATCAGATGTGATTCATTGTACATATATCATATTTCAGAGTTGTACATCACAGTAATTTTGTATTGCATGTGCGTGCACTGGTTTTGTTATTGTTTTAAACAACAAATTCTTTAATCAATAAATTTAACATGCCGTTTTTACAAGTGTATAGTGCGGGTATGTTTTCCAACTTTTAAAATCTTTGAGAAAGGATGCGCATTATACTCAAGTACAGGAGATTTCAAATTTTCTTTCAAAATTATTTTGTCAATTATCAATAAATTTACATACCGCACCAGACAGTTGTTTCAAAATGGTGTCACAGCAAAAATTCCAAAATACTGATATTTTCACCCGAGATTTCAGTCTAAAAGTGTGGGTGCGCACGTTACACGAGTGCTCACTATCTATGAGTAAAAATGGTAAGCAAGTTGAAAGTCGGTTCAATTTGATTCAGTGTTAAGAATTTAACTAACATTGTTTTCAATGAAGTATATCAGGATCTTTCAAAATTTAAAATTGGCTTAACCCTTTACTTCATAAAGACGCCTTTGGACACCTCTAATATTGAAAGCATTAATTCACCACATATCAGCAATGGATGAATTATGATTATATTAACTGACAGAGTGGAAAACAGTGCAGGAAGTGTTCAGATTGCTCGTCACGAGCAATCTGAACTCTTCCTGCACTGTTTTCAAAGGCCTTCTGTGATTGGTGCGGGAAAACACGTAACTATGGAGTAAAGGGTTAAATCAATTTTTCCCCCCAAATATATCATGTCTGTATATACTCACAGATCCCGTTTTGCCATAATTTTTTTTTTTTAATAGTTATTTATTTAAATATGCCAAAACCGTTATTGGAAAGGATTTCCTAACTTGGCCTAGATGCCCAGGTTAGACTAAATTGTATATACTGCCTAGTTGTCTAAGATACAAAAACTTTGTCAAACAACCACTTAACTTCTCACTACTAAAGTTGTGGGTTTGAACTCCGCTAGGTCCTAAAACTTTATAAAATATGTGCGGAAGTATGTCAATTACTTGTGGAAGGACGGTGGTTCTACTCAGATTCATTCTGACGTCTTCCTCAACCAATATAACTGGTTATGCCACATACAGCATGTTCTGTGTTGAAAAAGGGATTAAACGTCATTCTATACAAAATTTAATGTAAATTTTGTGCATATTCAGATAACTTGAATGAAATAATTAATTGCAAAATACTTGTAAAATGAAATTAAAAGCTAATATAAAGAAGGGGGAAAAAATGAGCCAGCAAGAACAAAGCAGAGTGGTAGTGCAGTAGGATAGTGTGTTGTTAGCTTAAATTAGAGGTCATGAGCACAACCCGATGGCCCCCCAAAAAAACACTCGCAGTTTTGGTTTTAAACAGGAAACTGACTTGAATATGATTCAAATAAGGTCTTAGCTTTCTTCTTCGCAATCAAGCTAAAATAACTTAAGAACAAACAATAACCATTGTTATATATATATATATATTTGTTAAATGCATTTTAAAACAAACAAATGAACAGTGTCTTATTGATGTTTATTTAAGCTATTTTTTATATTTATACAAGTATTGTTAAAATAAGAAAAAAGAGTTGAAATATTATTCCAGACTTCCAGTGTATAGTGTTACCAGTTATATGATCTTAAATGGGTTTTGGGTTTGGATAGGAAATTCCATTCTGAGGGAAATTAAATGTGACTCTGGCCACTGTAAGCCAGTAGAGCGTACTCATGCCCACTTGTTTTTGTTTTGGATACAAAATTATATCTTTTGGGATAACTGTTGATAACTCGTTTCCTCTGAAACAGATCCTTACTACAGAATTCTCTGTCCGAGCATTAAGTCCATTTAAGATTGTTATAATCTCTTAACATATTAATGAAAATGAATAAGTCCTAGATCAGCAACTTAAAGAGTTACATTTTTAAAAAAAAAAAAAAAAAGCCAAAATGTTCATTTATCATTTAAAAAAACATTTTTAAAGTATGTAACCAAAATATAAATCAATCCAGATACATGTAAAAACCAAAACAAAATGTTCCTGCTACATTTTTGTTATATTAATATAATTACATGTACCGGTATTGCCAGTTTAGTCAAATGAAATATTTTTGTGAAATATTTTTGTATTAAGACGTTTATCAGTTCTGTTCGTTTGTTAACATTAAATAGATTGTTGTTGTTCTCATGTTTGTTTCACTGTTATCACTGACCACAAACCTCTTGAAAAAATTTGGATGAAAGCAAATCCTCCTCTGAGAATTCAAATATGGGGTTTGCGTCTCTAACCATATAAACTGTTGATAAAATATAAACCTGGAGCTGAAAATCCAGCTGATTATATGTCGTGCCAGCCTATTGACATTGCTGCGTCTGGCCTGCACATTGTAATCATTAGTATCTTTCATGCTTATGATCCAGCCAAAGTTATTTTAGTAACAGCAGTCCTGTTTGGATTGTACATACATGTACTTGTATTTAATTATTTAATGATTAGCCATTAATTATAACTAAGAAATTTGTAATAGTTTCAGGTAATGCTCAGTGTTTTTATTGGATACTTTTGAGTAAAACTAAATTATTATTCTTTTTGTTTATTTTAACATTTAAAATGTCTGTAAAGCCAAAAAAGAATTTGCTTGAAAATTTTCATTTTTTCATAATTTTATACATTAATTAACTTTCGTTATCAATGATTTTAGCCATTTTTTATGAATAAAATGTATATTTTACCAAGGACTTATATATAGAAGGATAGGAAGCTTGCAGCTCTCTACATAATGTTGATGAAATAGCATGCGAAGAATTAATAATTTGGCAAATTAATCATTCAAATTTCACAGGCAACTAATTTGTTTTACATAGAATGTAAGGTGTTTGTAATCTAAGATGTTTTATAATGTTTTTAACACGCAAAATTACTCTTCTTGGCTTTTAAGTTGCAGTATACACATTTTGTAATCATAAGTACTTGAACAATTATAAACACAATTTGCTGGGAACAATCTAGTTTTGTGGAGAATCCCATTGTACAAAGAAAGAATTTTGATTTGCATTTCTGAGATGAATGGAAGTTAAGATATTTGAAAACGAGATTTGTGTGAATATGTGAGTGTTCATAACATCTCCATCAGTTTCTTTTCCTTCTCTATATAAATCCTTAATTTTACTGATGAGTATTTCATAAGTATGCTGTTGAAATTAGATATACTTGTATACAGTTTCATCTGAAACAGTACCGTGAACAACAGCAGCCAGGTGGTCATGATTTTAGACTGAATCCAGAAAATCAGTACATGTATTTGGTTCATTGGTATTGATTAAAAAAATGTTTAGATAACCAGTCAATTTTTCTGTCTCAAGAATAAGTATTTATTAATGTATAAATTCAAAAGTGTTGATGAAACGGAAGCAAGGTGTAAGTTTCAAAATTAATCGGACTCAATTGTTTAGTCTGTGTGCTATTTAAAACACTGTCTGTGATACTGGTAGTAATATGCACTGTTTACACGTTATGTCCTACAGAGATTGCATAATATATGTAGTATGTTATGTTTGTTGTTCAAGATTAAATCATGTTATAATTGATAACTGTAACAAACTCATTGTTAAGTATAATTGTTTATCAGTATTAAGTGTTTTATTGTCAAAGATACATGTATGTTTTAAAGGAGTGTTACAAAAGGCCAGACTTATTTTGTTTTATGGATAATGGATTTTCTCCCAAAATTTGTTAGATGTGTAGTCGAAAAAAAAAGGAAAATCTGTGAAAAATGAGAAACTGGTGGTACATTTTTTTTTTAGTTTAGGTGTCAGTCTTTGTAATTATGACTTTGTGTTGATTTGTTTGTGTGTGTCAAGCAGTACTGCAGATACTTTTGTTTTTCAATCCTCTGCTTTGCCCTGCTTTTGTCGTCATGGTCAAGCTTTGCAAAGTGGATCACAGCCAAAATGTTCATACACAACAGGGACCACTTTTTATTCCTCTAATTCATTTTTTTCTCATGTATTTTATATATGCAAGTAGAAACAAATCAAACTGTAAAAATATATGTTTGACATTGTAGTATGTGATTTTTAGAAAACAGTACATAAAATAAACCTTACTCTACAATTATATTAATAAATTAGGAAGGTGTTTGAATATTTATTAGGGGTTCTTCCGTGGCTGAGTGGTCTAAGGTGCTGTCTCAAGATGACTTACCTCTCACGGCTAAGGTCATAGGTTTGAGTCCCGCTTGCCTCCAAAAACTTTATGTGAGAAAGTTTCCAGTTATTTGCGGAAGGATGGTGGTTTTACTCAGTCTAACTCAGCATGAGGTCTTCCCCCACTGGTAAAACTGGAATGTGTTGAAAATGGTGTTAAACCCTATTCAAAAAAAAAAAAATATATATTATTATTTATTATTTCAATATGGCTACTTTCAAGTATACCATTGTCATAATGAAAAATAAAAAAAATATATTACTATGATTAACATTTTTTTATCACAAATGGGAAAAGTAGGGATTGTGGATTTATAAACTAATAATCAAAACAATCAAAGTACTAAAGTACTGATAAATGAGCTTTTATGTATATTCACAAGCCTTCCTAATTTGATTGATATTATTGTAGCGTTTGGTTTATTTTATGCGACATAATACAGTGTTGACAATATATGAAATTATACGAATAAAAATTAGTCCCTGTCGTGTATGATCATTTTTGTGGAGATCAAAACTACCAAGCCTGGTCACCCCAACATAAACAGAGCTGTGCCTTCAATGGCATAAAACCTGGCTAAAATGACCAGGATAAAAAAATGTCCATTGTTATTATCATTTTGTCTCCCAGAATTCCTTCCTCTATCATTCATCTGTCTCGATCAAAGATTATAGTACTAGTATATTTCGCCACATTGGTGCAATAAGGTACCAAGTGTATATGAAATAAGAAGGCACTTGGTACCTTTTTTGCACCAATGGGATGATTTGTCACTTTTTCAGATATACAAACCTATTTATAACTTAATATAGTCTGGAAAAAGTTTTATAATTTTAAATTCTTAGCATATCAAATCAAGGTTTCGAATAAATTTTTGGGAAATAATGTAATTAATTTGTATGCACCAAGCTTTGTATTAAAATTACGTTAATTACAGTCAAGCCAGTGTAAGTAGTAACCTCTATTAAGCAGCCACTTGTCTTAAGCAGCAATATTTGCTATTTACCATTTCAATGCTTTCAGAGCAAATTAACCTGTATTAATCAACAACCTGTCTTAAAAGGCCAATTTTGCTCCTTACATTGACTGGCTGCTTAAGCCAGGTTTGACTGAATATTAAGTAATTTACTAATTGCCTGAAATAAAGTACAGTCAAACCTGTGCAACTGGTCACCTCTATTAAGCAGCCATTTGTCTCAAACAGCCAAATTCTGCTATTTCCAATGTCAATGCCTTCAGAGCAAATTAACCTGTATTAAGCAACAACCTGTCTTAAAAGGCCACTTTTGCTCCTTCCCTAAGACAGGTTTGACTGTATATTAAGTAATTTACTGACTGTCTGAAATAGAGTACTGGTTATTTAGCAAAAAAGTAACAAAGTTGCCAAATTTTATCGAAAACCAATAATTAAGTAGTATAGAATATGGAGTATGCATTGACCAATTTACTATCCTATTTAATCTTTTAGTGTAAAAGAAAGAACTCAGCAATTGTTTGATTAAAATTCCAATTTCAGTTATACACTGTGTTTAAAATTTAAGACTTAGTTCTGGGTGTGTATGCAAGATGTGCTTTGAAATATTTGCATTTGTTATTTTTTTTCATTATTAATGTGCATCCATGTGTAAAATGAAATCTGTATGATGATGAATCATTCATCATTTTGAGAAACATGTGTGATACGAGAATTAAGTAAAATAAATATTTTAGAATATAAACATAATTTTTTCTTTCTTCATCACCATAAAAAGAATATTTTTTGTTTGTTTGAACTGAATATTATATAGCTTCATTTTTATGTCATCAAGGCTAACAGACTATCATTTAACCTAACCACTGTTTCCCTTGATCCAAGAAGGTTGACTAGTACTTGAGAACTCATCTCTGCGAGTAACTATAAATTTTCCACTTTATATTTTACACGTAAAACTGACAAATTAACATCCCAAATAGTTTACCTTTTTGCTAGATTAAAATAAAAAACATTAACACATTATATTTCGCGTACTCTTGGGAAATTCAATGTTATTTTTAGAAAATGCCTATGTTCTGACAGAGGGAAACAAGTATTATATATTTCTTGACCAGATTGAGAAGCAATTCAAGTATTAAGGCTTTAATGATTGATGTCCGTCCGTTTGTTAATAATTTGTTTGTATGAATTGTTCTCTGAGGTCACCAGGATGATTTGATATGAAGTACACAGGTTCAATAACTTTACCTAAAAATTTTAAATAGTTAATGCTCCTTGTTTGACCTAGAAATTTGCGTTAAAAGTTATAGTATGCAACTTTCTCCATAAAGTTTGGTCTGAATGGTATGAAACCTCACACAATTGTTTACGAAAATATCCTGATATAAACTGAACAAAGTAAAAAAGGAATGTCTTTCCCGTTATACTGTTAAATGAAGATTAAAACCAAAAGTACAATAAATATTTTGTAATGTACGGGTTCTTGTCATTTCCCAAGCAATTTCTAAAATATCCTGAGTAAGGAAACCCTTACATGTTGTTATGATGTTATTATAAAATATGTATATAAAAAGTCACACAATTTCATTTATGCAGGAAATATAATGCCCTGCATTTACAGTGTTACAGAATTACAGAATCATTACAATAACAGATTTTATGTTATTGGTTACAGTGCCAAAGACGAAGACTAGATGGAAGTTTCATTTGAGAAGAGGGGAGTGTGCGGGGGTGGGGGTGGGGGTCTTGTTGCAAGGACACGTTGGATTTAATCATCAAAATGGAAGTTGACAACAATAATAACACATATGTATTATAACCAATCATTAAATACTACAACAAAGACTGATGAACTAATGGAAGACATGCGCAGTATGTGAAAAGTTTTGCTGGTTCAAACAAGTTCAAATGTGGCCTTCTCACTTCAAGCTTAAACTCCAAAACATTTATAACAGATCACAAAAAGGGGCAACAGGGACCTACAAACTTTCTATGTGGTTGCAGAAAGTATTTACTTATGCTTGTTATATAACCTGAATGTCATCGTGCGGTTTTGTTGTGTTCTTACCTTTATACTGTTGTTAAAGAGAATCTGATACATTAAATATGCAAGGAATGGAACTCTAGGTTGCGCCTTATGTTTTGAATCCTATTTAATGAATACCCTATTTCTGAAAAAACGTTTAAAGAACTGAATAAATCTGACTCGTAACAAAGACATATTGTGTGTTATTGGTTATAATCGAAATATATAATTGTTCTCTTAATGGCAACCAAAGTTGACCGCATTTATACCATTAATGAACCTTAAAATAGCATTTCAATTTAAATAAACTGCATGAGGTTAATTCTTGATTAGAATTTCAAATACCGGAAAATTGTGAAAGATTTAGTTATATAATTAAACCATGTCTAAGTCTGGAGGAAGGCAGTCAGACACAAACTGGTAAACTGATTGAATTTAATGATGCATCAGGAAATTTCTGTATTATAGAATTTTCTTCAATTGAAATTAGTTATTCGTGCTGTGAATAAATAGTTTCCAATGATGGAACACTTAATTCAAGATGTGGGTTTCCATGAAGCGGGGAGATTAGCATCAGTTGCATGTGCAAGATTTAAGTTTAGAATTGGAATTCAGTGAAGACATGACGTTAATGATGAATATAATGATACTGTTGTGGTCGTTAGGATGTTGTTGATGATGATAAAGCGCTAAGGTGTTCATTATACTATGTTACTGTGGGCGATGTTTATCATGGTGGTGAAAATGACACATTTATGGTGCTGCTGTTGATTATAGTAAGAAAATTAATGATAATGTGAATAACAGACAGACGGACAAACAGACGGACTTATGAGAGGGATGATATGGGTGTAGGTTTTTATCTGTTATAAAAACATTTTTTTTTTCATAAAACAAAACCTTTTTTCATTCTAACCCTAATGTCACAGACCTTGAGATCCAACCCTAATGACACTAAAAAAGAATGAAAATTGGTAAAATAAAAGTAAAAGAAAAATGTGTAAAAAACGAAAAAAAAAATGGAATTAACCCGACAATTCCATTCCATACATATATGGGACTTGTGTGTTGATGTTTTTTACACCCACAAGTCCAACACACCCCACAATGCCATTTTGTACTCACAACGCACCCCACAATGCCATTCTGTACTCACAACACAACCCACAATGCCATTCTGTACTCACAACGCAACCCACAATGCCATCTGTACTCACAACACACCCCACAATGCCATTCTGTACTCAAAACACAACCCACAATGCCATTCTGTACTCACAACGCAACCCACAATGCCATTCTGTACTCACAACGCAACCCACAATGTACCCTGAGCGCGTACGGACAGACAGACAGACAGACAGACTGACAGACAGACAGAAAATTCTATTTTACAGAACGTTATGACTGTCAGAAGATGTTGACTTACTTCTTCAGCCAATAATTTCGCTCCGGGAATGAGAAAGTGGATAAAAAATTATCTAAAACGGTTAGAAGTTGCATGGAATCTTCTACTGGTGTAGAAAATCCCGTGTAACTTTTACCCATATGCTTTGCTTTTGAAAAACTAAGTGTCAAGTTATCAGCTATGCATTTATCAATATCATTGTTACCATGGTACCGAACATTACGTGTTCAATAAAAATATAACGCAACAGAAACAGTGGAGCCAACTGATGTTTAAATCATATTATAAGTAATTACAAAAATATACAATTAAGGTCATTATAAATTAATTGCTGGATTTTCATCAACATTTTTCTTAAAAACGGGGAGGGCGGGAGATTTTTTTTTTAAGATTTTTTAAAAAAAAAATTATATATACTTTTTTTTATGAAAATAAAAAGGGTCTGGGCGGCATGAAAATTAGGGGGGCGGGCGGGGATGATAATCTAGCAATTAATTTATTATGTCCTAAATAAAAGTGGTGAATTAAAATGTCCATCGTATCTTGATTAAGTCCTTTCTAATATCCGAATTTCAGATGTTATAATCCTTAGTCAAATTTCTATAGATATTCCAATTATTAATCATCTTAATGTATACATTATAATTGTATATCCTCTCACCAAATATTTGATGAAATCACAGATATTAAACACAAAAATTTCTAGCACAGACTCCTAATGATAAACCAATATCTTATTTATACACCGAAATACTTTACGAAGTCTGATTCGGACTCATTTATCTTACATTTTGTAAACACCCTGTACACACACAATCATAGGTAATAAATATGATCCGGTAGAATTTTCTGTTAAATAATCTCTAAAAAATATTTATTCTGCAAATAAATGTATTAATTTTCTTGTTTAATAGATGTTATTTGAATCTTTAAATTTTTGACAATTTGAGTCCGAGTCTGAATCTCGTACTCAAATTATTGATGAATTTAGGTCCTGGGGATCCGGCCTTCAAAAGTCATAAAGAGGGGAAAACTACAATATATTTATAGCAAAACAGATAACATATTTGCATAACAACAGTAAAACAAAAAAAACACAAAAAAAAACGCACATGGATGTTTGTAACAGTTCATTGCAGGACGATATCTTCCCCACTATTGAACCCTACTGTATAACCTTTTAATATAAGACCAAACTAAAGTTGTCGTAAGCTTGCTGACTATTTATCACTTTTATAAGGATTTACATCACACAATTTCAGTACGATCAATTAAAAACAGACAATGCTAGTTGTCGTTACATATCCCCGAAAGGAGTTTTAACAATTGCTTCGGGTTTATTTAAACACACACACGCACGCACGTACATTTACTAGTGACATTCTGTGTAACTCCCATATGAAACCTACATTGCATGTACCCGGAAAATATACTGAAAGTGTTAAAGCAAATAAACAATGATATGTTAGTAGTGCATACGACACACATTTTATAGTTGTCCCGTCTAACATATGAGTAAAGTTTGTTCAAATTATTTATTTTTATAGTGTTAGACACACATGAATCTATCATTATCTAAAGATGACACGTAGAAGTAAACTGTTATCTTCAGTTACAGATAGATACCGGTTTTGTAAACATCGTATATCTTAATTTCTTTATCAACGTGGTTTGCTGTAACGGCCAACTTGTCCATTGCTTTGTGAAAACACAAAGAGAAAGGCTTTACCAGTCCGTCGACTGGTGTGAGTATTTTACACAAAAATTTACCAGTGTTATCCAGTTTATGGATGGCATCGCTTCCAGCTGAACAAATATATGCATTCTGTTCTGAATCAAATTCAACCCCCCACGGACTCTTTAGATCTGGGTGCTTGTACGAAAATAACACGTGTCCATCAAGATTAATAGCTATCACCTTATTGAGGCCGTGACTAGAAACGTAACATACTTCGGTATTTTTGTCTAATGAAATGCAATATGCTTTCTTCACCGCGGATGTAGTTTGCTTATCCAATTGTATTGAGCGAATTGGCGTGCCATCTACTTTGACTACAGTCAGACTGCCGTTGTCACGAGACATAGCGATGAGAGCATTTTCCTTTTCTGAATATGCCAATCCCCAAATCGGTTGTGCTGTAACGATAACGTTTTTCGGTACTAATTTCGATTCCTTTATTTCCATGATACAGATTTTGTGTTCCATTGGCAAACCTACAGCAACCTGCGTGTTCTCAAACTTAGTTATCGTCCAGGGTTGTGATACAAAGGTGTGAGTGCTGCGTATTGTTTGTGTTTCTATTTCAAACACTTTTAGTTCACATACGTTGCAATCAATCACGACGAGATCATCTTCAACAAACACACATCCCCTGACGTAACTTTTTGTGTCCTTAGTACGTTTACAACAGAACTCTGAGCTCATTACAGCATATCGAAAAGGACAAGCCGGCAACTCTGCTTGTTGAGATGTCTTTACAACTGAAATAAACGTTTTCAACAGTTCTGATAAGTCGCTTATTAAATCCTGTTCACGTATTTCAATACTTTCTGACTTTGTCAAACCATGAATATCTCGTATTGCACTTTCATACTGTCTTATGTCTCTTTCCAGTTTTCGCCCAGCAAGATAAACAATTGTTTCATTGCCATGCATTGTAGCAGCATCTTGAAATTCCCGTAACTCTGTTATTCCGTTTGTAAAATGCTCAATGTCTTTCATTCGTTTTGCTATACTTTCGGACAGTTGTTGATGCAAAATGGTCGATTCACCAATTTTATGTTTTACAATTTCATCACAAATTTTCTCAAAATGTTTCTTTAGTTCTGCTACTCTTTCTTCAACACGTTCTTTAGAAATATCTATTGTTGCCATCTGGTCATGCTCACGGCGATGCAGAAAGCGGGCATGCGCTTCTAAAGAAGCAAGTCTCTTTTGATACTTTTCATCGGTTTCATCATTTTTGTTCATTGACACTATTTTTGCAATAGAAACAACCTGTATACAATTCCTATGCTCATAAACGAAACAATCACTGCAGCACAGCTTATCATGGTCGATGCAAACAAATTTTACAATTTCAAGCGGATGATTTTGACACTTGTTGAGTTGCTTAATCACATCTAGATTTTTACTGTCATGGTTTGATGATTTTAATTCTGCAACATCCTTGATAACATGTTTGTATGATGCCTTATTTTTCTTATGATGTGTTGTGCATTCTTGACAAATATTTTCATCACAATCGAAACAATACCAAGCCGCCGTAACTTCTAAGCGTTCTCTTCCGCATGGTCCACACAATTCTCTATCGTTCGAACTACTTTCGTTTTCGTCAATTTTCACCTTCATTAGAGCCGCCTTTTCTTCAATATTGTCGAGAACCATGTTTATATTTGAACCTTCTTTCTGTGGCAGTAATATACATTTTCTACAGAATGGGCAGTTAAATCCATTCGATATGTCAATTTCTTTTAATTGTTTGATATAACCGGTTATGCACTGTCGACAAAACATGTGCACACACGGTAATGCCACAGGTTGAGTTAATATTTCTAAACAAATTGAACAGATGTTTGATTCCTCCTTTGCTGTACGCACAGGTCCCATATTACTCGCCATTTCAGATATTATATATATCTCTCATTACACAGTGATTTTCCGAAAATGATCAGGTCAAGTGTTTATTCACGAATGTACAAACGTGATACATTGCTTATTGATAGTAACTCAGACAGACACTAAAACGTATGCCTGTTATCAAAGTTGGTCGTTTAAAAATAACTGTAAAATATGTGTGTACCTAAATCTAATTGTGGGGTAATTTCTCTCCAATGTGACATCCATTACGAGCGAGTCTGGTCAGGTTAAAATATAGTTCACACAATCATTACTGTAAGATCTTTGGTGAAAAATAGGTCGAGGTATCTCCATGTCATCTTTGTTCCTGGGCGTATCCTTATCGATCAATTATTTAAACTCCTGAATGCGTGTAATCACAACTAAATACTTAAAAGTTAAATATTACCTGCGGCATGCATTTGTGTAATTCCCAACACAACCTCTTCGTTGAAAATGAAACTAGAGCTTATAAAAAGGTTGTTAACAGGTTAATCCCACTGTCACGTCAGATTATTTTACTCATTTGTATCACATATATTGTTTACTTCTTTACAAAATGGCAAGTGTCAATATACTTATCAAATATCTTTTTAGAATATTATTTTGTAATAGATTATTTTACACCGATCCGTTTTATGATTTAGTTATTCGTATTTTGGTGAAACTATTTCTTGGATCTATTTTTAGATTTTTATTATTTTTTTAATTTAATATGCAAATGAGCTTTTATTCCCTCCCTTTAGTTTAGATTAGTTTTTGTGAACACCTTTATATTTGTGTTATGTATTTCAGCTAATATATATATATATTGTCGTTACTTATTTACAATTGGGCGCGAAGCCCGTAAGGAATTGAAAACAACTCTCAAGTATATGTTAACTTCCTTATTTAATTCCAATTGTAGACTAATTCCAATTGGAGACGACTTCAAAGGCGGACGACCATAATAGAAAAAGGCGGCTGACCTTTTTTATTTTTTTTATAACTTATTTTAGTGTCTAGGGTTTAGGGTTAGTACCGGAGATGATATTGAAGAAATAAAGACATTGAATGATTTACAAGACAGGAAGCGCAAACCCATGCTCCGCTCTAGTTGCATATTCCTGTTGAGGGTTATCAGAAAGGCGGTACCTTCCCCCCCTATTTTTAATTAGATCTAATGAACTAAAGTAGGTGATTATAATTTTATTGGGTTTATATTTTACATAGTATTTCAAATTACATATAGTCTTGTAGGGCGTATTCTTCCGTTACGATTTGTATGTTGAATCTGTCCGGTGATAGTTTTGCTCTGTCCGGCAATTCGTTCATAAATACAATCACTTTGTTTTGATCATCCCAGTCTTCTTTCCTGGATTGATACTTCGTGCTAGCGAATGTTCCATTCTTTACCTCTTCTATGACTTCGTAGTTGATATGGTCCTGGCAACATTTTACTAAATCAAATATGATGTACTCCTCCCCATTGTAGATAATTTTGATGTCGGCTGAGCGTCCGTTTCCGAAGCCTACTGCTCCCATCATATGTTCCATGAACCTCTTTAACCAGGTATTTCCTTTACCTCCGTATGTATCTACTATGAATAGGATTTTCCTGTTATCTTGCTCCTTTAATATCTCTAATGCTTTTACTTGCCATGGTCGTAATGTAGCTTTCTTTAATTTGGCCTTGATCTTCTTTGATATTTGCTGTAAACGTACATGTTTAGCCGCTTTATGTATGTGTGTTTTTTTAACCTAAAATATTCACGACGACTGTTACAAGTTGGGTTTCCTATCTAAATATTTAACTGCGCATGTCTGTTCTAAAAAAAGAAGAACGAGTTCGATAATGGGCAGGTCTATTCCCCGGAACCCTTCCTAATATTGATAAGGAAAACCCGGAACCTAGGGAACTCTTCGTAACTTACTTATTATACAACATAAATTCATATTTTTGTACTAAATGAAAGAGTATGAATTTATCTTTACATTCATGTTAAAAAATTAGCTTTAACAATAGAAGTTCGTTTTTAAATTAGGATCAAAGTTAGGTATATTTTCATTGAAATATTGCAGTAAAATTCAACCTGGACCTGGAAGTAAGATGTGATAGGCTGAAACAAACATTATAACTTAACAATATTTAAAATAAATATCATTGTAGTAACCTTGTACAATATATTTGTAAATAGAAAATATCTAATTATATAAATAAACATCGAAAGGATAGTATTTTAAAATACTATGGACATAGCCGATGTAGTCCGATTGTTTGAATAAAAAATATCAGAATTTCTATAGCTTTTTATGTAAACACATTACGCTAAGGTAAATAACTGTTGAGTTGTCCCAATGTTTTGACAGCTCGGTCTTGATGAAGTAAAGACAATTAAAGACACAAATGAGCAGGTATCAAAATTAAAACGAATAAACTGATGACCAGTATCAATCGACGACAGAGTTTTATTTCAGCAGCAAGACCAGCCAGTGCCACTACGCACTATTTTACTGCAACTGACCCTATTTCGGATGCCACTCTCATTTACGGATACGCCTGAAATTAGGTCTCTTGTATTGTACTCAATATGTAAAATATTTATACCGGTATAAAATATATTTGTTTGTAGCAATTAAACCTGAATATAAAATATTATGGAAATCTTAAAGATTATAGAAATATGTTCATTTAGTATAAAAAACGTTTATTTTGCAACTGCATACAATATTTAACGATGGCATACTTCAAGAGCTATTTTTTCTCCAACGGTAAAGTTGTTTTTTAAATTGTCATTCGAATTGGTATCAGAGCGTATTTTGGTAGATTTTGAGCAAAATCTGTCCATACACTGTATCAAAATATTAAAAAAGCTATATTTTTATTGCAAAATTGAAACAAAATTGACACTCGGCCGAAACGATTTTGTTTTAAAAAGTCCTAAACAGTTAAATTCAAGCTTATAATTACTTTTTCCATGACAATTATTATATGCATGCATCTAAGTATTAAATAGTAGATGCAAACAATACTATTTTTTTCCACATTACTTGTAAAACCTACATTTTTTTCTCCAAATTTCAAGGACGGGTACGGTAACATGTATTTTTTATTTCTGATATTGCATAAACATACATTCAACATAAATACTGAGAAGTTTCATAAAATTCTATCCATAAAAAAAAAAAATGATAAAAACTATAGAAATTGTCTTTACCATTATACCGTTACATTTTGTTTCAGGTTAACCCCTTAGGCAAAGCAATCGTCGCAGATGATCAAAACTATGTTAAAGGATGCTTTGATTTTACCGCTATCAAATCCGTTATTCGTGCTACATGAATGAATATTTTCCAATGATGATGTGGGTTTCGATGAAGCTTGGAGATTAGCATCAGCTGAATGTGCAAGATTAAATTTAAAATTGGAATTCGGTGAAGATATATTTGTTTTAAACACATCGATTGTAAATCAAGTTCTCACATTTTAGTAAAAATCACGCTCGAGTTTTTTTCTGTTTAGAACCATTACTTAACATATGTCTTGTTCTAAGAAACAACGCATAGCTGTGCTAGTGAATCGAACCAACGACCCAAGCGTGTGCTGTTTCCATTTCTTAGCGGGAAAATAAAGCATAACGCCATTCCCCACAACATGTTAACGGTTAGCCAATTAAAACACTGCTTATAAAGGAATAATAAGCTAAGCCTTTCTTAAAAGTAAAACAAAAAAAGTTTAAAAATTTTATATTTGGATTTTGAAGTACGTGCGACTACTTATGACAATGAAAACTGATGCGGTGTACCAGTAGACGATATAGCAAAGTCATTGCAAGATACTGCACTGATTAACCGCTTTGTTTAATGCAGATTTTACAGCGACCAAATTCTCCGCTGACTGGAAAATCTGATTTGATATACTCGTGATAAATAATAAAAGATATGTACATGAAACTGTTATATTATATTTTTAATTACACACATATGATTTGAAATTAACAGAAATATAATATGTTTTTAAAATTAGACAAACGTTTCAAACATATGAATTTGACTCAGAGCCAAAAGATGCAATGTTTAAGATATAACTGTGTAATTATTTGAATAAAAAATCTAATTCAAACAAGCGTTTAATTTCAATATGTTTTAATTCCAAGGAATCAAATGTTTCGCGCCTATATCGTGTAACACTAAGTACGAAGAAGTCCAGCTTTCGATGCAATGTTAAAGCTAAACATATATCAAAACGAGATGCAATACCATGTAATATTTGTTTAATTATTTTTTTTATGGTTTAAACACATTTTAATTCTATTTATATATACAGAAAGGGGTTTGGCCACAAGTTCTCTCAACATTAGAATCGCCCTCCCCCTAATTTGTTTTATGAGGGTGATATGTGCACAAAACTTAATTATACATCGGGGTCATAGTCATCCGGAATAATTGTGAATGATCTTCAGTAGTACTGCTCATTAAACAACCAGGACCAAGAGTTGTAGGTTTATGAAAAACAATATAGAGATAGAGATCATAAAACAGTATGAAGTCGTAGAGGACCAGGGCTGCGTTTTTTTCCCAGAAAAATTATAATAAAAATCGCCGTAGGGCAATTTGACAATTATTTGTTTGTTTAAATTTTGAAAGGCATTTAAAATGATTGTATTTCCAGAAAATATATAATTTTTTGAAAGTTTTAGCAATTTTGGATTTATTTTTATAAGTATTAAACATAACATGAATAAATGTTTGTTAACGTTTTCGACGGTTTTTGTCCAAAAATAAAAAACAACAACAACAAAGTAACGATGCGTTGTTTTGAGATGTACCACTTCATATAGCCATCCAAGATATAAAGATAATCCTAAAACATTAAACTTTTTTTTTTTAAATAATTCAGCTGTAGCGGATCTGGTCTTCTTAAACAACAAAGTAACGGTGCGTAGTTTTAAGAAGTACCACTTATTATATGTTCAACCAAATATGGTAAATATGGGCAAACTAATATCTAAGAAACGGAACAAAATAAAACAATATGCATTTTAATATTACGTGTAACACATTCATATATAGACAAAGTCTGGTTGCTCTGGACGAAATTGTCTCAATGAAACTAAACAAATACAATACTGTTTTGTAGGCTAAGTGGCTCTAGAGGTCAAGTTCAAGGATATTTTGAATAATGCAGTATGGTTTTGAATAGTAGGCTAGAAGTACCAAAATGCACAACTTTGTATCATGACTCTGAGGCAAAGAATTTCAAAGAAACAAAACTATACATACACAGATACTATTTTGTAGGTTAATCTATTTATACGAAGAGGTCAAGCTCTTCTGGAAGAACTGCAAAGTATTAAGTTGAGCTGTAACCCATTAAACAACTATTAACCAAATTTGATACTACTGGGACAAACAGCAAAAACGTTAAATTTGGTGAAGTAAGTTAAATATCAGCATCATCCCAACAAATCACGTGACTTTGAATACTACATCTTTTAGTTAACTGTGGATCAATTTTATTG
This sequence comes from Panopea generosa, assembly GCA_029582155.1. Taxonomy (NCBI): domain Eukaryota; kingdom Metazoa; phylum Mollusca; class Bivalvia; order Adapedonta; family Hiatellidae; genus Panopea; species Panopea generosa. Next base: position 2,356,752 of record CM055899.1, read on the forward strand.
AGTTTCCGAGAAACAGAGCCAAGTAACAAAACGTAACATTGTGTTTGCTTAGTTAATCATTTGTAGAAGTCAAGGTCAATGTCGTCGGTAAAGAAAACTTCACGGTTTTGATCAATACTTCTCTGTCTGTCTGTCTGTCTGTCTGTCTGTCTGTCTATCTATTCTGCTACACACCCTCACGTGTAATTTTGAGCAGTTGCGCCCCTGTGTCTGATAGCAAGAAAAAGTAAAAAGGTAAAGTAGAATAGTTGTAACGAATAGGTGAAGAATATTAAAATTCCGTGTGAAGTAGGTAAAATCGGGTTATAAACAACAGTTTAAAGCATACGGTTTGTTGTGGGGGATGGTGCCGACTACAAGTTTAAACTTATCGAAGTCTCGCATCAATGCAACATCTTTTGGTAGAGCATTCCACTGAACAATGGCCAAAGAAAGAATATTTGTAGTAACCAGTTCCGGTATGAATATACAATGTATATGTTATTGAATGACAGTTTTTTGAGATTCTATTATTTTTTTTGATGTAGTCTGGCATTGGAATGGCTACCAGGTTGTGAATTATCGTGTAAAATAGACACATCATGGACGTGTGCATTTAATCGACGTTGTTCAATGGACCCCCAACCTAGCTTAGTAGTCATTTCAGTCACACTGGAGTATCCAGAGTAATCATTTAATAATAAACGGGCAGCACGACGTTGGACCATTTCCAGTTTGTCTATATTGTTTTTGGTGTGTGGGTCCCATAAAGCGCTAGAATACTCTAGTTGAGGACGTACAAGCGTTTTGTATGCGCATGCTCTTACCTTAGGGGTGTTGGTCCTGATGTTCACTTTCAGAAAGCCCAAGGTTCGACCCACATATGTGACTACTCTGTTGACATTCATGAGTATTCCATTACAAGTTGCCCGTCAGATCCACACTTAGATATCGAGCATTGCTTACTGTCTCTAGTACTTGTCCATGCAGCATGTAAGTAGTTGGAAATGTTTTTTTGCCTTTGTGGCTTATATTACTTGGCACTTGGAAGGATTGAAGCACATGTCCCATTTGAGTAAGCAGTCTTGAAGTTTATTGAGGTCTGTCTGTCTGTCATTGCCTATTTGTGTGTCGTTTATTGTTAGGTACACTGCTGTATCGTCAGCAAACAACCTTACTTGCGAAGTAATGCTTTCGGGTAGGTCGTTAATGTATACTAGGAACAAAATAGGACCAAGGGCATACCCTTAAAGTACACCTGATGTAATTGGTATCGTGTCAGAGCTCTCACCCTCCAGTACAACTGTTTGTGTCCTACCATTAAGAAATGCTCGTATCCAGGACAAGGTGTGACAAAAGCCTTACTCAGAAGAACAAGAGCTGTCTACTTACCTTTGCTGACTTTCCTGATGAAGTATTTCACAATATGCAACTTTAAACCAAATTTTGTGATTCTAGGTCAAATTAATTCTGTGAAATAATAGAGATCAACATGAAAACTCAACGTTGCATTGTTTAAACCGCCACCTCAACCGTCGACGGAAAAGCAACACCTGTGTCTACTTTTTACCTCGAAAAGGCGAGACAACTGTTATGTTTACGCCGGGTAACAGTATTTAGGTTTCTAAGCATGTGTCTAATTAAACATTATGTTAAACAGTCTCGTAAATTGCTGCTTTCAAAATATCTGACATTAAATGAAGAATAAATTTTTCACCATGTAAACCATTAAGTTGTATGTATGTATTGTCCATATGATGATCATGTTTATACTATAAATTGAATATAGTTGTGCTATTGTGGGGTTGTTAAAGCATTCATAAAAAAGAGATATGAAAACGCATACCCGGAAAAGAGATATAAAAAACGCAACTCAGGAAGAATTATAAAAACGCAACACAGGAATATATATGAAAAACGCAACACAGGAAGATATATGAAAAACGCAACACAGGAAGAGATATTAAAATGCAACACAGGAAGATATATGAACAACGCAACACAGGAAGAGATATGAACAACGCAACACAGGAAGAGATATGAAAACGCAACACAGGAAGAGATATGAAAAACACAACACAGGAAGAAATACAAAAAACGCAACACAGGAAGAGATATGAAAAAAACAACACAGGAAGAAATACAAAAACGCAACACAGGAAGAGATACGAAAATGCAACACAGGAAGATATATGAAAAACGCAACACAGGAAGAGATATGAAAACGCAACACAGGAAGAGATATGAAAAACACAACACAGGAAGAAATACAAAAAACGCAACACAGGAAGAGATATGAAAAAAACAACACAGGAAGAAATACAAAAACGCAACACAGGAAGAGATACGAAAATGCAACACAGGAAGATATATGAAAAACGCAACACAGGAAGAGATATGAAAACGCAACACAGGAAGAGATATGAAAAACACAACACAGGAAGAGATACAAAAACGCAACACAGGAATAGATATGAAAACGCAACACAGGAAAATGTATGAAAAACGCAACACAGGAAGAGATACAAAAACGCAACAAAGGGTTAAGAGGGGACTTATTTGGAAATTAAAAAGTGACACCAATGCAGGAGGTACCAAATTATTCAGTGACACCACAAATAAACAATAACATCAACACAGACAACAATTAATGTAGAATATGGATATGTACACTCTTGTTAAATGTGATGCGTTTTCCTATCACTTGAGTGTGCTTGAAGGTTAAATTTAAAACGTAAATGAGCTTTTTGAAACAATTACAAATGTATAATCTTTACTTATACATATAAGGGAAGGATTGGATATAAGAAACGAACATGAAAATGAAAAACAAGTAATTTTCTATATGTCAGATTTTATTATAACAAAATGTGTATTATTTCTGTTTAATCATGAAATGAGACAAACATGTGACAAAGATTGTTTCAAATAAATAGGAAGCTAATGTATAAAGTACCGCAAAAATGGCAAATGACCTGTGCGTTGCTAAAATGTTACACTCATTGACCTACAACTTCATTCTTCTTTTAATTCCGTTTTAGTTTGTAAGCATGTGATGTGACATCATTAAGCATTATCACTTAAACTAACAATGTTCACTTCAGGAAATGTTTTCTCAATAGCGCTTATTGTAATAGTGCTCTCTCCGACAGCTCCCCAACCAGGCTCAGGCTTAACCATTATTTTACTTAAATGCTTAAAACCTTAACTTAGTTTTGACTTGTGTCAGCAAAACTTTCAATCAATATCAATGTAACCAAATGTAATTATTCTGGAGCCAATCTAAATTTATGATTATCTGGATGTTTTTCTTTGTTTTAAGTTTTTAAGTATTTAAGCGTACACTTAAATATGTTGATAAAACAGAAGCCTGGGCCATAGCAAAACAATTCAAATGTTGATATGGAAATATAACGATTGTTCTTAATGAGAAATGATGACGATAATGATAAGAGCAAGATTTTTTTATATAATACATTGTATGCATAATTGCATGATACGAAAGCAGTACAATAAAATGCGACGAGAATGAAACAACTGCACGTGTCACAAACCATTTATACAACACATAAATTAACAGTGACATAGAAAAGTTTAATAATCTACAAGTTGAAAACAGCGGCTCACTGTAAGTTTGGAATGATATTGTTTACATATAGCGACCACCCGATTATGAAATAAGACTCTGATATGCATTTATATCTAATACAAAGTTTGAATTAATATATCTTACATGTAGCGACCATCCGACCATGAAATAGGACTTTGATCTGTATTTACATCTAATACAAAGTATCAACGTTTCTATCATTAAGATATATCACACGATGGAAATGAATTTATTTAGTTCGAAACAAGGACACCAGGGTTCATATATTTATGTGAAACATTAAAAGAGAAATATATGTTACATGTCATTTTACATTTAATATTTATTATACACTACATATATGCTTTTTAAAAAAGAATATACACAACTTTTATACATATGGAAATATCTCGGTGCCAAAATAAAACAAAATTTATTTTCTACAAAATGGTACAAAGTAATCAAACTAAAGATGTGTAGCTATAACATTTAATGTATTATGGAAAATGTTATGATAACACCACCCTTTGTGAGTGTTTTAGTTTATAGCCCGTGCCCATACTAGCTCAATGCTAACACCAATATTAACATTTGTAAATGTGTTTCTTTCATAAAGTCAGAAACAAAAAAAGGAGTACAAAGGTTTATATGTCAAACACATTTAAATCTATATATTTTTAAATAATAGAAAGTGTTTAATACATTTATAGATGTTTAGTCTAGGTGTACATGCGAGGTAAGAACAATGGTAAGCTTACGTATCTCCAGTATAAGTTTTGTAACCGACAGTTCCATGCTTTGGTTTGGTCATTTTTGTATATATATTTGGAATTATTTCATTTACCAAAACCTGTCAGTCTGCCTTTTTCTTTCTTCAATTCTATTTGTTTACTAGGCCACATCGTGTCCATGTGCCACGGCACCTTTAACCATTGTAAATCTTGATTCAATTGGACAAATGACTGCGACTTCAGGAAATGCTTTCTTGATAGCTTCTTGTAACAGTGGTGTCTCTGACAGTTCCCCAACCAGTACCACGGCAGAACACCCGACCAGGAACGTGGAGACATGATCAACAATATCCTCGACGCTCTCTTTAAATATTTTCTTCATGAGAGAGCTATCTACTATCAACTTATCTCCTGTTAAAATACAATTACACATCACTAAACAAGAATTATATTAAACAATTCATTATATAGAATGCATACACTTTAATTTTAACATAAGGGAACAGTACGATACAATAAGAAAATGAAACAGTTCGGGTATGTCTTATAATCCAACAATATGGGATATTAAACTGTACATAAATTTGGAATAATATTTCTTACACAGTCGATCATCAAAAGTGATTTGGAAATAAATGAGTTAATACGTAAATATTAAAATATATCATACGATGCAAATGAAAATATAGTACTCTTTTTCAGGCAAATATTGCAATTGATGAATGGAAGAGAATCGAACTATTCAAGCGATGCTTCGGGAGATCCTGACATTTTGCGCCGAACTGATGCTTTCAGTCTAGTTTTTCTTGTACATACTGTACTGGTATATTTACCCCACGTATCTTTGTTTTATTGATGATAACACCGACGATATTTATGAAAATATATTTAATTTCAAACAACTTATACATTATGTTGCATATTACTGCTTCTGCGTAGATCTTTTCTGTTGTTTATATAATATTTGCATGTTTTATTATATTATGATTGTAACGTTTTGTGCATATTTAGTGTGCGTCCATAAGGTCGTTGTTAAAATAGGCGAATAAGTGAGTATTAAGCACGTTGCTAAAGGCATCGAATTAGAACGCCTTTATATGATGACAAGCGTTGTTATGAAGTATTGAAAGCTTAATTAATCATAGTTGAAAAACTAGTCGTTTAATCAATATTCTTTATAATATTGTTATAATTGTATTGCTCTTTGAATGTTAAGTAAACGTCCTGTATGCCTTATTCTATGTAATAACGATATCGTTTATATTGTATGGCATGTGTTGTTCATTATCATGTTTACTATGTTCTTTGTGTAATAGTATGTATGCTGTTCTCCGATACTGGAGGAAATAAAGAATATATAAACATGTATTTACTAATTGATGTAATTCTGTAAATATTAAATAAACGAACTGCTTCAGTTGAATACGACTGCTACAATGGATCCAGAGTTAATTACAACATTTCGATGCCCAACAGATAAGAGCTTAACGTATAATTTCAATTGTGATATTTGAGTATTTGTTAATACAGTAATATATTTCGCACCAATATCTCACAAATTGTCTCACTGTTAAAAACTATCATACTTATTGAATTCATAAAGTGAAACTTTGATAACTCGAGCAACAAAACACGAGCACATGCATATCTCAAGTAAACCGTTTGGTACATATACACGTTAGAAACTCGAAAACCTGAGGTCCTGTGACGGTCCCTTGATTAATTCATTATATGAAATACCAGACTCGAGGACACTGTGACATTTTTATGTACGTTTGTTATCATCAGCGTTGTCTGACGAATTCTTCACTACTCCGTGTTTCATTTCTCTGTCTTAATGTTGACGGGATATCAATGGCCTTTTGATACTATAATTTGATCAGTATTTCTGTTGATTACATCCGAATTATTACACTTGAACTTTCCCAGAATTTGACTTTTGGGTATCCATAAAATGTTTCCATAAGTGTTTATTTCTCAGTGCACCAAGGGTATCTAACAAACGCCACTCAATGGATGGAAATGAATATGATAACAATAAATACTGAAAAAATATTTCTTTACTAGGTTTGATTGAAAAAAAAGTATTACATTATTCTAACAAAATACAAGTAAAGGTTATGACATTTGTCCTTTTGAGTTTTGTCTCTTATACCCATCATATATGCGCTATAATGCTACATAAAGTCAAAACCAAGTTATCACATGTGCCCATTGAATGCTCTTAATTGATATGACTATCAGTAATTAAGGTAAGAGCTTATATAAATCTTTAACACAATTTTCTTAAAACTGACGGGGACATAATTTTGCCTAAAACTAAATCGAAGATATCCAATTTTCTAAATGAAGACTATTAACTGCAGTAAATACACACGTGATGTTTCATTGATGTATGACTAGTAGTTACTGAGATAGGAGCTTGTTAAAAATGATTTTTTGTTTTTATTTTGAAAGGGGTCATAATTTTGCCTAAAATTAAACGTGAAATAGTCCCCTATGCGCTTGAGTGGATACGCATGTGAAGTTTCATCGAAGTATGGGTAGTAAAAACTTTAACTACTAAGTGTAAAAGCGGTCATAATTTTGTCTGAAATCAAAACGGAGTTATCCCACTTGCCCCTTTGAGTCCCCTCTATTATAGTGAACACACACATGATTCAGATCGAGCTAAAATATATCGTTTATTTAAATAAAGGGGTATGTTTATTTTGATATAATAATACATTACTTTGATTGTGTGCTTAACTACAGTTAACAACATACCTCTGATATGTGCATGATTTTCTAAACCTTCATGTAGGCATTTATTTTCCATCCAAGTATCGGTTCTAAATCTGATTTTGTTCTCAGTGGTAATATTTTTCAACTTAGTTCTAAAACTTTCCACTACAGTAATGTTGTCTTCCTTTGCTTTGTCTCGAATCTTCTGAGCTGTGGATTCACCTACAAAAATGTATTGCAAAACGTATATGTGTTGATTAATTATCTATACATAAAAGACAGCCAGCATTCAGTCGGCATTCCTGATTCGTTGTTGTCACTTAAAGTTCCCCAGGGTGCTGACCTTTTGAAAGAATGTCTGATGAACGAATTAATGCAATAAGGTTTAAGATTATCATGAAACCACTTATTAGATACTGACCAAAGTATATGCTGTTAAGAAAATATCAAACAGGAGACATAGCATTCACAAGATACAACTATCACAACTCAAAAGCCCAATATCTGACACTGATATTTTGAAGCTTTATCTATCCATTATATCATCAAACGCCAGGTAAAGGCATGTTAGATGAAGCAAATTCTTGTTCTCGCTTTATCATAGTCAACAGCAACACAAACGGGAATCAGTCTATCCAATCATGTCTTGACAGCATGCGTTAACCCATGTAAATATCTCATTTAGCTTCACTGTTTGAAATAAGTAAGACATAGGTAATTCATGCTTGCCCTCCACCGACCCTAGTCTCCACACCACATAGATTTTATTCTGTAATTCATTTTCCGCAGAACACATTTCTAAGGGAAGTTACGAATTTTATAAAATTTACCAAAAATTTTCCTCACAAAGACCTGTGCCCAGTTGTCGAATGTCCACCTTCCACTGCTCTTTTCGCAACTACTTCTATCTTCTTTAATTTGGACGACTGTAGCAGTGGCTGTATCCTATATTAAGTGTAATGCAATCATTTTCATTCAGACGTTTGTAAATTTCTTATATCTGTTCAGCTATTCTTATTAATGCTATACCCTTATCTCACAGTGGCGAATTAAGTATGTCATAAATGACTAATAATTCCAATCTCATTATCATATACATGTAGGTATTTAAAGCATTTTAATTTGACATCGTCAAATTTTTAAAGACTTATTTTTCTATAAAAAGTAGAAACCAGTCTGGTTTCTCCCAACCAGAAGTCCGATAATACAGTCTAATTCTGATCACTCAGAAACCTACCTCCAAAGAAGCAACAACTCACTCCGATAGATCTTACATCATCGAAACCAGTCTGGTTACTCCCAACCGGAAGTCCGAAATACAGTCTAATTCTGATCACTCAGAAACCTACCTCCAAAGAAGCAACAACTCACTTCGATATATCTAACATCATCGAAGTAATAAAGCTATTTGGAAGGTCCTAATTCTACATCAGATGAGTCAAAGCGATTATTGCAACAAAATGTAAGATCTAGTCCTAGCTGTTATCTTCGGGTTATTGTTTTATAGATTTCTTTGGTTCAGCGATTTAACAAGGCGTCACAATCAGACCATATGTTGTTTTGAAAAACAATGAAGTAGGTCATAAAATGTTCAGATTTGAGATGTATAGTATACCATTGAACACAACACTGGTTTACCGAACGTAAATGCTAGTCGTTGACAAAAATTTCCACAGGAAAAATTAAATAAACATGTATACATGTAATTCTAGTTGAAGTTCAGAAGAAGACGATCGTGAGACAATGTCACTTTATTTGATTTGTGCGTGATTCGACATTCTTTACACATGCATAAAAAACAGAAAAAAAAATGAATTTAATCCTATAATAAAGTCAACAAACACCCTAACCCTTACCCTTGCGATTTATGACTATTATAAGAAGGGTATCGAGTAAAAATCGTCAACAGTAGAACTCAATTACAGTGTCGTTAAGAAATTGAAAGAGCGGTTTGAACGTTGGAAATATTCTGAATAATCTGGACAACCAACGGTACATGATTAAAATCAGGTAAGTTTGCTAGAACAAAATTCAAATTAAAGAAGCATGCACGGATTTACATTTTCATGAGCAATTTTGTTAAAGCAGGTGTAAGAACACTGTGACGGAATTTTGTGCAATAAACGTTTATCGCCGACTACAAGCTTGTTGACATTTTAGTTTTTTATAATCAGCAGAAATAAAATCCTACCTAAATAGTCTAGATACAGAACGCTTAAAATCATAGAAGCAGCAGACGTTTTCTACAACAAAGCTATAATGCGCTCAATTGAGAACCAGGAGTCAACGTAGCCGATGAAAACTGAAAGTAAAATAGAAATGTGCCTGTCGACACGAGTGCCCGCGCTGAGTATGTAGTCTTATTACAGTGACGCATGATTTTCGACTGATCGTAGTACTATTACTGAGATGAAAATACTCACAAGCGAACTTCGTACTGAATTTTGCAAGTTTAACCATAAACAAATGAGCAGTCCAGGACAAGAAGCATAAAAAATGACTGAATCTCTGCCAAAGGTCGATAGAACATAATGTAATGATGATAAGAACAACTGGACATTATACTGATATTCTCAATTAAAATTATCAAAGGGCGATATCAACCTAGCAAGTTTGTTCTAAACAGGTTGCAAGTATAAAAGGAATATGCTGACAAGATTTAACAATAAAATAATAAAATGACAATAAATCCACCAAATGTCAATGAACCGGAATGTGACGGTAATATGCTCAAGACAACTTATCGCAAACAAAAAAAGAGACTTTTTAAAACTTTATTTAAAACAATTAGTTTAAATATAATAGTTTGCTATCTCCAAAACGAAAAAAAGTTTAAGAAAATCCCATAAGACTTAAAGATCTAACAAAAGTCTAAAACATTTACAAAGTGTTCCGCTTAAATCAAATGAGTGTTGCAAAATGGTGTCACAGTGACTTTGACCAACTCTTTGGAGCTGTGGGTGTTTTACCTTTTAACAACTCTGCACCACTAGGTAAACGAAGGCAATAACAAACTTTATCAATAATCGGTATTTACAGGTTAATCTACATATCAACACGTTGAGTTATGCAAGTTTGACTTCTGTTCATAAGAAAAAGCAATTTGTGAAACTATATAGTGAGTTAAAGATGTTATTATATAATTGAAGTTCTAGCTTTATAAATGAATAACACACCAATCTTGAACCGTGACACAAGTAGTTGTAAAAGTGTATTAATTGAATTATTCGCAAGTTATAACATTTAAATGTACATATATAGAACAGCATACCTTTTCAAACACTGACGCGAATTCGCCACCCCAACAAAACTCGTATGTGTGCTCTGAAATGCAATAAAGTTTATGGGATATATCAAAACAAAATGTATTGTATAACTTTTATTTATTCTATCGTTTTCTATGGTAAAATGGAAGGAGGAGGGTGGGAAAGAGTGTTAGGTTTAAGTCAATGTTGCACCCAACCACGCACTCTATAGCAGTTTTAAAAATGGCAGTTCCAAAGTGGTAACCATTGCTGTCATTTCTTATAAATGTTTCTAACGTTACTTTTTTGTAATTCTAATCTCACTTTCATATAGGTATTATAGGCGATTTTTCGATTAAACAACTTCAGCCGGACTACTTTTCTACATTCATAGCTGTTATGTATTTCTACGCGTTAACTATGCAGGGGATAGTTTAAATTTTCATTTATATTCTTTATTTTAGGTGCGTCTCAGACTGATTTTTTTTTCTATCGTTAGAATTGGAATAATGAAGATTAAATTAAATGTTCTGGTTTTATGCATTTGTAAAGAATATCAAATCACGCAAAAATCTTACATAAAGTCCTTTAGATTTTATTCGATTTGTGCTTGTTTCGATATTCCTTTCACAAGCATAAAAACAGAAAAAAATGAATTTAATCCTATAATAAATATATTTATTGTTGTGTTATGTTGTATTGGTTAGTATTATGAAGGCTTTGTCTCCTGTAAGACATATGTAACCATAGTTTTGTGTTTACGAAATAAGGAAAATAACGTGTGGTGAAAATACGATAACCATTAAAAATCAGACTCAACTTACGTCCTACATCTATTATGACGTATTTTGTCCCAGGGTTATTTAGTTGCCGTGACACTGTTCTGTCTTCACAGTCACAGCGTGGCATAAACCGAAGGTAAGCAACAACTCCCTGCGTCCTCGGCATAATTAATATACTTTCTTTCGAAATACCAGCCTGTATTAAGAGTGAACACACTATAAAACGTTAGATTTTAAACATTCTCGCAGATATCATTTTAAAGTGAGTTCTAACCTATAAATGGTTTGTCGGATTGAGCATATGGACTAAAACAAGGATAGTAATGCCACCGTGCAAGGAGCTGGCTTATATTTTTTTTATATTTATAAATGATCTCCCTCTCAGTCGTGAGGGAATTGTGTCAAATACAGATATGTTTGCAGATGATACACTATTTGACAATAAATACATCAACGGCTGTTATTCAAAGCAATCTTCAATCATCTTTAAATATTTTAAATGGATGGTATTTGAATAATGAAATAAAAAACATTAAACACTAAAGTTCTATTGGTTACACCACAACGGCATGCTAGGCTTATTGGTAAAAATATACCATTAACGTATTATGATGTTTCATTAGAACTTACATCTGGTGATAAAGTTCTTGGAATGCATATAAAAATAATCTTAAGTGGGATACACATATCGTATTCATAAGGAAGAAAATGTCAACCTACTTATCAAGAATAAAATCCTACATCCCATTAAATTACAGTATTATTTTCTATAAAGCTTATATTCAACCCATTTAGATTATTGTAACATAATTTGGGGTAATACAAAAAAAATGTACATAAATAATATTGCAAAATAGAGCATGCCGTATTATCTTAGGTGATCAATATTCAACATTTGCAGACACTATGAAGTTAATAAATGCACTTTCCATTATACTATTTAGTAATAATTAAACAATTATTATCGCAAGTGCTACAAACAATCCACCACCTCCAATGTACAGGCATATATCAACTGTACATAATTATACTTGCTGTATTGTTGTTGTTGTTATTTTGTTGTAAATTTCATTAGATTTTGACCGATAATTCATGAGTAATTGAAGCACATTTGACGATACCCCTCAATATCGCAAAGTGAAATCGACGTTCATGAGTGAAAGGCAGACCAACGTTAGGACGACGAGCTCGGTAAATGTGGCGATTATGATTGCCGACCGTATTTATAGCGGTTTCAGTGGCAGTAACGTGGCGATTACGCAGGTGGACAAAACGAATAGCCCTGTCTTGACGTAGCGTCGTTACGCGCGCACGTCCCGATCGCGGTCGGTCGGCAACCCTTCCGGTGTCTCCCAGACGACGGATAAGATGTTATATGGTGGAAACATTCACACCGAACTGCATAACAACATGTTGTTACCGTTGACCTTGCATAAGCAATGCAATAGCCTGACCCCAATGACTTTCCGATTGTAAGAGATTCAAATTGACTGTAAATAGCGGAAAGCGATGTGTATACCTCAGGAGAACCAAGTGGTATGACAAGATGTGTTGACGAACTTGTCATCATTATTCTGCACGTGGTTTTTGCTTTTTATCACTTTCTCTATGTGGCACGTTACATTACACGGTTGAGTAACTTTAGGCACCGGTTTGAGTGCACAGTGACCAAGATGCTCGTCTGACCGGTTTTCATAATTGTAGGCCAAGCAGTTAAATAATTGTTGCATATTTTGTTACCATGCGTTTCTTTATCCTTTCAGTATATATATATACATGTTTTAATCAAAGAGACTTTCAAAGGATTGCTTAAAAATCTAAAAAATAAATATACATGTTATTATCTTTTTTCATTTTACTAAACTTGTTTGCAGTACTTTAAATGCTTTTATTTTGATTTGCTATTATATTTTGTAAATAATATGTAAATGTATCTTCAGAGGGCCCCAATGAAGATTAGTTTCAAACTAATTGGGTGAAGATAAAGATTTTTATTCATTTATTCGTTTCATTCATTCATTCATTCATTCATTCATTCATTCATTCATTCATTCATTCAGTCATTCATTCATTCATTCATTATACAGATATCATAATCTCGGAAGCGGAACCCAGATTAGAGCCAGTCACCATCAGAAGCGTTTGCAGTTTTGTATAAATATATCTATTACCGTTGGATGTTGGTTTACTGGATTTTTTTTGCTGGTAATATCCGCAGTCTGTGATTTACTGTTAGTAATTACGTTTTTATAAACATATGATTTCAAAAAGCTTCAATGAAGTAGTAGTCTAAGGTATGTGGATTTTTGCGATTCTTGTCTATTACGCGGAATGGGTTTTCGGGTATGTTAGCAATTAATTAACGCTGAGATCTTCAAAACTATATATACCTTTACAGCTGAATCTAGAAGTGCTTGTTTTGTAGTTTTGTTGCAACCTGCAAACACTGGAAAAACCCACAAAATTTCATCGTGTTGGATATCACATAGTCTTGATTCAAAATGCTTGGCCATTTGAGCAACAAAATATTTAATGGTAAGTGCATACACAGTCTCTGTTGTAAGGACGTTACCGGTGACATCTCGCATGTTCGTACTCCACTGGTTTTCCTCAAATGAAAAATATGCCAAATATTTGATAAACATTTGTTATAGTAACGGTACCATGAATCTCGTATTTGCCCAATGACACTTATGTAACCGATTACATTATACACTTAAGTTCAGTTTCAATTAAGTTTAATGAATAGTTTATCTTTTACATATATGTAAATGGTCCCTACAAACTAACTGCTAGCCGTCATGTTAACATAAACTATATACCGAACGGTTAAAACACTTTCTTTTATTGTTGTAGAGTTTGCAGCTATGTGCAACCGATGTAGTTTGCTTTGCACATAAATGCCTTTTAGTTTGACGAAACAACCACGTTAACCGAGTATCGGTGTTCAGGATGTAAAATTAAGATAGAATTGATCATAGTTGTTATCATCTGGTATGAATACTTTACACATATGCATTGAAATAATTTATTATTCATATCAATGTAAATAATCAAGTAAAATACCACAACTTACCGTCTGCAGTGTTCGATAAAAGTACCAATCACCATGCCTATTATCTGCCGTCAGTTCCAAATATTTTATTTCTGCATCATATCCAAAGGAATGCAAACTCTGACCATCCGGTTTGATTAAAACGCGTGTGTACTGCCTATCTGATAGGATGTTGTTTAAATGTTGTTGAACAATTTTGACAGGTTTCAATGGGCTGTAAATCCAGAAAAGTGCTATTGTGGTGGCGAAAGAGCTGAAGTCGATCACAACAACAACAATCTGAGAATGCTACAACATTAAACAAAACTTACATATTAATCGCAGCAAGGTCAGTCTTTGACAATAGTTTCAGATTAGTATGACGTACAAACAGAGTGAAATGCACGGTCATGAGGCATGTTTAAGACACACATATATATAAAGAATCGGTAAGAATTACTGTTTCGCCAATAAAAATGACAGTCAATTGGCCTTCATGATAATGTCAATGGACCTTTCAATTTATTGGCGTACTGTTAGTTGAGCAATTTAGAACAATAATTATATGAAAACTTGAAAACACGCCCAACAAGGAGAGGGGAAAGTGGGTGGGTAAAAATAACAACATTTAGTCCAACAATAAACATAGCATACACGGGACACAGCCAACACAGCAATAAAATCCGAATCAATACATAGCCACTAATATTATCGTAACAAATACAATGCCGTCACACAGAGGAACCACTTTTGGAACTTTAAATTGATTTACCGCCTTCATCCCAATTGCGGCACGTCACAGAACGGATGGTGCAAAAACAAGAGAAGACACTCATGTGAACAAGTGGACCATGATGACGCGCATCATGTATTATTTTGACAAAACAAGGAAAGTGTCTCTCTAAATTGTGATCAGATTAGAACTACTGACTTAAAATTCTAACCAACAAGATATTAACATGACTGTAACATTCCACAAAGGTTAATTGAAATTAAATGCACCTGATGATTGGCTCATACCCTGCGCATGCATACAGAACAAAAAAGAAACATCCTCTATACTATGTTTAAGTTTTAAGAGAAAATGAAAACAAAGTTTAAAATATTTTATATGTATCGCAATATTTTTCCAAGGTATATTTGTATGGCAAAGCGTATGACCCTACTATTACGGGGAAAATGTGAAACTATTGAGTAAACTTGGTAGGGGTCAAAATAAAACGAAATCATAGCTGCTTAAAGGAAATATATCGGGCAAAGAAAGCTATAAATGTCTTAAAAAATATTTTTAAAACAGATAAAAAGCATCTGATTACCATTTAATAGATAAAATCCAAAATGACTTGGTATGTCAAATCCACCAAATGGAGACAAAATTGATATTTAAATTTGAGAGGTAAATTTTAAACGGAATCCCCATTCTAAAAAAAAATAAAAAAATTTGATACTGTTAATTAACATGAGATTATATTTGCTTGCGTGTTAATTAGCATGATCTTATATTTACATACGTGTAAATTAACAGGAGATTATATTTGCATACGTGTTAATTAAAATGAGCTTATATTTACTTGCGTGTTAATTAACATGATATTATATTTACATGCATGTTAATTAACATGATCTTATATTTGCTTGCGTGTTAATTAACATGATCTTATATTGACATGCATGTTTATTAACATTAGCTTGTATTTGCTTGCGTGTTAATTAACATGAGCTTATATTTACTTGCGTGGTAATTAACATGATATTATATTTACATGCATGTTAATTAACATGAGCTTACATTTACATGCATGTTAATTAATATAAGCTTATATTTGCTTGCGTGTTAATTAACATGAGCTTATATTTACTTGCGTGTTAATTAACATGATAGTATATTTACATTCATGTTAATAAACATGAGCTTACATTTACATGCATGTTAATTAATATCAGCCTATATTTGCCTGCGTGTTAATTAACATGAGCTTATATTTACTTGCGTGTTAATTAACGTGATATTATATTGACATGCATGTAAATTAACATGAACTTATATTTGCTTGCGTGTTAATTAACTTGAGCTTATATTTGTATGCGTTTTTTTTCACATTAGCTTATATTTGTATGCATGTTAATTAACATGAACTTATATTTACATGTGTGTTAATAAACAAAAGCTTATATTTGCACGTGCGTTAATTAACATGAGCTTATATATGTATGCGTGTTAATTAACACTAACTAATATGCGTGTTAATTTACATGAGCTTATATATGTATGTGTGTTAATTAACATTAGCTTATATTTGTGTGCGTGTTAATTAGCATGAGCTTATATTTGTATGCGTGTTGATAAATAGGAGCTATTATTTGCACGTACGTTAATTAACATGATATTATATTGACATGCATATTAATTAACATAAGCTTGTATTTGCTTCCGTGTTAATTAACATGAGCTTATATTTACTTGCGTGTTAATTAACATGATATTATATTTACATGCATGTTAATTAACATGAGCTTACATTTAAATGCATGTTAATAAATATAAGCTTATATTTGCTTGCGTGTTAATTAACATGAGCTTATATTTACATGCGTGTTAATTAACGTGATAATATATTAACATGCTGGTAAATTAACATGAACTTATATTTGCTTGCGTGTTAATTAAAATGAGCTTATATTTGTACGCGTGTTTATTAACATTAGCTTATATTTGTATGCATGTTAATTAACAGAAGCTTATATTTACATGCGTGTTAATTAACAAAAGCTTATATTTGCACGTGCGTTATTTAACATGAGCTTATATATGTATGTTTGTTAATCAACATTAGCTTATATGCGTGTTAATTAACAAAAGCTTATATATGTATGTGTGTTAATTTACATTAGCTTATATTTACATGCGTGTTAATTAACAAGAGCTTATATTTGCACTTGCGTTAATCAACATGAGCTTATATATGTATGTATGCGTGTTAATTAACATTAGCTTATATTTATATGCGTGTTAATTAACATGAGCTTATATATGTATGTGTGTTAATTAACATTAGCTTATATTTGTGTGCGTGTAAATAAACATAAGCTTATACTTACATGTGTGTTAATTAATATTAGCTTATATTTACAAGTGCGTTAATTAACAGGAGTTTATGTTTGTAAGCATTTTAATTAACATTAGCTTATATTTGTATGCGTGTTTATTAACAGGAGCTTATATTTATATGCGTGTTAATAAATAGGAGCTTTTATTTGCACGTACGTTAATTAACAGGAGCTTATATTTATAAGCGTTTTAATTAACATAAGCTTATATATGTATCTGTGTTAATCAACATGAGTTTACATTTGTGTGCGTGTTAATTAACATGCGCTTATATTTACATGCGTGTTAATTAATATGAGCTTATATTTGCAAGGCGTTAATTAACAGGAGCTTATATTTGTAAGCATTTTAATTAACATTAGCTTATATTTGTATGCGTGTTTATTAACAGGAGCTTATATTTATATGCGTGTTAATAAATAGGAGCTTTTATTTGCACGTACGTTAATTAACAGGAGCTTATATTTATAAGCGTTTTAATTAACATAAGCTTATATATGTATCTGTGTTAATCAACATGAGTTTACATTTGTGTGCGTGTTAATTAACATGCGCTTATATTTACATGCGTGTTAATTAATATGAGCTTATATTTGCAAGGCGTTAATTAACAGGAGCTTATATTTGTAAGCGTTTTAATTCACATTAGCTTATATTTGTATGCGTGTTAATTAACAGGAGCTTATATTTATATGCGTGCTAATAAACAGGAGCTTATATTTGAAAGTGTGTATCCAATTACATCAGTCAGCACATATAAAAGCGTTTTTGCACTTCCTGAAGCCAAGACTCCAGAAAGGGCTCAAGATAATTTTATTTTTGACCTCACAACCCGTTGGATTTGAAATAACTAATGGTTAGGTATCAACATAGATCATGTCCTTCTTCAAGGTATTTAATATAATTTACTATTAACTTTTTTTTTTATTTCACTGTCATTTCCAAAATATGTTACAAACAAATTATGTGTACGGTTACTGATGACCAGCAATATGTTCAATGGGGGACATTTTTTTTATAAAAATGTAACTATGGTCCATGGCCCCTTTGCTCCCAAATCAATGCAGTATATGTGTCAGTACATATATCAAGAAATAATTGAATGCATATATGAAATTGATTTGTATAAAATTCATAAATAATTATTGATATAAATATTTACTGAATTTATAATAAATATCACCAAATATAATATAATTATATTTAATCCACTTCTAAGCATGACTTACATTTAATAAATACATATGTGTTTTAACATATAATATAACACATATGTGCGTAAAATACTGAGTCAATGGCTTAGGGCAGCTGAAACAGTTGATATCAATTATATAACAACATGAAGCTCAATTATATAACAAAGTAAAGATCAATTATATAACAACGTAAATATCAATTATATAACAAAGTAAAGATCAATTATATAACAACTAAAAGATCAAATATATAAAAACATAAAAAAAGCAATTACATAACAACATAAATATCAATTATATAACAACATAAAGATCAATTATATAACAACATAAAGATCAATTATATAACAACATATAGAAAATATATCACTCTTGATAGGATGAACGTCACATGACAATTAAAATAAACTCACCAGTTTGGAAACATTAGAGTCCATACTTTCATTGACTTGCACTACAGACAGGTATACTGGATGTGTCAGATGTATCTGCAACATGAGAAATAAAATATAAGAAATAAAACTGCAACATGAGAAGAGTTTTTTTTTTAAATTTTGCAAACTGGGTATTTAAGTAAAAATGGCAAAAAGTATTAACATACTTTCAAAACAAACAGGGTCATCATTTTTCCCCCAATAGAATTTGATAGTGAATAATTTTAGCAGATTAAAACAGGAACAACAAAACACTAGCTATAAATAGCTGACAGTGGTAACAATGACCTAAGAAGTCGTGCCATCTCCATAGTGCTGCTCAGGGTCAAAAGTAATTTAATGAGTAGGTAGTGTTCGAATCCCAATTATCTGAATGTGCAATGGCTGGTTTGGGAGGGGTGTAAATAAATAAACCTTCTACATCGTTAGACACGTTAGAGATATTACGGACTCTCCTATACGAACAGTAGCTTATTATCATACACGTGTTTTGCATAAACAATAACTTCCGATATCTCGATTCAACACACATTTCGTTACAAAAAATATGACAATGTTTCTATGTAAAATAGTACGTATACGATGACATTAGTTCTACTTATATACTGTGTATACCAGGGACCTTGTTTCTATTATAGAACAATAAATATCGTATATACATGTAGATATGAACTATATCTATACTCTAAAAAGATTAGAAAATATTTGAAATCTGAAAGTGAACACTTTCTTTTGCTACTTAGTACAGTAAAAATGACTAAATTTAAATGTGCGTGCCGCTTTCAGTATTGATTAAATAATTTAATATGTCAAATAGCATTTATGTGTCCTCTACGGTTTTAGTCACTACTATAATATCACTGTCTTACCACTTAAGTCGTGTATTTGAATCAGGCTCGAGAAAGTTGGCTGTTACTTGCAGATGGACAAGTTGCTGATAATGAAAGTCTGGACGAGTTCTTGAATAACAATCTCGATGCCATATACATGTACGTATAACCTGAAATGTTATATGATTAGAAAAATAGATAAAAGCACTAACATTTCTAACTTACCTATTTTGTCCTGCGTGTTGCCGAAATGATAATTTATCTTTATCAAGCAAATCCGGTCTTACTCAATATTCAGACATGTCCTGATAGATAACGTGTGTGTACCGGATGTTTGCACCTTAAAGATAACAAACAATATACAGTGTTAATAACTCCACACTTTGTAGTTATCTGTGCACTGGAGCCGGCAATTAACTGGGTAAGATTTTTATGACATCTGTTGAATGTATGTGTACATTTGCTTTTTTAAAACATCATTTATAGAAATATGTGCATTGTGGTAAAGAACATGATTATGTTTACTTAACTTGCTTTGTATTTAAATAATCCTGTTTATTTTTCAATAACAAATGGAAAGTTGTCTTGAGACAGCTAACCTGCCACTTTTGTGATTCCAACATTTTCGTCAAAATAATGAGTAGTATTCTCAAAACTTGTATATGACATAAAGATATAATTATATATTTATTTTACTTAGAAGTGCCTTTTTCTTATTCAAGTGATATTTTTTGAGAAAAATACATAAACTTTCAGGTACATAAATGCCAGGTGGTGGATAAGCTGCTCCGTTCGTTATATGTCGGCTAATTTGTGGCCCACTTCTTTTGATATTCCTTATATACAAAACAAGCAGTTACATATGTTTATAGTAAAGAGAGAAGTACATAAGTATACACTACGCCTATACACCACTCCTTAAGGTCTCACTACACAGTTGAATTTTGTTCTTTGTTCTATATAAAATAAGGTCTAGGATTTCACTGGTAAAAAAAGAATTTCACATAGAATTTTTTTTAAGTATTTTTTTTCATAGCAGGAATGTTTACACACATAAAAATGCACAATAACTGTTAGGTTGTCCATGTTATTTTTTTAAAGACGGTGCAGTGACAACCTGAGCTTTTTTTGAAAAAAAAGAAGTCCTCAAATGCTCATAAATACATGCATATGTTGAAATCCTATAAAAGTCACATTTTTAACACCAGTGATGTCTTATTGCAGTATATGCTATGCCAACTTTTGTTCTACTCATCTGCAGCGAGAAATTACAGCCACTGTGAACCATATTGAAAATTTTTCATAGCCAAAGTACATAGGCCTACTTTTTAAGAGTAACAATCTTGCTACCGTGGGAAAAAAGGGGCGTAACTGTGTAGTGAGACGTTAAAGGTCATGTTTGCCACCCATAGTAGCTTCATATTTATAAATATACGATAAAGATACGTAATTATATAAACTTAAATGACGTTGGTTTAGTTAGTATTAATACAATGATATAGTGAGTCACGTTATATTTTAGATTAAAGTTAAATCGGACGAAACAACATGGCCTCATTTGGTGAAGTTCCTTCCAGAAATATTAAAGAAATGTCAATACGAAACAAGTCAGAAAGTCTTCGACAATCATTTTAAGCGGCTTCGCTGACCACGAAGAAACATTCGATCATCTTTGCGCGCAGTGCTTTGATGATAACAATCTTGTCGAAGCTGCCGGTTGCTGTGTCAACTGTGAAGATTTACTGTGTAACGGATGCATTCAACAACATACTAAAATTAGGGCCCTGAGACGACATGTTATAATCAAATTTAAATGTGCCCAGTGTCTTGAGGCAAATCTAACTGTTATTGCAACGGGATTCTGTACTAACTGCGATGATTATTTGTGCAACGAATGTATACGTCTACACAAGAAAATTCGAGCGATAAAGAAACACAACATACTTGAAGGCGAAGAGATGCCTTTGCTTCCTGTTGACCATAATGCTCCTAAACTGGACACCAAGACTACACCTAAAATTGAAGGTGATGATTCCGTACCTGGACGAATAGATGCGGCCATGCCAAGTCTTTATATTGCAAGTGAATCAGCTGAGAGCAATTTCCGTGCAGAGAGGCAAGCTTTATATAAAGTTAAGTCTCCAAACGAAAGTAAAGTATGCTGGATTAGCTCATCCGTAGTTATGCCGACAGGGGAAATTATATTGTCTGATAACCACAATAACAACATAAAACTGTTTGATAAACATTTCAACGAATGCTCAAAACTGAACACAGAAAGCTATCCACATGACATGTGCCTGTCCAACAAAAGAAGCAAAGACATTTACGTTTCTCTTCCAGATAAAAAATCAATATTGTGTGTTGAAGTAGAAGCCGGTAATCTGACCGAGGCCGATCTTTTGTGTGTTGAAGGTGAATGTTATGGCATAACGTGTTGGACAAAAGGGATTGCTGTTACTTCATGGCATGTTGACGATGGAAGTTGGACACTGCAACTACTCGATTATGAAGGACATATTGTTAAGCAAATCCAGCCGACAACGAATTTAGAATTCCATTGGCCTGAGTACCTTACGTCGATCATGAATGGCAAACAAATCATTTTATCAGATTCCAATGCGTCGAGCGTTACAAGCGTGGATACAGCAACATTGCGCGTGGTGTTTGTTTACAGGAACGAGAATCTAGAGTGGCCGTTAAGTGTGACTACAGACACACAAGACAATATATTTGTTGCTGCTCATTGGTCACATAATGTTCACGTGATAAGGAAAGATGGAGAACATTTGGCAATAATATTGTCCCAGCAGGATGGGTTCCATTATCCAACCGGAATTTGCTATAACAAAATTACCGATACCATTACGGTACAGCCAAGCAAAGATAAAAGCGAAATAGTCACATTCAGAGTGCATGAAACGTAAGCAGTCCTATTTCTACTTAAACAAAACGATGGTTTACTAAGTATTTGTTTATAGTATAACCTTTATATGGAGAAAATGTTTTGTTTAACATATACGTGTTATGGCCTGCGATATACCGT
Organism: Panopea generosa; assembly: GCA_029582155.1. Taxonomy (NCBI): domain Eukaryota; kingdom Metazoa; phylum Mollusca; class Bivalvia; order Adapedonta; family Hiatellidae; genus Panopea; species Panopea generosa. Next base: position 2,379,451 of record CM055899.1, read on the forward strand.
GTGTGTGTACAGTTGTATTAAATTAAACAAGTAGTATAATAAACACCATGCTTTAAGTTAACAACGCGATACAAATATCACAAAACTGATAAATCAAACTATGTTATGGCCAGTGATAAACCATGTGTAGGTAGTATTTGTTATTCAACCAACACCACGATTTAAGTTTACACTGCGTTGTAAGTATCATAAAACTAATAAATCAAAAGTATTTGTGTTGGCTAGATTTGGTGCTGTGGTCACAGTATATGATAATAATTTCGAGATACTCTTGACAATTATAAGTACTTTGGTATATAGGACAAGCTAAATATTACACACAATGTAGACGTTTTATGCAGCAGCTTAAATAGAGCGCTCGACAGTGTCATAAGTACACGATCTTAATGAATTTGGTTTTAGAACGTGTCATGTATCCGTACAAATTGAAAGTTTATTGTTTATCTGTATGGAGATTTTTTGAAATACATATTAACAGTGTACAGACAACAACAGGCAACAACATTGGGTTTTCTTAAGGTGTTCATAGGTTTCTATCAACTATGATACTTGTTGGTGTAACCCAGAACATATTGCAGATGGACATCGATACTGTTGTTTTTGAATTGACGCATAATGTGCAGTTACAACTGAATATTTGATCAAGCTTTATGCAATAATAATCGGTATCATAAAGACACTCAGTTAAGCAATAACAAAATAAGATAAATATTGTTTCATATATGGCAACAAACTTTAAATGTACTAAATGTTGTAATATATAAAAGAAATGAGTAGTACGCCAATAATTTGTCAAAAAGTATTTGTTTTGTTCATCAATTAAATATATACATAAATGTAAACAGAATAATATGTATAATTGAATTTAAAACAAAAGTCGTGTTTGCACAAATTGCTTAGGGATCTTTCCTTTCTAAATAATTGAATTGATTGATCGATTGAATATTTAGCGTCATTTTATGCCATCGAGGGCTAACAGCCCAGTTAACATAACCACTGTTTCCTGGGATCCTGAAAAGTTAACCAGTACTCGAGCACACCTCATATCCGCAAGTAACTGATAACTTTCCCTCTTGAATCAGCGGTGACAGACGAATGATAATAAGACGAAATGTCGTATATCGATCATCACGGAAAATGTGGCCGAGCTGGGATTCGAAATCACGACACCTGGATTGATAGCCAGACTCGTTAATTGAGCTATTCAGGCCAGCTGAATAATTGAAATAATTCAATTTTAGATAAATTCCAGATACTATACGTATATGCGTCGAATGTATGATGAGTATTAAATTGCTGATGAAAACAAAACATTAAAAGTATCTTGTAAAATATTTTGTTAAAAGAAGAAAAAACAGTAAGTTGATAAGAAAAAATGACATGTTTAATGTCATGTATTCCCATGTATATTTTTGCTGGTAAACGTATGATAATATCATTTTCATTTAAAAAGCCCTTGACTTATTCTACATCTAAAGAGTTTAACTTAATAAGATTTACTTATTTATATATTCATTGGATCGAGCCTTTTCTTTTGTGGTTGAATATATATTGTTCTTTTTAATGTACATACGGCTTTAACATAATATTTTTTTATTATTTACCTCTTTATTTATATTGCAATAAAAAAAAGTAAAATTAAAATTGGACTTATACCAAGGAATTAAAAAAATTCCTTGCTTATATGTTAAAAAAAAAAATAAATAAAAAAAATAAAGAGGCCTCGTCTATACATTGTATGTCCACGAAATGATCCAGCTGTACAAAGTCAGAAAGAAACCCGTGTAAATATAAAGAAATCGGTGCGATTTTCTACAACAATACTTGTTACTTTCCAGAAATAGAATAAGTGTTTAAAAGGGTCATCTATAAAAAACAGTATTCGTATTTGTTTTTGATTTGTTATTGTTACATCGTAGAATCTGACATTTTATAAATACAATACGCTTTTGTGAAACTATGGCATTCCAGTTTTCGTTGAAACCTACCATTTATAGATAGTAAGTGCACGACATACACTGGTAACTTATGTTTTATTGTCCTAGAGTAGGGTCCGTCTAAAAATAGCATAACGTAGTTTCACGTATTGGCCTTATAGGACGCCCGGGTTTCAACATCTTGACTAAAGAAGCCATGATGTTTGTTCTCCTGAAATTATGTGCATGTCTCTGCGCATTCAGTCCGGCGCATTCAGTCGGGAATTATGGGATTTAGGATAGTTGTTGATTGCAGTAGCATTAAGAGCGTGACGCGTTTTATTCGACAACAACACCGCTTCGCATTCTGACAGCAAAATCCGTATTACAGAAACAAAAACACATGTTTCTGAAGAAATAATTTCATATTATAGCTTTATATGCATGATAGCATTTAAATACTTAGTGTAAAATAGCTTTTATCTAAATATATCGGACTTATAGGTGATAGGCCTCTTTAATGTATTTTATGTAAACATTTATTTATATATGAAACCTGAAGTCGTAGTACTTAGGTTTTATAATTTGTATGCGGTATTAGGTATTATATGTTTGTGTCATTTGATAAATATGTTTATAAAATGAAAAATGTTAAAAGGTTTAAGCATGTTGGAAACCCTAGATAACAGACAAATTAGTGCTTATTAACTATTTATATAGTGCACGGTTAGTGTCATTCCAAATTAAAGGTCAGATAATAACTAAATTTAAATATTTGTTACATTTAAGTTATTTTTGACCAAGGATAGTTCAGTTTTTTTGTCTACAGATAATGTTAAACAAGTTTTATGATTTATTTGATACATAAATTTAAAATTCAAATGTAATTTCTGGTTTATAGAGTAGTTATCTTAACGCACAATTCTGATTTTATTTTATTTTATTTTTATGATAAATTTGAGTTGTAATGAAAACATTTTTGAACATCATTAAGACATTAATTTTCGCATTAGAAATTAGGTGTATGTCGATTGATATCTGATTTAAAGATAATTCTAACTTTATAATTGACAAAAATGTTTAGCTCAATTGTTGTATAATAATATATATTATACTCAGTTTCATTGAGTCTATTTAAAGCTCTGGGTACAGCGATATTCTTTTCATGCTCCATGATTTTAAGGTTTTATCAAAATGTATTTAGATAATAGTTTAACAAATACAATGCGAATATTGTGCATTAGTGTTGTTAATAAAAGCAAATATCATTAACTTGTTTTGATTTTATATTATACTTAACAAAATAGGTTTTGGACTATGCCTACGAAAGTCACACGTGTTTTCAAACCTATGAAATTAAAGCAATGATTAAACAGAATGTTATTGTAACTGTCGCTATTGACTTATTAAAAACAACACTTTAACTATTTTACTTGGTAGTTTGCAATATACTAGACTTTTAACCAGTAACCATAGCGGTGGTCTAGAGGTAGAGCGTCGGCCTTGCATGCAGAAAGTCGTTGTTCGATCTCCGGTCGGGTCATTCCAAATACTTGAAAAATTGTTCTAGAAGCTTCCTCGCTTGGCGTTCAGCATTCAGAGGATAATTCTAGGTCAGGTCGTCCCAGTGTCAGTTTTATGTGATTTGGTAGGGTATGATTAAAATGTCTGCTGCACGATACTTCAGTGTGGCAGCGCTTAGACTACTGTCTAATGTAGACACCGTCGCGATATAACTGAATTATTGTTAAAAACTACGCTAAACACCAACCAACCAACCAACCAACCAACCAACCAACCAACCAACCAACCAACAATGATGCGCTGGTCTCTCAAAGGCATGGTGTGTTGCCTCCAATAAGAGGTTTTCAACCTATACACATTGTGTGTTAATTACCGAACAATTACTTTGACTATTCGATAGAATAATAACAATAAATACAAAAGTTCACACTAAATGTAAAAAATAAGAAAACAAATGCCTAAGAGACGTAGTATCCAACAGACACAGCCACTATAATCGCATAAATATTCATTTTGTTCAGAAATATTGTATTGTTTTTATTTAATTTTTCGGTAGAGTAACCCATGTGCAGCGAACGTAAAACATACGATTTTTATTATATCACCTTCTAAATAGAAGAGTTACATCAAGGGACGCAACACAACAAGGTTACACACCACTATCATTACAAATGTGTATTCGCAAGACTTTTCAAAACAATGCCTTTATCCATTCGTATCGGAAAATGCTTTTGTTTGGCACATGGGTATATTATATATTTACACGTATTTAAATTGCATACTTTATACGATGAGCCGTTTTCTGTTACGTATTCGGCATATTTGGACTTCTAGTATAACCATATAACTTTAGCATAGCTTTATAAAGTATTCAGTCTAGTTTATATGTATATGACACAATTGGACGAGTGAAGCCGATGTCTAGAATGTATTTCAATCTCTCAAGAATTCGTTGACAAGGACTCATCAGAAACAGGAAATAAGATGAGTAATAAAGGTTAACTTGTGCTGTTAAGTGCGACTAAATGCAGATGTTATAATGAGACGTAAAACTTCTGTCGACTATTGAAGCGCAGGAGAGTCTTGAGCCATTTCTGATATTACATAATCAGTGCAAATATACGCAGGATGAGTATGCTTCCATCTAGGCCAGCTGTCAGTTTAACCATTCGTCATAAAGAGTATTTTGTAATATGCTGCAAAAACAAACGCGAACTCCTTTTGATCTACGTTAATGGCATCTAGTGCTTATCGCTCGATGACGACCACAATGAGCCAGAATCTTTTAGTACATTACTCGAGACGATACGGACGGTTTTAGAAGAAATACAACCAATCCAGTACAGACAGGGTCGACGGCAGCGGATTACCCTCGATTGCGAAGAAAACTCAGAGCTAATATGGACAACTGCCGAGTCTGATGCCTGGGTAGAACCAGTACTGAGTGTGCTTTAGAGGCACCGGGTCGAGCTTGGCATCGAACTCGCAACATTTGGCGTGAACGGCCAAAACTATATCCACTACACTTCCGCCCGCTTATTATTTTTAATAAGGTCATTTGTTAAAAAATATGGTCATAAACTTTATATATAGTTTTTAAAAAGTCAGTTAGAATATGTTACTTTATCAAAACGAGCAGTAAGTAAGCTCCATAGTCGAGGATGGTTAACAATCGTTTTCTTGTAATTATTTGCGGGCAGTGAAGCTCCATAGTCTGGGCGGTGCGGCTCGAAAATTTAATTTTGAAAAACTCGTACAGGGTCTTGTTTACTGGAACATCGCGGTAGCGTCGTCAGATCAATTTCAATGTGAGAGATATGTTCCAGTGGTCGATCAACTGTTGATTACTGTTGATCCAAGCACAGGTGGTAACGAAAGCAAGCAAGTCGCCTCTGGCGACCTTGGGAGCCATGTACGAAAAGGATGACTAAAACATGGTTTCCAACACATAAAAATAATAATTTCTCTGTCACTAGTGCTGTCACACAACCGGTAGATTTTTCATGCGGTACAATGCCAGAGCCGTGTCGGATTCCTAAGTGGGACATATTCGCTTGGTGAATATCTGGCTCACTGAATATAACGCTCACTATATATACTGAATATATCACAATACAGCATAGACAGTTTAAAATTTTGAATGGTGCACGGTACGTTGAAGTCATAACATTTTTGAAAGGTTATTACATGTATCATTGATTATAAAATTTTATAATACGAAACTATATTTTCATTTCAAGTTTCCACCAATTAACGATTTTAGTTTTTTTTCTTCTTCCCTCAGTTATACAAAAAAAGACATGTGTAAGAAAAATACATCGCATTCTCCCCGTATTGACTTGTAATTTCCTTTTGAATAGCCGTGCTAAAACGATAAAGAATGTGATACTTTCAAATTCGTATGTCTTGGGGATCATGTGTATATTTCCTATACATATTTTTCAACAGAAACTGCAACATGTCATTCTAAGGATTTTGCACGTTTTGACATGTCAGCTCAGGGCGTATATGGACCGCTCTTGGATTCCCTGCCTAGGTAAAACCAGTACTAGCTGCTGTTCTTGAGAGGCAATCTGGACGAACACGCAATCTCTAACATAAGCGATCAACACTCTAGCCAACGCAATACATTATATTATTATTTTCAATGAGTTTAAACAAATTCAATAATAAATGTGCACAAATGTAAGATTGTTTTTATCACATAACTAAAAAAAGAGTAATTTTGCCATGTACTAAACTGATCATCTCTATAAGTTTCCGTCAGTCATCGTATGACGTAACGTCTGAATAAAAACCGTCGTTTTACAAATTATTAAGTTGGAAGGTGCTTCGGTATTTCACTTCAAGAGCCGAGGTGTACGGTAAACGCCAAGTTTGGATTCGGAAGTGATATGACACAGGTCCCATTTTAAAACATTATACCTGCAGCATATAAAAACATTAAACGGAACAAATCAGTATGAAAATAAAATAAATTGTATTTTCTCATCATTCCTCAGTTAATGATATCCTAAACACTCCCATCATTGATGAACCTTAAAATAATTGTAATTCAAGAGGTGGGTTTCCGTAGGGAAATAAGCATGAGTTGAATTTGCAGACAAAATTGGAATTCGGTGAAGAAATGTAGGCGATTGTAGATTGAGTTGATAATGATAGTGATGATGAAATTACTGTGATAATAATGATTATGTTAATGAAAAGATGGTGATGGTGGAAATGATGACAATGATGATGATGATAATATTACTTTGTTGCTGTTGGCGATGATTATGGTTGTGGTCATGCACTGTCGATGGTTGAAATGTTAATTTTGATGATGATGATGATGATGATGATGATGATGATGATACATTTGTGCTGCTAAATATGATAATGATTAGTTAGTTATGATAATGAATTGGATGTGGTGAGTGATGATGAAGCTAAATATGCGGTGGATTTGCCGCGTAAAGCAGTGTTGATATTTTAGCATTAAATATTTATCGTTTTTACCGTTTTAACGAGGCGTTAGAAAAGATCATTTGAATTAACTACAGCAAATATTAGCATCACATCTTAACCTGAACTTCCATCTACAATCATTTTCCTCTCCTCGCAACATTTAGGCACATTTTCTATGCCCCCTCGTCCATTCAAAACGCACAATTCCTAAAATAAGACCTATGGTTAAAGATTTTCATTGAATTTATTTCCCGTTTCAGACTCCATAATTGAAATTATCATTTTGTTAACCGCTAATGCATATTGCATGTTATAATTGAGCGGATGTGATGTGCATAGAGCCACATGGCAGGTAATTCAAAACAAATACTTGTTAAAAAGAAACAGACGTGTGGCATGTTAGACTTTGTAATATACAAAACATGCGTTTACTACTCGGAATATGTTTTATAACTGCATGATTTGTAAATTTCTTTTAAAAGGAAATGGTGTGTTTGTTCAATAGAATCCAACATTTTATATATAGCAGTACGAATTGTTGGAGAAAAATGATATTTTAAAACATGGGCACTTTACATATATGGGAATTAGTAAGTTTAGTAATAGTTTTATAATAGATGTGTCTGGCTCATATAATTTTTTTTTATAATTATCACGAGTCAATTTCAGTGTTTCATAGTTCGTCGTTTTCTGTTATTATTGTTTTTTTGATGATATAAGTTATATTGTTTTCTTTCTTTACGTCACTTCTTGACATTTAATACGAGTTAATGTCATTTAAACACCTTGCACGTTATACATGTATGTCCAGTTTTGTTGGTGGATGAAGACATCCATTAATGTTTAAAAAAATGTTATCGAAATTTGTATATTTGCGTATTTTACTTAAAAAACTATCATTGAAAGTATGTTAAGAAATAAATATGTATGCGATATAAATAAAATTATTAAATGCTGTATATGTTGTAAATTTAATTGGTTAAATTTGCTGTAGATCTAAAATGTAGTCAAAACGGAATATCACTTGTTATTATGTTGTACCAAGTGTACGGATATTCTAAATAATTACTTAGGCCAGCATGCTAGGTCCACATTGAGTTAATTTAATTCTATAATGGCTTCCATCATTTAACATATGTTGTATTTAAAGTCTCCAAATTTATAAAAAGAAGCCTTTGATATCCGTAAAACTATTTTGAATTATTTAATTACTGAAAAAAATGAATGAATATATGTGCTGTTGAATTTGTACAACCACTGTACTGGAAACATATATATTTAAGCCAACAATGTATTGTTGTTTAGAATATACTTATTTATTTTCCTAAATCAAATCCAACATTGATGAACCGTAATATTACATTTCAATTGTGACAGCCGTTTGTGATTAATTCCTGGTTAGAATTCCAAATATCGGCAATTGTGAAAGATTTAGTTATGTCTTAGTCGGGAGGAAGACAGTCAAACACAAACTGATAAACTAATTGAGTTTAATGGTACATCAGGACATTTCGGTTTTATAGAATTTTCCGCCATTAAGATTATCCATGCTTTGAATATAAAGTGTACAAAGACGAAACACCTAATAAACAGTATAATCAAGTTGTGAGTTTCCAAGAAGTACGGCAATTAGCATGAGGTGCAGTTGAAGACAAATAGGACTTCGGTGAAAGTATGTTTGTGATGATAAAATTGGTTAATAATAAAAGTGGTGATGAAATTAGAGTGATAATAATGATTATGTTAATAAAAAGATGGGGATGGTGAAGACGATGATGATAATAATATTACTTTGTTGCTGTTGGTGATGATTATCGTTGTAGTGAGGCACTGTCGATGGTTTGTTCCATCACACACAAACTAACAAAAAGCGCAGTTCCTTTTCGATATATATTTATTCTACATTATTACATCTTTCATTTAAACTTTAATGAACTCTATTAACACATGTATAAACTTCAAAACATAGTTCAAACAAGACCCCCATCTTATAGACCCTAACTGTTCTGCCTCTCACATCCAAAACTGTTCCTACTCAAAACCCAACTCTCAACGTCACTGCATCCTAAACCTAACTCTCTGCCTTAGACTTAACCCCGCTTCCTCATCCAAACTCTCCGCTTCTCTTATACCTATCTCTCCTGCACAGTAATTATTATAAAAGTGACAGTTAATTCATATACAAGTCACGTATTTCATTGACATGGACAGATTTTCGGTATCTAAAATTGGATACACGTTACTCTCTTGACAGCCCATCACTCATCAGAAGTTCAAGCCAAGTACGGACCTACCATATACTAATGACTACTTGCTGTCTCACCTTAATTAGGAAATATCCCACATCAGTATTATATCTTGGGTTTAAAGTTTACATTATCAAACCAATAAAATCAATGATAACTGAGTGACTGACTATGAAATTTTCATGTTGATGATGATGATACATTTGTTCTCCTAAATATGATGATAATATGCTAAATGGGACCAAATAAGTGGTTCAACCTATATATGGTGTTCCAGCCATACGTGTTCGAGCAAAGGAAGTTCTATTGTATAGAGTAATGCACAGAAACATTGGACACATTACCAGTGGTTTTAAAAATGACTTTGTCCATAGATAATCTTTTGTTGTTCCAATTATGCAGAAAAACATGGGGTTGGCAATGTTGCTTTTTCACAATTCAGATGGTTCGATAACAGCCCTTTCTTATTTGACAACTCTGCCAATTTCCTGCAATGTTAAAGCTTCATTCAACAATACCGGGAGCGCGTGGTCCAGCGGTAGAGCACCGAACCAATGATCATTGGTTCGATCCTCCGCCACGGCCATGTGTGGTGGCCTTGAGCAAGACACTTTTCCGCATAGGCTTAGTACTGGTTCTAACCAAGAACACTTCGAGCGTGATTTGCCTGAGTTGTAAGAACTTGTTTCACAATCGAAGTAAAATAAATAAGTTTAAATTAACAATAATGAATATCGTCCAAACCTGTCAGAAATCATGAAGATGTTCCAATGTTCTCATATGTACAAAGACATTTGACAATCGTATGCATTTTAATCAGAATTAATGCCAAACCGATTAACACAGCTACAGTTTCTTGGGTGCATAGCGAACCTCTTGCTATTATCGTGTAAGGGAGGTAATTCTTGAGTGCTAATTTAAGTGTTTACGTATTTAATTAGTTAATTAAGTACAGAACACTCGACAAAGGCATGCGTTTGAGGGGATTGTAAATACTGTGGGATTAAATCGATGATATTTCTTCAATTTTATTACATTTTGAGATAATATGATGATAATTGGCCAATATCAAGAATATTTAATCCAGAACTTAGATAAACCTTCAACATAATTAGTGTGATAGATTGGGATTAGAGGCAAAGGTGGTGAAATTGTTAAATACCCAGTCACTGTATACGAAATATCATAAAACCATGAATATATTGTTGTTTAGTTTATACTTATTTATTTCTACTCAATTTCAAAGTAAGTCGAGAGCTTACACGAATCGCTCTTCTCGAGTTTGCTTTCCTTTCTTGGTAGAACCTGATATGAGTGTTGCTTTGAGAGGCCACCAGGTCGAGCTGAGGATCGAATTCACAACATCAAGCCTGAAATATCAACTCTGTATCCATTGCACTATCATCCCACTCTGGCAAATATGAAATAAATACCAAGATTATTTGCAATTAGCTGACGCTTTGATTGTATAAATTCCAAATTATAGTTCGCCATTGCGGGCGGGGAGATTCTGCGTTCTAAAGATTTGGAACGTATTTATCTTATTGTACTATTTTATCCCCCTTTGTTACACATATGTATATACTGCTATACAATGAGAGAACAACACATTAAACTAGCTTGAAAAAAGAAGTACTATAGAAAAATGAAATGTGTTGTTATGGATATGAAACATGACGTGATCACATGACATGACATATGACATGATTAGAACATAAAGAACACATGATATTAAAATGGAACCTTAAACCTGTCTTATTTTATTGGTGGAGAATGAATCTGAGTAGAGCCACCGTCCTTCCGAAAGTAACCGGCTCACTTTCTCACATATTTGCATTCGGACCACTTAATAGCGAGGGTTGACGGAATTGGCCGAGTATGTACGATTGAGAGATTTGGTGATCACGGAATCATGAATATATGCAAGACCGAGATTGTATTATAGTGGAAAGATAAATTTGTATTTGTTATGAATTGTATTACATCATTGATATAAGAGAAGCATATATTGAAGAAATACTTTACAACCAGCAGAATATGCTTAAAATGTAATTAATACTTTTAATATTTAAAAATAATATTAATGCAACATGTAAGTATCAAACACAATAGATTTTATCATTGTAAATTTATTGAACATGTTTAATGATTAAACTTTAGTTATATCCTTAAATTAAATTAACGTATGAATATTTAAGTATGTTTTTGGTTATAATTTATTTGAACTTTTGAAATGTAACCTAAACAACGAAACGGGTTACATTGACTGATAAACTAACCATACACACGTGTGTGCTTATTAAACTGAGCACTTGGCCATGACAGATAGCGTGTGACACCCCTGAGATTAGACACTCGTCATCCCTGCAACAGGTTCCTTGACAGATTATAATCCATAAAATTACAGCCTTTGACTCAAATAAAAATGTCAATTTTAAATTTTAGTTTTCAAATGTACATGTGGGTGTTGAAGTGTATTTGCATCTTCAGACAGTTAAAGTAAACACTTCTGTTCTGTTCTGTTCTGTTCTCACCACTCTAGCACTTTAGTAAAAGTACAATATATATATAGTACATATATATATACAGCATGTACCTATAATGTGCAGACGTTCTTTGCACCGTTAATTACCACTAACTGTGTTACCCAGTACGCATACTGCACTTATTGACCGACAAAACATTGTGTTATCTGACATGTGATCGTTTTGTTAATAAAGTATTCATATAAATCATAGCGTGGGTATTCAAAGTACTGTAATACTTCTCAGTTTTTGTTGTTGTAGTGTGGTGTTTAGCGGCGCGATGTGACTGATCCATTATAATGCATGTATCACTCATTATCTAATACTGGTCATCGTGCTGTTGTTACCGTGTTTAGTATCGCTTTCAAATATCGCAACAGTGTCTACTTTAGGCAGGTATTCTGAGCGCTGACACACTGGAGTATCATAACACAAACACATGGTATGATACCCCACCGAGTCATATTATCAGTACTGACACCGGACCGAGAAGATCTAGAACTATCTTCTAAATTCTGAGCGCCTAGCGAGGGTCGTCTAGTACCATCTTTCAAGTATTTGCTATGACCCGGCCTGGGATCGAACCCATGCACAAGAGGCGGACGTTCTGCCCCAGATTACCGCTGCGGTCTCGGTTTTTGTATTCACTTCTCCGTAATAAAGTCAAAATTTGATGACAATTAGACGCAACGTTTGTATATCAATTATCACGGAAAAATGTGTCTGGGCGGGGATTCGAATTCACGATCCCTGGATTGGATGGAACAACATGATTACTTTTATATACTTCTTATATACTATACCGTTGACATATATCAATATATTTTTATTAATCGCCTTGTGGATCTTTTGCTTCTCAGATTATACAAATGGTTTGTTACACTTCATTATCATTTACTTCTGACCTTAAGCAGTAGGGGAGCGTATGCGGACGGTCATTGGTTCGATTCCCAACCGGGTCATACCACCAACCAACTGATACTGGAAGCTTCCTCGCTTTGTTGTGCAGCCATTTAGAGAACAGTTCTAGATCTGGTCAGCCCGGTGTCAGTATAATATGGCTGGGTGGGGTATCAGACCATGTGTCTATGGCACTATACTCTAGTACTCTAGCCCTTAGAATACTGACCCATGCAGACACTCTCGTGATATGGCTGAACAATTACTAAACAATTAGGCCGTGAGCTAAGACCCAAAATTTAACAAATAGGTACCAATCAGACTGGCAAATTGCTTTACTATTTTTTGAATAGATACATGTCTGTGGTATATGAAAAAGTCAGGGGGGCACCTCTGAAGCACAGCTTAGAGTCTGATTTTAGTAAGTTTCTATGGTAAATGTAAAATTCAATATTAAACACCGACAACAAGTATAATTAAAATTGCCCGTTGTAATCTGTAGAAAAACTGTACAAAATAAAGATATGTTCTCAATTTGAAAGGCCCAAAGCAGTATTATTAAAATAATGAATTTAGACCAAACGAAATATTCATATCGAGACGTACATTTAATATAATACAGTCAAACCTGTGTAAGTGACCACCTCTATTAAGCAGCCTTTGTTTTAAGAGCAAATTAACCTGTAATAAGCAACCAACTGTCTTAAAGGGTCACTTTTGTTACTTAACTGGCTGCTTAAGACAGGTTTGACTGTAGATGTTATATTATATATAAATAGTATTGACTAATTAATATGTTTTATTAACCTTTGTACTACATGTAAGACCGTCTTGATTGTCAGTTACAAAATATTATTCTGAGTAAATTAGGATACAACCACAGCAAGTGTATTGTAGTAGAAAAAATATAGATCTAAATCTAATTTCAATTTGTGGGACATATTTTTTTTAATACGACCGTGGTTTAGTGGTAAACGTCCGTCTCAGCGTGACAGCGTTTAAATACAGTTGCCATATGACAGTTAGTCTGTTGAAAGCGACACTAAACAATTTACAATACAGCACCTGATCTATACAGTCAAACCTGTCTTAAGCAGTCAGTCAAAGGAAGGAGCAAAATTGGCCTTTTAAGACAGGCTGTTGTTTAATACATGTTAATTTACTCTGAAAACATATAAATGGGAAATAACAAGTGTGGCTACTTAAGACAAGTGTCGGCTTAATAGAGGTGACCACTCATACAGGTTTAACTGTATTTAAATCTTATATGGTTTTTGACATTTTATGGACATTATCATTATTTATTTCTTCTCGTTTAATTTTGAGGTTTGTTTAGCTTCTTATTAATAGTTATATCTTAAATGTTTGTCTATTTCAATAACAACTAGTTGAAGTGGAACGCCAGTCAAAGCGTGCGACAAACCGCTGTGTCGTCTGCATATAAACAACGCACTTTTTTCTTTCCGGTTGCACTTCCGGTTTACAAAATTTTCTTAAGATGAGTACACAACAAAAAAGTATGATGAAGTTATTTATCATTTATTAAAACGTTGTGATACTAACTATCGTGTTTTATTGTTGTAGATTATTATACGCTAAACTTACACCAGAAATGGAACCTGGCTCTGATATATTCGGAATGGTGAAATGCATCGAAAAGGATTTATGCGGGAAATGGAAATACGACAGAGGGGAACGATTTGAAGACGCTCTCAAAGAAATCGGTAAGTTGATCAAATGAAAACTTCATATTCAGCTGTAAACCACCATTTTTATATATATTTTATCTCAACACTATTGTTTGAATATTGTACATCAGATAAACACAATTAAATCTTAAGTTTTATTTTTTATAATTGAATTTCTTTGAAAAAGAGAAAGACAGACAGACAGAGAGAGAGAGAGAGAGAGAGAGAGAGAGAGAGAGAGAGAGAGAGAGAGAGAGAGAGAGAGAGAGTTTTTGGTCCAGTTAGATTAAACTGTAATTTTTTAACTTTTGAGAAGTTGACCATTTGTTTCGTTTAAATATATATCCTTTCGGTCATACAGGAATCAGTGTGCATAATTTCATATAGGCATGATATATAGGAGAAACAATGTTTTTAGACAATTAATTAAAAATTGAAAAAAAGATATAGTTCCTTTAAAGGATTTTGATCATCGTCAACGAAAGTTGTTAACGGAATCATCAGTTTATATATGTACAGAAATATTTAATTGTACTAACAAGGATGCTTTAGGCATATTGTCAAAACTAACGTTATCTTCAATAATTCTATGAAAACATTATTGAAAAATGTTAAGATATTAAGTTTCACATATAAATGCACATGTAGTATTACTTGTGAATTAGTTATCCGGATCCTCGTGACCGGCGTCGTCCCAAGGTCACCTACCTTTCATCGCCAAGGTGGCAGACTCGAGTAAACTCGCTCCACAATCTTTGAATGAGAAAGTTTGCCAATTCCTTGCAGAAGGACGTTGATTTTACTCAGATTCATTCTAAGGTCTGTCTCCACCAATGCAACTGGAAATGCCATATATAACATGAATTGTGAAGAAAAATGACGTTAAAACCCATTCAAAAAAATTAGTATGTGTTCAGAGTGAGGTTATATATTGATTTAACGCGTGAACATGAGCACAATCGAATTGATCATTGTCTCTTTAATACACACACCACTGTCGTGCATATTTCATATTGACATGTTCCCTGTGGGCCAATTTAATTCTCATGGCGTGGAAAATCGTGATATCTATAATTATCATGATCTGAGTCCATTCTGTAGCAATAAAATGGGATGGACCGTTAATGTACGTATAAATCAACGTTGATCACTGACACACATGACTTATTTTTTTAAATTTAATTTTGAATAGTCGATAATCAAAGTATACTCGCACTGAAATAGTAATAAATCTGGAGAGAAATACTGAGGCATTAAGTTTAAGAATTAAAAGAGGATATCAACTTTACAAGTGTGAACTAACAGGTACTTGCCACCGTATAGATAAATGTTTTGGGCAGAGAGCACGTGGCAGGGACAGGGGCAAGGGCAGGGGCAGGGGCAGGGGCAGGGGCAGGGCCAGCGACAGGTACAGGGGCAGGGACAGGGCAGTGGTAGGGGCAGGGGCAGGCAGGGGCAGGGGCAGAGGCAGGGCAGGGCAGGGCAGGGTAGGGCATACGCTGTAATGTGCCATTTGTTATAATTACATTGGATACAATTAGAAGCTTAACATCATTAATATTTTGTAATATAATATAAAAGCAAGATATGAACTTGTATACGTATAATCCCATTTTCATCAACCCTCTATTCTTGTGAAGTAAAACCAACTAAACATTTCTAGATATCGATAATTAATCATATATCACGCCTGCTAAACGCACGTATGGTGCAGACACCTGTGCTATACGTGCAACTTCCTGTTCAGAGTAAGTGGAACAAAAACCAACACGTGATAGGTAAGAAACATATGCTTTTTCATTATCAAAATTGTTTCAGACCTGATGTTGAAGCCTGAATTTGTAGCCGATGTCGTAAACATCGGGGGTACGCCGGATTATTTGAAAATTGTTTTCTTCTGTTCAAATATGAAGCGATTATGACATTTAGAGCTCTACCTCGCCTTTGAAATCGAACTCTACCATGGTTTTTTGTTCTGTACCATACGTGCGTTTAAAAGGCGTGATATATGTCTTATAATGGATAGAAATACACACTGTTTTGAGACAATGATTAACCAATAGCGTATACAATATTTACCGTCAATTTCATAAGCAATATACTTAATTAAAATCATACAACCATTTTTTTATGAACTCATCTACCTGTTGTCTTCAGTACACTCAGTTATCTCTTGTCTTAAGAGCACTCAACTACATCTTGTTTTTAGTGCAATCAGCTACCTCTTGTCTTTAGTGAATTCAGCTCCCTCTTGTCTGCAGCGCACTCGACTACCTCTTGTCTTCCGTGCACTTCGGTTACCGTTTGTCTTCGGAGCATTCGGCTACCTCTTGCTTTTAGTACACTCGGCTACCTCTTGTCTTCAGTGCACTCGGCTATACACTCGGCTACCTCTTGTCTTCAGTGCAATCGGCTACTTCCTGCTTTCAGTGCACTCGGCTAACTCTTGTCTTCCATGAACTCAGTTACCTCTCGTCTTTAGTGCACTCAGCTACCTCGTGTCTTCAGTGCACTCGACTACATGTACCTCTTGTCTTCCGTGCACTCGGCTACCTTTTGTCTTCCGTGCACTCAGCTACCTCTTGTTTTCCGTGCACTCGGCTACCTCTTGTCTTCGGTGCACTCGGCTACCTCTTGTCTTCAGTGCACTCGGCTACCTCTTGTCTTCAGTACACTCGGCTACCTATTGTCTTCTGTGCACTCGGTTACCTCTTGTCTTCGGTGCACTCGGTTACCTCTTGTCTTTGGTGCACTCGGCTACCTCTTGTCTTCAGTGCACTCGACAACCTCTTGTCTTCCGTGCACTCGGCTACCTCTTGTCTTCAGTGCGCTCGGCTACCTCTTGTCTTCAGTACACTCGGCTACCTCTTGTCTTCAGTGCACTCGGTTACCTCTTGTCTGTAGTACACTTGGACTTTCTCTTGTCTTCAGTGCACTTGGCTACCTTTTGTCTTCAGTACACTCGGCTAGTGCACTCGGCTACCTATTGTCTTCAGTGCACTCAGCTACCTCTTGTCTTTACTGTATTCAGCTACCTTTTGCTTTCAGTACACTCGGTCGCTTCTGTAATATTATACCACATAGAATTATTGACTCTGCATTCTACGTAATTGACTATATATCTAACTTAAGTCTACCGTTTATATAATTCTGAAGTTCCATTCTTCAGCACCTTGGGAACCAATATTAAGCCTTTCATTAAAAAGAATGTTAAGGAAAATAAAGCCTGATCAAGATACATCTAGCGTAATAGTGTAGTCATATGGTACAGAATATGAAATAACTGTGGAGTTATTAAAATACATTTCTTTAAATGTTCACGCGCATCAATAAGGCGCATAAAGGGGAGCAACTACAGTGATTTTTGTTCCAAAAGAAAGACTGAAGTGAAACTATCATTTTATTGTGTGTCAAGCTCTGCACTATAAAAATATGATACTAAAATTAGAGGTCATGCAGTTTATAAGAGATATTTTTCTGTTTAGGATGTATTCATATCCCAATTTCCACGCATCTTTTTTTTCTAAATTCAAAATTCAAACAGGACAATTCTTTCAATTTGTTCAAAATATATCAATAACTTCCATTCGAATAAAAAATAAGGAAATTGCACTTTTAAAAAAGAAGAAACAAGGATTACTTATAATCGCCATTATGCGACTATCCCACGGAAGCACTTCCTGTTTACAATGGCGGTGCTTTGCCTGAAAGAAAATACGCAAATGGGCGAGTTTAAAAAAACCCAAGAGAAAATGGATCATCATTATCAATAAACGACAATCCTTTTTCGGCAGTCAGTGCCAACTATGCTGTATCTACTTTATGAAATGTGCATATACACTAATTAATGGGTATTTTCTATAGCAAGTTAATCTTAATATAGGAGTTATATTTAGAAAATTGTAGAAATCTTAATCTTTAAATAAATATAAGCTATTATTTTCAGAGAGTACTATGGTTTGATTTTAAGCACTTTTTATCTATACACTATTTCTAAATATTTGACAAATGCTATTTATTAATGTAAAATACAAAATAAATTAACATTCGGTCTAATTATCTAGTTTAATTCTCAACCAGTGAAATTAAAGTTTAAAACTTCCTTTACTAGGACATATATTATTATATGCATGCATATATGTATTCGTTTACTTGAATACTATATGTAAACTATTTTAAACATTTATTTTCGTATTTTCGTAAAGACAACATGTTGTTCCATTTCCAATTACCTTTGGATTTCTATTGCCTATTAGCAAGCATGAATACAACTGTAAACCCGTTTTAGGTTACGTGGGAATATACAATAATCTTCTTAACGCAACTTTTATCACCAAGAAGGATTCATTTTAATGACGCGGGGGGAGGGGGGGGGGGGGGGGGTTATTACACGTGCGTTAGGTCTCACTATACAAATGAATTTTTGTTCTTTGTTCTATATAAAATAAGGTATAGGATTTCCACCGTAAAACAAATAATCCTTATAGAATACTTTATAAAGTATTTTTTTTGCATAGTAGGAATGTATGACCACATAAATATGCACAATAACTGGTAGATTGACCAAGGAATTCCTAAACATATTATCAGTCGTCTTTCGGACTCGCAAAGCGTTACCTTACAATATTTGTTAATGCACAATTTATAAAAAAAACACCGAAGAAGGCAAAAATCAAGCTACGATGGCGTTGGTCATTTTCAATGACGATATTGTAGGTGACATTTATTAAAACAACTTTCACTATTTAAAAAAATAAGTGTGTTTAGTTTTGTGTTGAATGAATGTTATTTTTAATGTCAATTAATATAAACTGGAAAAAAGGTACTGATAAAAAACTAACGTGTATTACTGCTGACAGTTGATTGAATACTGTTTTGAAATTAGCAATGCCGAACCCAGCTGGCCAAAAAAGTTCATACGATGTTATATGATGGTGAAAGTTAGATAAATGCAAATATATGACTGTTGTGAATGTTTTAGAATAAATACGCTATAATTACCATGGAGTCTCACCAACAGAGATGGTCAATTAAAGAGGTCTCAACTATATCGTCGATATTTTTTTCGATTTTAGCAGTAGAATTGCACATTGATATCAAACATCATATAATACAGATATTCTCTCCAATACCCTACATCGTATTTTGTCTCTATAATGTAAAATTATTTGCCTTTGAAAATGCAGAGAACACAATCAACCAACCAATCAAACAAAACGCAGACAAGCCCTACTACATGTATTATTAAAACCATTCAAAACATACGTCGCTAACTTTGTATCCGTTGTAATATAGTACTTTATTGGAAAATTAAATAAACACTGAAGTCCATATATATTTTACAACTTCTGATCAGTTATCAATATTTCACATAGCAAATAAATTGGAAATGAAATCCAATATGTCTGGAATTCAAGCATAAATATATTTGCGAATAATGTTGCGATGTTTTTTTATTAGTTAGAACAGTGTGTTGAAAATCTATCCTTGGCTTTTTTTCATAGACTTTCCAGGGTGTTAACCTCTGTTGTCACTATTTATTTAAACTGAACGGAACAGCTAACCCGCCACTTTTTCTACTTCCACTATATTTGTAAATATAGTGGACAGCGTTAAATTTTTATCAACGACGTTAACAGTCACTTATGTATAGATTTTCCATAGCCTTAATATTCTGTCTTATTCAAGTCCAAATTTCAAAGAAATTACTTTGATACTTTTTGAGAAAATACATAAAATGTGAGGTGGCGGGTTAGCTGTTCCGTTCAGTATACAAAAGTGGCGGGTTAGCTGTTCCGTTCAGTATACAAAAATGGCGGGTTAGCTGTTCCGTTCAGTATACAAAAGTGTTCCGTTCAGTATACAAAAGTGGCGGGTTAGCTGTTCCGTTTAGTATACAAAAGTGTTCCGTTCAGTATACAAAAGTGGCGGGTTAGCTGTTCCGTTCAGTATACAAACGTGTTCCGTTCAGTATACAAAAGTGGCGGGTTAGCTGTTCCTTTTAGTATACGTATGTACGAGTAAATATTGATTATATGTATGCTACTTTGATGTCTGTATCCTGTGTCCTTGATATACCTACGTCTCCTATTGGTTATAGTTCGACTTTTATTAACGAGAGAACTCATTTGAATAAATTCAATCTTCCATGAAGGCCCTCAACATATTTACAACGTAAAACATTATTTAACATATAAACAAAACAAGTAAACAAGTATATACATATATGTGTAAAAATGTATTTCAATTTTGATGAGAGATCTACCCGATTTATTAGAGTTGCTATGAATTTTTACTCCATAGTAAATATAAAGCTTTGAACTGATTAATAGAATTTGCACTTTTTTTTATATAAGATGGAATAGAGTCGCACAAACAAGAGCCTGAAACGTTTTAGAATTAGGTTTAGTAGACTGGAGGATGACCGTAAATGCGTGTGTGAACAATGGCTGTAAGAATAGTGTTAACTGGCTTATGTTTTGTCTGACCATGTATGTGCATAATACATTTTTAGTTTCTTTGTTATTTGGGCTTTTAACGTGAAATGAATTGTCTCTTTGTTTGTTTTTTTTCAAAAAAAATCTTTTTATTTTAAAAAAATATTTAAATGACGTTTTAAAATCCGTTTGCGTAACATATTTATGGTGTATTTAATATAGATTAAAACAGATTTAGATTAAGATATTTCATATTTTACAACTTAGAACAAATGTGTACTTTTTACAATATGTACCTAATTTTATTTGCTTACTTTATTGATAATTTTGTGATTTTAATGTCATTATTGGTGTACTTGAAAAATTTTGAAAGTGTTGGCATGTTTGAATTTAGAAGTGAAAGATGTGGGCATGAAACAGAGGCCAACGAACACTATTTCTGTTTGAAATGACCGTCTTCGTCATTTTTGTGCTACACACCACCTTCATCCTTTGAGAGTAAACACCTCAGTTCTTATTACATTTTAGTATTATCCTCAGCACCGACCCTTTCTCCTCCTTCTCCCATTGAAGGTCAATATAGGATGAGTATATCTAACCATTACCCCCCATTTTAGTGTCTTCATTCTTCCTATATGAATGTTTATTGTAAAATATTTGTTGGGAAGGATAGATTTTGATGTTGAAAAATTGTGGCCAAGCCGTTTTCTATTTCATTTAATATTCATTTATACAAAAAATACAATAAAATATATTTAAAGTAAAGTAGAAAAATCACTTTTTTGGAAGTATACTCCACATTGTCAACAATATACCACCATTGGAAAAAGGAAGTGCTTCCGTGGGGTAGTCGCATAATGGCGGTCATAGATAATCCTCGTTTCTTCTTCTTTAAAAATGCATTTTCCTTATTCAAATGCTCTTTTTTTTATTTGAATGGCATTATTGATGTGTTTTGAACATTTTGAAAGCATTGTCATGTTTGCATTGTGAATTTAGAAAAAAATGATGCTTGGAAATATGGGTATGAATACATGATTTTGGAAGTCTACTTTCATTTTGTTACCAGTGTACACTGAGCAGAAAACAAATCTCTTATATGACACATGACCCCTACTTTTCTCATCATATTTTGATAGTGCAGTGGTTGACAAACAGTAAAATGTAGGTTTCACTTCTTTCATTTGGGATTCTCTATGAATGACAAGCCTTCAAACTTTTATTATTTACTATAGAATAAAGAACAAAAATCAATGGTGGAGTTACACCTACACACTAAACAGTAAAATACAACGTTATTTTTAATAAACAATAAAATGTAAGTTCTCTGCTTTAATGTAGGTATTTTTATCAATGAAAACCAAAACTGTTTTATTTACTATAGAAATTTAAAGGGACAATCAATGGTTTTACACATACACTATTTTAAATTGGTTGTGAAATTTTGTCATACATGCGCTAAAAATTAATGTTCATGTCGAATTGATTATGTGGATTAAGCATCGCGTTTTCTTGCTATGTCTTTTTTTCTTCTCTTTTTTTTTAAAGATTTGTTTTTGCACTTTAAACATGCCTAGCATAGCTATTATTTGCCATTAAGTGTCTGGAAACAGAGACACTGGCACCATGCTGTTCTGTTAAAATATCCGATAAATAGGTGTGTATACAATTATAATTAGTAGGCCTGCACGTAGGAATGGTTCGCCAATATATTAGAAAGTAAATCTCTTCGGTAGCTACATATGTGATCAGAGAGTGTGAAAAGAAACAAGTACGTGGCTCTCGTAACGTTTTATAATATATTGTTTTAAAGCAGTTTTGGACAACCGATATACGATGATTAGATTACAATAAAAATGGATATAAGTCACTGATCTGTAATAATTCTAATAACACGTTTGTTAATTGTTTGTTTGAGTATTTAACGTGATTTTATACCATCGGGGGATAAAATTTCAATTGTCGTTTCTTTATCTTTTGTGAACTTATTTGTAATTGTGTAAAAAGTGTTATCGGCGACTTTAACACACATATCTGGAAGTATGACTGAGGAAATTAAAGAAAAACTGGTTGGCAAATGGGCCCTTGACAGAACAGAAAACTTTGACGAAGCCTTGAAAGAAATGGGTAAGGTGATATATGTTGTATATATCGGTATATATCGGGTGTAAAATATCGCTATTTTACTCATATTATATGTTCCTAATAAATGTCCAAGTGTTTTCCTTTAATTTTTCTACATGAACCTAATACATATTTTCTTAATGTTATATATAAATCTAGAAAAACATACTATTGATTACTTCCCTCCAGCTAAAACTGATTGGTTGTTTAGGAAATATATTCATAACATATATAAAATCAATTAGCAGTTAAGGAAATTGCTATCAATGAAGTTAGTTGATGGTTTAATCATGGAACTATGTGATGGTTCACGTATTTGGTAATTTGTCATGAAACTATGTGATGGTTCACGGATTTGGTAATTTGTCATGAAACTATATGATGGTTCGGACATTTAGTGATTTGTCATAAAACTATGTGATGGTTCACGGATTTGGTAATTTGTCATGAAACTATGTGATTGTTCACGGATTTGGTAATTTGTCATGAAACTATGTGATGGTTCACGGATTTGGTAATTTGTCATGAAACTATGTGATGGTTCACGGATTTGGTAATTTGTCATGAAACTATGTGATTGTTCAGACAATTGGTAATTTGTCATGAAACTATGTGATTGTTCAGGCAATTGTCAATTTGTCATGAAACTATGTGGTTGTTCAGGAAATTGGCAATTTGTCATGAAACTATAGGTTGACAATACTTTGCGGGTGTATTGATGTTTTGCTGAGAGAAATGTGTATACCATCATTACTATAAAATAAATCACAGTGACACACGTCATTCTGACCTCCAACCAAATTTATTAACAACTACATAGTATCATTTAAATCGATATACACTCCAGCAGTGTGGTCTTTCTATACATTTGATTATTTTACCGCTTTTACGTTGAACACATTGTCATGATAATAATACAAAGTTATTTATCAACGAATTTGTATAGCAATGACACCGACATGACCGCATTACCAGATGACCGTATAACTGAGCAATCGATTGGTCAGTTAACTGTTTTTGTCTCACTAAACACTTAGCCCTGTTTTTTGTCACAGTAGCAAGATTCTTACACTCAAAAATGTCCTTTTAAAATTTGGTTTGAAATATTTTCAAAATGGCTCACAGGAGATGTGGTTTCTTGGTGCAGGTGAGTAAAACTAAATCTGACATAGTATATAGCATTATGACATCACTGGTGTTAAAAAAGTGTTTGTTTTAACAGATGCACGTATTTATGAGCATTTGAGGACGTCTTTTCAAAAAATATCTTGGACCCGTCACTGCATCCTCTTTAAAAACACAGGCTTGTCAACTTACCAGTTATTGTGCATTTTTCTGTGCGGACACATTCCTGCTATGAAAGAAAAGTGTTATTCTATGTGATTTTTACCGTGGAAATCCTATACCTTATTTTATATAGAACACAATTCAACTAAAATATCTACATTGTTTGAATTAATAATCATCAAATAGGTTGACAATTAAATGGTCAACCTAGTTACAGACATTATGACTACATATTCTATAACAAACTCTGAAATATTTAATCTAAAACATTCACAAACAATCTTATACAAGCATAATTCGAACTGTAAACATAAAATAAATTCATATGAACTTGTTTTTGGCCAGTTGGGTTTAGCACTGCTATTTTCAAACCAGTATTCAATTAACTGTCAGAAGTTATACACGTTAGTTTTTTGTCAGTACCTTTTTCCAATTTATAGTCAATGACATAAAACATAACTATTATTCAACACAAAACTCAACACACCAATTTTTTAAATAGTGAAAGTTGTTTAAATTAATGTCATTTACAATATCGTCATTAGAAGTGACCAACGTCGGTCAACGGTAGCAACCGTAGTTTGATTTTTGCCTTCTTCAATGTTTATCTTATAAATTTTGTATTAGCAAATGTTATAAGGTAACGCTTTGTAAGTCCGAAATACGGCTGATAATAGGTTAAGGAATTGTCTTTTATATTGTTTCCTAATGTATACTTTTCTCGATAAAATTTTAATAATTATACTTTTAAGCCAGCTTTATGTAAAATACATATCCCTGCATGTGTCGTCGTGATCAAGCCTTGCAGTGTTGATCACCGCCAAAATGATCATACGCGACAAGGACTACTTTTTATTAATGTATTTTATTTTTGCAAGTAGAAACAAATGAAACAATTAAAATATAATCTGGACTTTAAATTATGTCATTTTAATAAAAAAAAAAGGTTGCATAAAGTAAACCAAAACGCTACAATCACATCAATTACATTAAAACGGCGTATGAATATTTATTAAAG
This sequence comes from Panopea generosa, assembly GCA_029582155.1. Lineage (NCBI taxonomy): Eukaryota > Metazoa > Mollusca > Bivalvia > Adapedonta > Hiatellidae > Panopea > Panopea generosa. The sequence goes on from CM055899.1 coordinate 2,404,563, forward strand.
ACCGAATATCAGTACGTTCAAGTCCTATTTTTTTGCTATGGATTTCTGACAACGAAGAGATACGTTATTTTAGGGATTTGCTGAATAGCTGGTACTTGTTTATCAGTTAATTTAGTTCTCATAGCTGATACTTGTTTATCAGTTAATTTAGTTCTCATAGCTGGTACTTGTTTATCAGTTAATTTAGTTCTCATAGCTGGTACTTGTTAATCAGTTAATTTAGTTCTCATAGCTGGTACTTGTTTATCAGTTAATTTAGTCCTCATAGCTGGTTCTTAATAATCAGTTAATTTAGTTCTCATAGCTGGTACTTGTTAATCAGTTAATTTAGTTCTCATAGCTGGTACTTGTCAATCAGTTAATTTAGTTTTCATAGCTGGTACTTGTGAATCAGTTAACTTAGTTCCCATAGCTGGTACTTGTTAATCAATTAATTTAGTTCTCAAAGCTGGTACTTGTTAATCAGTTAATTTAGTTCTTATCGCTGGTACTTGTTAATCAGTTAATTTAGTTTTCATAGCTGGTACTTGTTAATCAGTTAATTTAGTTCTCATAGCTGGTACTTAGTTTGCATCGCTGGTACTTGTTAATCAGTTAATTTAGTTATCATCGCTGGTACTTGTTAATCAGTTAATTTATTTCTCATCGCTGGTACTTGTTGATCAGTTAGTTTAGTTCTCATCGCTGGTACTTGTTAATCAGTTAATTTAGTTTTCATAGCTGGTACTTGTGAATCAGTTAACTTAGTTCCCATAGCTGGTACTTGTTAATCAGTTAATTTAGTTCTCAAAGCTGGTACTTGTTAATCAGTTAATTTAGTTTTCATAGCTGGTACTTGTTAATCAGTTTATTTAGTTCTCATAGCTGGTACTTGTTAATCAGTTTATTTAGTTCTCATAGCTGGTACTTGTTAATCAGTTTATTTAGTTCTCATAGCTGGTAGTTGTTAATCACTTTATTTAGTTCTCATAGCAGGTACTTGTTTATCAGTTAATTTAGTTCTCATAGCTGGTACTTGTTAATCAGTTAATTTAGTTCTCATAGCTGGTACTTGTTTATCAGTTAATTTAGTTCTCATCGCTGGTACTTGTTAATCAGTTAATTTAGTTCTCATCGCTGGTACTTGTTAATCAGTTTAACTTAGTTCTCATAGCTGGTACTTGTTAATCAGTTTATTTAGTTCTCATAGCTGGTACTTGTTAATCAGTTTATTTTGTTCTCATAGCTGGTACTTGTTTATCAGTTAATTGAGTTGTCATAGCTGGTACTTGTTTATCAGTTAATTTAGTTCTCAAAGCTGGTACTTGTTAATCAGTTAATTTAGTTCTCATCGCTGGTACTTGTTAATCAGTTAATTTAGTTCTCATAGCTGGTACTTTTCATCAGTTTATTTAGTTCTCATAGCTGGTACTTGTTAATCAGTTAATTTAGTTCTCATAGCTGGTACTTGTTAATCAGTTAATTTAGTTCTCATAGCTGGTTCTTGTTAATCAGTTAATTTAGTTCTCATAGATGATTCTATAGAATGAAGCGCAATATTTTTTGAATATTATAAAGCTAATTTACGCCGATTTATGATAACAAAAAAGTTCAACTTACGCTGTATTCTATTTTCGAGAAACAAATTGCCGGGCTCAGTTAGTTCAGTCGGTAGCGCGGCTGACTATCAAATTGAGGGATCATGGCCGATGGTCGTCAGATCAATAACTACAGATCTGTGAGGGGTTTAGGGTTTAATGCAGTCTATACTATGAAACAAGAACCAGTAACGATACAGTACAGTACGATACATAATTTACAAGACATGAAAACAAAGATTACGAAAACTTCAATCAAATTCACGCGATATGCAATTCACACATTTCACATAATACAAATATAGTTCCAAATGAGATAAATCAAAATACAAATTATTTTTTACAAGGCTGATCAGTAAGTAGCGAACAAGTAAATAGCAAACAATTGATATATTAGAAATCTACACTTTGCTGTTGTTTCAACTGTCAGAGGAAAAGTGACTAGATGGTTGGAAATTGGAAATGGTTAATTTACTCATCATGCAAAAAATTCGCTCACTCATCACTCACTGATTCGCTCAGTACCTTCGTGCAATACATACATGTATATATACAGATACACCGATATCACAACACAAACAATTGAAACAGTTTTATATTTATTTATACATGCCATAGTTATTGTGACCAAGAGGCTCGCAACTATAAATTATAATAACTAATGGGCAAAAGGTAAACCCTAGTCACATCAACCCCACCTTGACACAGTGTCCGTGATGATTAATAAACGGCATTGCGTATCTTTGTCATTTGTTTCTCCTTGCTGATTCAAGTGGGTAATTTATCAGTTACTTGCTAATACAGGTGTACTTGAGTTACCTTCCAGGATTCCAGGTAAACTGATCGTCTGCTAACCATCATTGGCGCTAACCAGTCAAACAAACAAATACACAATCGAGCAACACTGAAAGAGCTGCTTTCTAAGGAACCAGACGTAAAACAACACTCATACACTCAGACAAAGAGTTCACATATACTTCCAAACACAAGTTATCCAAATTGGATAAAGTAACTTGATAAAATAAATGAGATTCTTATCCGGTTTCATAATACATGTAACATTGAAATCAAATTGTGCAGTTCAAACTTATCTCTTTTCATCCATACATCAATAAATGCACCAACCCATTTTTGTACTCAAGGGGCAATACAATTAATACGTTCTCTAAGATGAGAACATGCATTCTATTTAGATTTTACATATTTTTTTCCTTTTTTGCTCAATGTGTTTTCTTTGATCTTTCTTTCGCCATGCAATCATGCAGTAAGCACAATTAATACTAAATATCCTCGACGTTCCGATAATTTTACACCACATCACATGTGCATATTTGATAAAAAAATATCATAATTTGACAGCTAAACTCACCGAGCAGTATTATAACATTTTCTTTTCTGCGTTAACACTATGCATGTTCTTGTTTTGTTCAGGTCGTATACCATCAACGTGAGCATATTTGATAAAAAAAGAAACTTCTGCATATTTCAATAAAACTGATCAACAAATAAAAGCACGGTAAATATAAATATAGTTGAGTCAATTCGCTGCAGTCTTCAATTCTGGATCGATCGAGTTGTCATATACAGACTCCGTTAAAAGCATTCCTGTCAACCTACCTTTGTAGAATAAAATATTCAATTGAAATAAAAAAGGGGCAATTATACAGCAATTATGCCATTCCAACCTACTTCTTTCCATTTTCATGCGGCGTCAAAAGCTATTTCCGTTTGGTTAATTTGAAAATCGTATATATATTATAGTCTTATTACTGGAAATCTTAATTTTCCAATTTATCAAAATATCACGCTCAGGAGAATACTGGAAAGCACAGAACTGTTTAAGTCTCACTAACCAATTACCTCCCTTTAGTGACGGTAGCAAGAGTATTGCGCCCAAGAAATTAGAGCTGTGTAAATCGGTTGGACATTATTTTTGCTGAAAATATATAAAGTGGTCACATGTCTTTGTATATATAATGTATGAGAACTAAGGAACATTTTCATAAGATCTGCCATGTTTGGATGACATTGGGTATCGTTTGGTGAAGATATAACAGTTTAGTAATGCGTAGTGATTCACTATCATAAACGGACAAAATTGTCAACAATGAAGGGGTATCTCCAAAATAACTTACCATCAGTTAGACTTCGCTCCAAATGTCAAATCGAAAAAAAAACAAATTGTTTTGTGGTCCCATTCACGAATGCATTTTGGGAAATACTTGCTATTTACTCTTTTTAGATATCGTAGAATATGTTTCCAAGAGGATTCTTAAATTCTGGCAAGTTGGATTCACCATATTTAAGGGCAAATTAAGGTTCATAACAGGACCTCAAAATTCGAAAATATTGTAAGCTGTATCGAAATTAAAATATTCTATAATATTGATGACGTAATGAAATATCATCACATGAAATTTTCCTGATTAAGTATATAATACTTCAAAATATATATGTTATACTTCGCGAAGCATGGCTCATAAAGAGGAAGTGCGAATGCCAAATATAAAAGGTGATAATGAGATACGTCAAACTACATATTTATGATATTTCTTCTTCGCACGGTTGCCGTATACTGTTTTGACGGATGCCGTATAAGTAAATGTTTCAACACGGGTGCCGTGCATAAATTATAAAGTTTAGTTTGCGTTCAATAGCTATTTGCATAAGTGTTCTTCAAATTGATGGTAACCCTGATTTTAATATATTTTGTGTCTATATTACAATATACAGAAATTAAGTATTATGCCAGGATTTCGAAAATACAACTCTTATTTACGGTATTGAAAAACATATTTCACTTGGGTTTGAAAATAAACGAACTATATTATCTTAACATTGCAGTTATAATTAACCAAAATGGTTAGAATCTGTTATAAAAGGAAACTATTTTCATTTCCTTCCCTTTCTTATGATTCACGAGTGCCGTATGTTGAATTTATGGATGCAGAATTGAATGTACACTAAAGACGGGTACCAAAACACGCGAACTGACACAACCTCATGAGATTTTCAGTATGCGACACGACAAAACACAGTCTAGGCTACTATTTCAGAACATTGGCAAACTATCGGATATTCAGTCGATATTGTCTGCATTTCACTTAGTAAGCAATATGTCACCTTATTTCCCTGCCTCATCTAGACATACTATTTTCATATCTTGCCCAATAGTTAAATTAACGTCTGAAATTGAGCACAGCATCGCCAAACGTTCTGCTGTTCTCTATAATAATAATTCTATTGATATCTTTGCCCGTCTTGAATAACACATTACTGCGTAACGACGAATTACGATTTTATCCTACACTATCAAGTACGAAAAGGTATTTGTAATTCCGAGAATTATTGACTGAGAAATAGCATTACAAATCATATGATAATAAGATTCCGACAAGGACATATCATAGCTGATTATAAAGATAACAATATTTTACTTCATATAAACAAATTTGGCAAATTCAAAAAGTTATTCATTTAAGTATGCCGGGCCCGATTAGATCAGTCGGTTACGCGTCTGACTATCAATCCAGGGGTCGTGAGTTCGAATCCCCGCCCGGCAACAGTCTCCGTGATGATTGATATACGACATTGTGTCCCATTATCATTTGTCTCTCACCGCTGATTCAAGTGGGAAAGTTATCAGTTACTTGCGGGGATGGGGTGTGCTCGACTACTGGTTAATCCCAGGAAACAGTGGTTAGGTTAACAGATCATCTGTTGGGTGTTGTCTATTTTTGAAATGGGATTATATTTGTTTGTGATGATGGGATTCTTTGTATCGATTTTAGAAGAAATAAAACCTTTAAAGCGCTGTATCCTGACCTGCTGCTTTATCAAATGAGGCTACGGTTACTCAACAAAATGGAACTAATTATATAAAGAATATAGGTTTCAATTGCAGTATATTGAACACTAATTTAAAGGATAAAATCCGAGATGTCTGAATGAAAGTTTATTTCCTTCCTATAATAATGCACTAATAAAATAATCCGTAATTCATTCTTTATTTAAATCATAACTGTTATAATTATATAAGATAAAACTTGGTTAATAGAATAAAATTAATGATGAAAGTGTGCCGACACAATAATATCGGCAAAAGAAAGAAAATAAATACGTCCAAGAAGAGGCGTGGCATCAAATAGCTTCATTCTTGAGTTGTAGTCTAAGAATATTCTTAAGAATTGTTGGTGAATACCACTTCCAACCTCGCTATGTTCCCATCGTCACAAAACAGTGTAAATAGAACTATCTCCGTCAGATTATTTTTTTATAAGAAAGGTTGCAAGCTCGTGTGTTTGGTCGGAATACAGAAATGTTCAGGTAAATATAAAGTCTGAAGTACGGACTCAGCTTTGCCGATTGGGTCCGTTAAATAGCAAGGTTGGGAAAGTCACATTCGAGCAAGTTGATTGGCCAAATGTCTCATCTGAAAATTTGAATGACGTCACAGTTTAGTAAGCGTTCATTTGCTATGAATTGTGGGACAGGCATAGAATTCCCTGCATTTTCATTGGTGGTTAATAGACCTGATTCGGGAGATATCAGGTTCTGGGATAGACTTGGTTAATATATATCAAACGCAATAAGTTAATGTACTCAATCACTGTGCCGATGCCAGAGAGGCAAATGAAAATAAATATTGAAAAGACGAATTTACCCATTTTGTATATTTAGACACAGTGTCGGTGTTTCCCTATTTTTGTGTTAACTATTAGATGTTTTGATAATCCTATGTTGATAATAAAATCATTGTTTTATAATATGCGAATGTTTTGAACAGTAATCTTTAATTTTAAAAGAATAATTAAAAAAATAATGATATTAATCCCAGTGTCGAAAATGCGTTTGTTAAAGGTTCATTTTTTATGGATACTTAATACTGAGTTTTGAATCAATCAAATTATATGATTTTTTATGAAAACGTTTTAGTGTCCAAGATGATATAACGTTTTGTTTTGAGGAAGGTAACCTAAGGGCCAATATCACTGGTGTGAATATTGGCAAATTTATAAAATACATTATTATTTTTGTGCAAGCTCTCTTTATAACATTTGCTAGGCATATCATTCAGTAAAGTTAGACGAGCTGTTCTGTTTTCTGGCAGCTCTTGTTGAATACAATGTTAAGGCGATGAAGGATAATTACGCCGACGTAATGTCAATGTTGCAATTTAAATGTTTGATTTTCGCTGAGGACGAGAACTGGACATACAATAGCGGTTTACGGATCATTATCGTTATTGGAATTTTCCCTTTTAAGCAGTGTCTTTATTGTGCACGTAACAAGAGAATATTGCTGTTAAAGGAAGCGGGGGCGGTGTATTGGAATATATATCTATCAAATTTCACAGCTTAAAATATAATCCTAATTAGAGAAATATAGGTATTTACCGCGATACGATCCTATATAAAAACGCCGAGCTGAGTGAATATAAAGTCTAGAAGGTCGCCAAATGGATACAATTAGCATATAAGGCATTGCATAAAAGCGAATGTTTGTGCGAGACTGCGCATTTGTTGCTTTTGATTCTCGTGAACACAGGTTGTCGTAACCTTGGTATATCTATAATACTGTCATTCTACAAGGAATAACGACATTTGAATAGAGCTTTAAGACTCATCAGAAACTGTAATTTAGTTACCAATTATAAGGGTGAAAGCAGTGGTAACATAGATGCACAAATGGAAACGATTGTTAAGGAAATAGAAGAGTGCCTTGTAGGAAACTGGACACTGGATAGGACAGAAAACTTTGATGAGGCTCTCAAAGAAATGGGTAAGGATATGCCTTGTATGGGCATAGACATTCATAAACAATTATTTAGATTTAAACCATGAGTCAATTAAAAATCAATCAAAAATCTTAGAAATATATTTTTAACAATTTCCTTAAATATGAAAGGTTAATATTGGTTGTTTAAAAACAGTAAAACGATTACGAAACAATAATTTAACTGTTTGCAGTTTAATCAATTTTTAGAAAAACACCACTAAATTATGAATGGTTAAAATGTTTTTATTAAAATACATAAAGTTAATATGCCATTATATTTATGATCAAAAACCTTATTATTCGAAAATGTTACGAGAATGGATAACTTTCTCTGTTTATTTTAAATTATTTTTAAAGGTTTCTTCGATTTAGTGCCAATTTGGCAGAACTCAGATACATCAAACAATTTTTGAGAAATAGTGTATTTTTCGCTTTCCAACTCACCGTCTGCTCACCGTTTAGAAGGTATATACCCACACAGTAACCTCTCATAATTACGCCGTCATCTGCATGGTTCATCTCCAAAATCTGGCTGATTACCTGCCAGGGAGCACTTAGCAATTTTCTCTGATTAACCGCTGAAAGCTGCAGAAACTTGAATTTTTTAGCAGGTCAATTGGATGGTTCACATTATGAATACATTTACAGTTCAAACAGTATTACCATTATCTTGTGTTAATTCATTCATAAGTTAGCCAAATAATAGACAAGTATGTTTTACATTAGCATCAGACATGTTTGTGCCTTCAGCAGTAACTACTGAAGAATGTCTGTTTTGTTTGAAAGTACTTATTCAAAGATTTATTTTTTACTCATATTTTGGCAGGGTTACTTGTATTTGTACTTTTATATGTTGTGACGATTGGGTACGAGAGTTAGGATATGTTCACCTGTATTAAATACTCATATTCTGGCAGAGTTATTTGTACTTTTATATGATTTGACTATAGGGAAAGAGTGGGGATATTTTCACCTGTATCAAATACTTATGTTCTTGCAGTCCTATTTGTATTTGCACTGTTATATGATGTGACATGGGGATAGAACGAGGATATGATTACCTATATTAAATACACACAATTATATTCTTGCAGGCCTATTTGTATTTTCACTGTTATATGGTGTGACATGGGGATATAACGAGGATATGTTTACCTAAATTAAATACACAAAATTATATTCTTGCAGGCCTATTTGTATTCTTACTGTTATATGATGTGACATGGGGATATAACGAGAATATGTTTACCTATATTAAATACTCATAAATATATGCTTGCAGGCTTATTTGTATTTTCACTGTTATATGGTGTAACATGGGGAATAACGAGGATATGTTTACCTATATTAAAAACTCAAATTCTAGAACGGTTACCTGTGTTTTCACTGTGGTGTTTTGTGATATGATAATGGGGGAAGAGCGATATTATGTTCACCTTTAAATTATGTTTATGTTCACCTGTAGACAAGGTTTATTTTCACCTGTAAACTTAGTTTATGTTCACCTGTAAACACTGTAGACACGTCCTCTATATGCATTGTACTAATTTCTAGTATTATATGTAATAATTCCGTTTGTGCAAATGTTGTGTCTTTTGAATACTACATAACATCTGTAAGGTAGATATTTCTTTCATCATTTTTTTAAAGCAATCAGTAAATCTATGTTATAATGAAACGCAGACAAATAGAAATTCACCAAATACATTTATTGCATTAGAAACGTTTAAATAACTTTTATAAAACTTTAAAATGTCTTTAAAAATGCATTTTCGGATAGTAATACGTTACCTCAACAGAGGACATGCAATTTTTTATGATTTTCTGATAGAAAAAAAAGGATATTCACAAAATAAATGTAATTAAAAATTCGCTGTAGTTAGACACAGTGTTATTTCTTTTTCCATCGTATTATAGAGCCCATTCAATGTTGTTTGATGATAGAACACCAAACTAAGTCTGGGAGTGGGGGGTAGGGTTGGGGTGACTCAATAAAACCTCACTTTCTTCTTTCAATTGCGTTTTGTCTTTTATATGGTACTTTGCTCAAATATTATTTAGAAAGTTAAATTGATGATGTAATGCAATAATCTGTAAACCTGAAAATAGTTTACTTCAGTGAATAATTTATAATGCTGTTTCAATTTAACGAGATGGATGGTTAATTACTGTACTATATGTGACAACTAACATTATTTTTATGGATACAGTACGTAGCTAGAAACTTCAAACTGTGCGGGCAATTATGTTACTTTACATTTCTTTGATATGTTCGTCAATTTTAATGTATCATACACATTATATGATCGAACATGTATATACAAATAAAAAAATTTAAAGTACAAGTACATTGAATTTGGCTGATATCACATATACTGCATTTAGACTAGTTTAAATCATGTTCTACATTGAATTTGGCTGATATCACATATACTGCATTTAGACTAGTTTAAATCATGTTCTACATTATATTTGGCTGATATCACATATACTGCATTTAGACTAGTTTAAATCATGTTCTACATTGAATTTGGCTAATATCACATATACTGCATTTAGACTAGTTTAAATCATGTTCTACACTGAATTTGGCTAATATCACATATACTGCATTTAGACTAGTTTAAATCATGTTCTACATTGAATTTGGCTGATATCACATATACTGCATTTAGACTAGTTTAAATCATGTTCTACACTGAATTTGGCTAATATCACATATACTGCATTTAGACTAGTTTAAATCACGTTCTACATTATATTTGGCTAATTTCACATATACTGCATTTAGAATAGCTTAAATCATGTTCTACATTGTATTTGTCTAATATCACATATACTGCATTTAGACTAGTTTAAATCATGTTCTACACTGAATTTGGCTAATATCACATATACTGCATTTAGACTAGTTTAAATCATGTTCTACACTGAATTTGACTAATATCACATATACTGCATTTAGAATAGTTTAAATCATGTTCTACACTGAATTTGGCTAATATCACATATACTGCATTTAGAATAGTTTAAATCATGTTCTACACTGAATTTGGCTAATATCACATATACTGCATTTAGAATAGTTTAAATCATGTTCTACACTGAATTTGGCTAATATCACATATACTGCATTTAGAATAGTTTAAATCATGTTCTACATTGAATTTGGCTAATATCACATATACTGCATTTAGAATAGTTTAAATCATGTTCTACATTGAATTTGGCTAATATCACATATACTGCATTTAGAATAGTTTAAATCATGTTCTACACTGAATTTGGCTAATATCACATATACTGCATTTAGAATAGTTTAAATCATGTTCTACATTGAATTTGGCTAATATCACATATACTGCATTTAGAATAGTTTAAATCATGTTCTACACTGAATTTGGCTAATATCACATATACTGCATTTAGAATAGTTTAAATCATGTTCTACACTGAATTTGGCTAATATCACATATACTGCATTTAGAATAGTTTAAATCATGTTCTACATTGAATTTGGCTAATATCACATATACTGCATTTAGAATAGTTTAAATCATGTTCTACACTGAATTTGGCTAATATCACATATACTGCATTTAGAATAGTTTAAATCATGTTCTACACTGAATTTGGCTAATATCACATATACTGCATTTAGAATAGTTTAAATCATGTTCTACATTGAATTTGGCTAATATCACATATACTGCATTTAGAATAGTTTAAATCATGTTCTACACTGAATTTGGCTAATATCACATATACTGCATTTAGAATAGTTTAAATCATGTTCTACATTCTATTTGGCTAATTTCACATATACTGCATTTAGACTAGTTTAAATCATGTTCTACATTCTATTTGGCTAATATCACATATACTGCATTTAGACTAGTTTAAATCATGTTCTACATTATATTTGGCTAATATCACATATACTGTATTTAGACTAGTTTAAATCATGTTCTACATTCTATTTGGCTAATTTCATATATACTGCATTTAGACTAGTTTAAATCATGTTCTACACTGAATTTGGCTAATATCACATATACTGCATTTAGACTAGTTTAAATCATGTTCTACACTGAATTTGGCTAATATCACATATACTGCATTTAGAATAGTTTAAATCATGTTCTACATTAAATTTGGCTAATATCACATATACTGCATTTAGAATAGTTTAAATCATGTTCTACACTGAATTTGGCTAATATCACATATACTGCATTTAGAATAGTTTAAATCATGTTCTACATTGAATATGGCTAATATCACATATACTGCATTTAGAATAGTTTAAATCATGTTCTACACTGAATTTGGCTAATATCACATATACTGCATTTAGAATAGTTTAAATCATGTTCTACACTGAATTTGGCTAATATCACATATACTGCATTTAGAATAGTTTAAATCATGTTCTACATTGAATTTGGCTAATATCACATATACTGCATTTAGACTAGTTTAAATCATGTTCTACACTGAATTTGGCTAATATCACATATACTGCATTTAGAATAGTTTAAATCATGTTCTACACTGAATTTGGCTAATATCACATATACTGCATTTAGAATAGTTTAAATCATGTTCTACATTGAATTTGGCTAATATCACATATACTGCATTTAGAATAGTTTAAATCATGTTCTACATTGAATATGGCTAATATCACATATACTGCATTTAGAATAGTTTAAATCATGTTCTACACTGAATTTGGCTAATATCACATATACTGCATTTAGAATAGTTTAAATCATGTTCTACACTGAATTTGGCTAATATCATATATACTGCATTTAGAATAGTTTAAATCATGTTCTACACTGAATTTGGCTAATATCACATATACTGCATTTAGAATAGTTTAAATCATGTTCTACACTGAATTTGGCTAATATCATATATACTGCATTTAGAATAGTTTAAATCATGTTCTACACTGAATTTGGCTAATATCACATATACTGCATTTAGAATAGTTTAAATCATGTTCTACACTGAATTTGGCTAATATCACATATACTGCATTTAGAATAGTTTAAATCATGTTCTACATTGAATTTGGCTAATATCACATATACTGCATTTAGACTAGTTTAAATCATGTTCTACATTCTATTTGGCTAATATCACATATACTGCATTTAGACTAGTTTAAATCATGTTCTACATTCTATTTGGCTAATATCACATATACTGCATTTAGAATAGTTTAAATCATGTTCTTTCAACTGCAATTTAGCAGGTGTTTACAACATACGCATTTCATGTCATCTGCAGCTGGTTTGCATATTTATGAAGTTATCAGACAAAACAGGCATTAATATAGTACAAACACTTGTATTAAACGTTTCGTTAAAGTACATAGTTGTTGTTGTTGTTGTTGTTGTTTGGCGTTTAGCGTCGCTTTCAACAATTTTTCAGTCATATCGCGACAGGTGTCTACTTGAGACAGTATTCTAAGCGCTGTCACACTGGGATAATCACGCCGCAGACACATGGTATGATACCCCACCCTAGTCTTATTATACTGACATCGGGCCGACCAGACCTAGAACTCTCCTCTAAATGCTGAGCGTCAAGCGAGGAAGCTTCTAGTACAATTTCCAAAGGCTTTGGTATGCAGTTAGGTACTAAGTGTTTATATAATAAGCACTTGGAACTTTTTTTGCACCTATGGAGCGAATTGTTATATTTTAGCTACCTTCCTGGTCATTCTGCAGTTCTTGTTTATGCATCTCGAGCAATTTATTCACCACGCTGCTAATTATTTTGTCACAATGTAGCCTGAGTTTTACATACTATTACTGTGTACTACAGATATCCTTCATTTAAATACAAACAGATAGACGGAAGGACTTTAACTGTAACAGATAACGTCTGTTTAGATATCTGACAGAATATTTGAATTTTAAACGCTGCGTCAACAGTTATATATGTACATTATTTTCGTGTTTTTTTTTACCATTTTAGTAAAATCGGTTAAATGCTTTTGAAATGATATTCACGAAAAATGATAGCATTACAAACGTTTTATATAAACTTGATAAAGGTTCAGCAAAAATCAATAAATTAAAATGTAACCTAAAATTTCTATATTTTAAGACTTCCCTTCATAACGATATTATTTAATAAGGTATTACATGCTTCAACTGGCAGTGGTACTTTAACATTTCACGTACTGGAATAATTAAAATGGTGAATAATATTTACGACATAAAATGCCTCTTTATCGTCACTAATACATTAAAGTTGCCCTTTAAAGAGAATATATCAGGGAAAAAAAACAATACAAATGTTTATAAAGCATCTCATCATCATTAATAAATAAAATACTAATGATTTGGTATGTCAAACCCACCAAAAACGTGATAAAATCGATATTAAAATTAGAGTGGTAATTCCTTGAGACGCAATTCCCATTCTAAAAAAAAACAACACTTAAATACTGATTAACGACATTTGCAACGTCATCGGACTCTTTCTAAGATTAAACAATTTTTTATAACGTGTTAATCTTTATAACGGATCAAATTGAAAGTAAAATGAAATTACGTCACTCATGTTATTCGCCACAAAATATGCTGCAATTGTAAGCGAGGAATCTATTTAAGTCTAACTTAGGCGAATAGCTCAAGTTAGGAAATTCATTTCAATATATTATTTTGGCATGTTTAACTAGATATCCTTTTGGTAATTCGGTGTCAGTGAGTATATATAGGCATGCTATATTGGAAAGAAATGTTTTTATCAAATTTAAAAAGTTTGACAAATCCTGATAAATTCCTTTTAAAATATCCTTGTTCCAAAAGATGGGTTGTTAATGTATATATGCAATTTATACAAGTTCCAATAATCTATTAAATATAATTAAAAATGCACATGGCGCAAGTTTGACTCGACATTTATTCACTTTATTGTTTTAAATGCATTTTACTTGTCATTGACTAAAGCAGTTACATGCCATGGACTAATACATTTTACATATCATTGACCAATGCATTATACATGCCATCGACTAGCATTTTGCATGTCATCGATTAATGCACTTAACATGTCATCGACTAATACATTTTACATATCATTGACCAATGCATTATACATGTCATCGACTAGTATTTTGCATGTCATCGAATAATGTACTTTACATGTCATCGACTAATACATTTTACATAGCATCGACTTATACTTTTTGCATGTCATGGACTAATCATTTTTAAATGTCATCGACTAGCATTTTACATGTCATCGATTAATGCATTTTACATGCCATCGACTTATGCATTTTACATGTCATTGACTAATGCATTATACATGTTATCGACTAATGCGTTTTACATGTCATCGGCTAATACATTTTACATATCATCGACTAATGCATTTTACATGTGATCGACTAGCATTTTACGTGACATCGACTAATGCATTTTACGTGCCATCGACTTATGAATTTACATGTCTTCAACTTATGCATTTTACTTGTCATCGACTAATGCATTTTACATGTCATTGAGTACAACCTAATGCACACGCATAAGTGTGATCAGCGGTTAATCAATTTGTCTAAATTACATTTACCATAAACATATACTCTAACACGATCAAATACATGAAAATATAAGTAAATAGCGGTCGGTAAATTTCACATACAGTATATGTCTTAAGCAGCCAGTCAAGATATGGAGCAAAAGTGACATTTTAAGACAGGTTGTTGTATATGTGGGTTAATTTGCTCTGAAAGCATAGCAAATGTGCCTGCTTAAAATAAGCGGCTGCTTATTGAGAGGTAATCACGCACGCAGGTTTGACTGTATCAGTGTATTTACATTCGTTTAAACCGTATTCTTCCAAATTCACAGACTACTGATACATAACATATTTCATCTCTGCATCTGGTTTGCCGCTTTGTTATGAGTACCTACACAAACATCCTGTCTGTAATTCATGTATGTAATTAACAACAGGTGCGCATTCATTAATCTTGGACATGTAAATCACGCATTGCATGCATACTTTAAAGTGCTCAGGTGAAAATGGCATTCAGTACACCTAGTAAACATAGTAGCATTTAGTACACAAAGTACACAAAAATGTAAGAAAGTAGAAAAAAAAAAGTATAATTGTTCTTAAATACCAGTTTACACATCTGGAAAAATTGGTTAAGCAAGCTTCATAACACCTAGTTACAATATAACTAGGGGTGATTTGTAAGACGTCAGTGTGGCTCATAACGCTAATTACTTGATTTAAAGTTAATTGAGACTAGTTATTTTTAAAACTTATTTATTTTACTTCGATTGTGAAACAAGATTTTAAAGTTTAGACAAAACATGTGTAATAAACATGCATGAATAAAGTGTCTTATCTAGAGCAAACCAAAATAACTCTTGTGATTTCTACAACTAAAACAGGACTTCATTTACATATGGTCAGTGATTTATAAAATACAACATGTAAGGGAGAACTGGGTATGCTTGTATCAACACTGTTTCATCTGATGACGTGACAACAGGGAGAGAGCGAGGTCGGGTGCATTCGTTAAACAGGTTAATCTCTCCAGTTGTGCATTTTGCTACTGGTCGGCCCAAGACAGCGATCCCTGTTTAGTTAAAACTTATTTATTTTACTTTGATTGTGAAACAATTTCTTACATCTAAGACCAATCATGCTCAAAGTCTTCCTGCATAGAACCAGTACTAAACATATGCGGAAAAAGGTGTTTTGCTTAAGGGCACCACACATAGCTGTGGTGGAGGACCGAACCCATGACACACCGATCATGGGTTAAGTGCTCTACCACTTGACCACACGATCCACACAGCCATCTCTATTGTCACGTTCCCTTTATGTATATTTTGTACTTAACACAATTATTCTGTATATTGTGTCCACACCGCTGTGGTTGCTGTGTCCTTCGAAAGCTACTTTTCTTGTCCGTTATGTATTTCCTTTTGAATGATATAGAGACATACACACATCAACTCTCACAGACGTCTTCACGGGAATACATAGAAGAGCTAATGCCTTGAAATGTGATCTTTAATTGAAAATATAGAACACATCTTGAACTTATTCTCGAGCAACACTGGGACAATAATAATGATAATGATAGTGATGGTAATGATGATAACAATAATAATAATAATAATAATAATAATAATAATAATAATAATAATAATAATAATAATAATAATAATAATAATAATAATAATAATAATAATAATAATAATAATAATAATAATAATAATAATAATAATAATAATAATAATGATGATGATGATAATAATAATAATAATCATAATAATAATAATGATAATGACAATAATAATAATAAAAATAATAATAATAATAAAATACTTTTATTAATGAGAGAACTCATTTGAATAAATTCAATCTTCCATGAGGCCCTCAATGTATTTGTTATTTCATGAGGTCTTGAATTTATAACTATTCAATTTATATAAAATCCTCATTCACACAAAGCACAAGTAAATGTCTAAATTTAGGATACAATGGAAAACGCTAGCGGATGACGATTAAAGAATTGCATAAAAGTGTTGTTCTTGTGCAGCTATTTTAATTGATTCCAGTTAAACTTTATGATTCAATAGTAAAGGTATTAGTTTGTATAATTGCAACGTTTATTTAAAAAAAACAATTGAACAAGTGACACTTAACAGAAACTTAAAAAAGCTGATCACCAATGCCTTTGCATAAAATATTTTCCAAAAAATTGATAAAAATCGCGCAGAGGAAGTAAAAATTTATAAGAATTTTAACTTTGTTTTTTTCCAGATATTTCTGGCATAATAAAATTATGATATTACAGAATGTTCTCCTTTGATAATTACATTATTGTTAAAACCTGTATATTTTTGGCATGTTCCTTAATGGTAACGACATCATACTAGTAGAAATAATGAAATGTAATTAGTCTGCATTTTCAACAGACGGCAGCAAATATAACAAATACTTTATAATTTCTAATAAAACTTTGTTTTGCTATTTTGACAACGTGTTTGTTATAATTGATTTAATTAAGTATTTTTTAAATCAGTACTTTCTAAATAGCTTAATCCCGCTTATAGACATAACGAAACTCATCATCCAAAATGTAAACACTTTGAAAACATTAATTAAATAGCTAGATTAAATGGATGTTAAAGCGACGAAGTCTGGTAGTAAGAATAAAGGCAAAATAGTACGTTGCAGCCATTAATGTGGTGAACAAACGTTTAATACTATACTTATTACACGAACATTTTCTTTGAAGTTCTTAGTTCATATGGTTTTACTTCATTTTATATTAAATGAAATTATTTTCAAATAAAGTATTATTACAAATTAATTGACAGAATCGCTACTTGAACTGTAATACAGCATCAGAACACTTCGAAACTATAATTAATATACGTTTTGTAATTCGAACATATAGGTTTCACATAACGTTCCTCTTTATGATATTTATATATATATATGGTATGATTTGGTCAAGACTCTATGAAATAATATGGTCACCTCTTTATGGTATAATTTGGTCAACACTCTATGAAATATTTAGGTCACCCCTCTATGGTATAATTTGGTCAACACTCTATGAAATAATATGGTCACCTCTGTATGGTATAATTTGGTCAACACTATATGAAATAATATGGTCACCTCTGTATGGTATAATTTGGTCAACACTATATGAAATAATATGGTCACCTCTGTATGGTATAATTTGGTCAACACTCTATGAAATAATATGGTCACCTCTGTATGGTATAATTTGGTCATCACTATATGAAATAATATGGTCACCTCTGTATGGTATAATTTGGTCAACACTCTATGAAATAATAAGGTCAACTCTGTATGGCATAATTTGGTCAACACTCTATAAAATAATATGGTCACCTCTGCATGGTATAATTTGGTCAACACTCTATGAAATAATATGGTCACCTCTGCATGGTATAATTTGGTCAACACTCTATGAAATAATATGGTCACCTCTGCATGGTATAATTTGGTCAAGACTCTATGAAATAATATGGTCACCTCTGCAAGGTATAATTTGGTCAACACTCTATGAAATAATATGGTCACCTCTGTATGGTATAATTTGGTCAACACTCTATGAAATAATATGGTCACCTCTGTATGGTATAATTTGGTCATCACTATATGAAATAATATGGTCACCTCTGTATGGTATAATTTGGTCAACACTCTATGAAATAATATGGTCACCTCTGTATGGTATAATTTGGTCAACACTCTATGAAATACAATTTAACGATGCATAACTCATACACTTACAATTATAGCATATGTGCGTGTTACTGTCAATCATGTACGAGTAGAAATGGAAGCCTACATGTCTTTCATGATTTTTATCAGATGAAATGATCGTTTAGTCAACGAATGTTGATATTTAAAAATAAATAATACTATATTAAGAAGTTTGAGAAAAAGACACGAATAAGTAGCTTAATATTAGTAATTTAGTAAACGAACGTTCAGGTTTTATGAGCTTTCTTCGGGATATAAATTAACATTCTAGATGTTGTTCTACTTTCTCAGCCAGTAAAATCGTTAAGATTTTTCAGAATAGAATATTCTATTTTACATAGAATGTCATGATCATATGATGATGACCCTCTTCCCCAGTCAATGAAATCGCTCCGGAAGTGAGAAAATCAACATTTAAATCGGTTAGAAGTTACATGTACATGGACTGTTCTACTGGCGTAGATCATTCCATATAACGTCTAACATTTACATATTGTTATATATCGGGGAAAAATAACATATAATAATGGTAGAAAGAATTATCAATTATCACATCATTATTAAACTGACAACTGTGGTATATGAATTTAAAAAAATAACATGAATTCAAACGAAAACAACAAAAAAAGAAAGAGACAAATATGAGAAATGCCATTTATGTCAAAGATAGGTCAAGGCGTGAGACTATAATTCAATCGTCCTCCTAAAGGTCGAGCGTCATTTTATGACAGGGATCGCCTGAGATAGTAAATGGCCAAGTAGATGAAAGACAAATTGTCTCTCCTGAGACTACAAGAATATCGTTGAAAGCAATTATACCATTCCTCTATTTCTATAAATCATGCATGAACGTATCCATTTGTTGATTATTATAGTAATAACTTTCACAAATTGGTTCAAAGAAATGACATAGTATTTGACATTTAAGGTATTAGACCTGTAGTGGTCAATATCACAACCATACCTAAACTTGGTATTTTAGTTATCGTCATTCTTCGAGGGATGTATTTCTGAAATTTTAGAAGATTTTACCGTCCAGAATGGAAATTATTTACATTTTAAGTGTCCAACGCCTATAACCTCGAGACGGCAAATATTGAACAACTACAAAACACAATGAAATAGTTATTATTTTCATAGATATACTATAAATGATATATAAAAGGCATTTTACATCACACTAACATCGCTGAATAGAGTAATACTTAAGAAACCAACACATCTTCTCTCCGGTTTTTCAAGTCTTAATTTTTTACCGTACACCTACGTTTGAATTGTTACTTTTTTCACAAAATATTCTAGAACTTAATATTTTAAAATGTTCGAGCATCATTACTATTATAATTAACCACTTATGTTGTATGCCAATATTTTCCACATTGTTAGAATTAAGAAATATATAAAGATAAACAACTTTTACCATCTTGTTTTTAAGTATCAAAATAAAAGTTTTTTCCACATCTACATACAACAAACAGATTATATGCATTTGTTAAATATTGTATTGAGGCAATTGTTTTTTTTATAAAAAACAATATTGCTGGATGTAATGACACATATGAAACTATGTTTAAATTCAATACATCTTGAATGGAATGTTTAATAAATATAAAATATTACCCCACCTAACAAAAAATAATATTACTTTTTTTCAAAAAATATTACAAAACAAATATTTTATATTATTCTAGCCCCATCACAAACCTCTTCTTATATTGCACTATCAAACTATACCACATTGTTAAAAGTAACAAATCCACGAAAATTAAAAAAAACACTTGTCATAATCTTTGCCAAAGGGTGAAATATTTTATAAAAATTATACAACTTAGTAATTAGGGATCTACATTTTCATCAAACACTGGATACTTACTATTGAAAACTTTAATTGTTAGATGCAAATTGTATCAATAGATATATTTCATACAAGCTTTGTCGTTAATCTTAGTTATAAGTATGTATTTATTTGTTTGACTTGGCAAATGATATACAAAACTAGAACTGGTAGCTACAACAATGAAATTTGTTTTGGGTGGTCAGAAATCCCGCAGGTGTTGGAATTATTGTGTCTAAAAAATGTTTTGTGTCTGTAACAAACGTATATTCTTCACAGTTGAATGTGATGAGCAAACCATTCTATATAAAAAAAAACCAAAAAACAACAACAACAACACTAAAAATGGGGATCGAACCTACGATTGTTTTAATAATCCAACGCACTAACTTCTCTACCAACGAGTCTACCATGTCAATCCAGCTACATTTTTAGTTTACATCAGCGTAACGTAAGAAATGATAACACGTGCAATGACGTAACGGTTTTGTTTCGATCAATATCAAAATGACTAAAACAAATGTTGCATTCCGTTTTGGTGCGCGGATTCCCATCGATGTTTCATCCACATAATGGATGCGGCCAACATCGATATCAAAGTCGTTATTCTGATCTGTTTTCTTTTTATTTTGAACAACAACCTTCGCCGATCACGACATGCTTTAGCTTCTGCAGCCATGATGGAAAATCCAATGTGACGTCACTGCACACGAGAAACACCTTGTCATGTGACAATTTTACTAAATTTAGCTACCACGAATGATTTTCTGGCTGGCGGAAATTCGTTACGGAAGGTTACGATTAATCACGGTGTTACTCGATTTCTACCGGGAGCATTAAAGATATCATACCTTAAACTGCGCCGGATTTGTCTGTATCAGAACATCTCTTCCGTTTTATCTACAAACAATCTAATGCCACGAAGCGTCTCGTATAAGGAATATAATGTAATAGTGCAATACAACCTCAGTATTTCATCGGTTATTAAAACAACACTGAGCATGGCATTTAGACACATCAGTATTACATATAATATATCATATATTGCGATAAATACCATAAAATCCATTTATTTATGGATTTTCCTATTAGTGTATAAGATAAAACATATAATAGAGAATATTAACTTTTATTTCTTATGGCAGTGTAAATATAATACACTTAGGTAAAAATACTTCATCATGTATTGGCCATATATCTTCTTATTAAAATGTCCACAACCCGCCTACTACGTTGTTCACTGTTAAATATAGCGTCACAAGAAAGAAAATGTTTTGTTAATAATCATTTTAAAGATGCAACACATATACGTTTGATATTTTTAGGATAAAATATTAAACACTGATTATATAAATGCTGTCATATAAATAAAGATGAACTTTTTGTTCAAAAACTTGTGTCCTTCTCTGCTTCTGTAATGCGTGTTTTACTGTAAGAATGTGAAATGTTGTTGTTGTCGATTAAATCGCGTCTCGCTCTAAATGCTACATATATGATAATTCCCGAAAAACAGTAACAAATATTCGGATTTCCGGTAATCGGCGAAGTGTGGTCCGAAACTCTCCGGAATTGGTTTCGCTAAAAACAATTACGAATGCAATTGATTATTGACGACCTTTTTAAACATTTATTTCTATAAAATAACACGTGTTGTAGAAAATCGCACCGATTTCTTCAAGTTATATTGGTTTCTTTCAGAATAAGTACAGTTGGGTCATTTCGTGGACATAAAATGTATAGGCAAAGCCTCTTAAATACAAAACGTGTTCCATATTTGAATGCGTTTAGAGAATTGAAAACTTATATACAATGTAACAGCCCACACTACTACGTCGCTCATTGATTTACAAGTTAATAAAAAGCCCCCAACATCCGATCAGATGTAAATTAGTTTCTCTATAGGATAAGTTTTATCAAGTGGGAGTGGTCTATAAATAGAACAGTAATACTTGAAGCCAACAATAAGATTGTAAAACAATGCAGAAGGTTTACGTGGTAACTGATACAGGCATGTTGACTCTGAGGTCAATATCACATCTCACTTTAGTAGTCTTTAAATAATCATTAGCAGGTAATTACTGTTTTATCAACACTATTAAGTGCTTAGATAATTTTGTTGATTGATAATAAAGTAATACTGTATATGAACATATGTGTCTATTTATTATAAACACAATTCAAGCATAATAATAAGTCTAACAGACATGCCCAATATTCCTATGCTTTAACCAATTATGAATAATTTTAGCACATTTTGGAGGGAAATTAAAAATACATAAATATTAATATTAAGAATGTAACATGTTATGTACGTAGATTTTTGTCACTTTTAGCTATGGATAGTTAGAACTTGCAATTATATTCATACTGAGATGTTATATTTATACTAAGATGTTATGTTTATACTGGGATGTTATATTCATACTTGGATGTTATATTCATACTTGGATGATTTGATAAACAAGTAATAATCAACAGTTTGTTGTATTAAACTTGAGCTACTGTTAATGGGATTAAAATTTGCAAAAGGAGTATTTGTCAACTCAATACCTCAAATTATAACTTGCATACAAAGTAAAAAATGAACTGGGAGACATTGTGCTAATAATAAGCTTTAATTAACGTTGTTGTTTTACCATACCACTGTGTATCAACTTGTGGTGGTTAGAAACAATGTCAAGGACGTGCATTTCAAAAAAAAAAGAAATCATTCAAAATCGGTACCTGTCTTAATTTGTAATACACGGAGGGAGAAGAAACACTTTAATGTCATTAAGACAGAACATGATGAATAAATCAATTGTAAATGAGAATTAACGGATAACTAATTGTGAAAAATGTCCAGAGATTGATGTTGATTTGGTGATATATTCACGTGACACTAAAAATTGGACCAGTTTTTAATAAAGGAGAGGAACACTTATATAATTCAATAAAAAAACAGTGATACATGTTTATATATATACTACAAAGCATGAGCACAACTCTATAAAGCCCGGATAAACATTGTACATTTACCATTATTTTCCAGTTCATCTCTAAACTTTAAACAACCAATGAAAATCGACGTTTCAAGATTGGCAAGGTTTTGTTTCTGTCAGTCATCTTATGACGTCAGCATTGCACATGGCAAATTGACGTCATATCGATGTATTTGCAAGTAGAACATTAGCTCGGTATTTTTCGTATGAGAGACGAGTCATACGGATAACAACAAGAGATATGAACATCGGTATAGTTCGTTTTTTACGTATGAGAGTCTAGTCTTACGGATAACAACGAGAGATGTGAACATCGGTATTGCACTGTAGGGTTAATTACAATGTTTTATGTTTACGTGTGCAAACATAAATTTTTTTTTGATCGTAATGGAATAAACACTGTACAATTGGCTATTATATAACACGTGTCTCCTATAAGTGTGTTCTGCTTACGTAAATAAGCTAGTGCAAGCGTTTGTTGTATTGTTAACTAACCGCAACAAAATGTATACGAGTAAATGTTTTCTAAGGAAGATGCAGCAGGCTGATAATAAAAAATAAGAAAAACACACCGTCGAATTTGTATGATATTAATCTTAGTTTAAAGATAGTTCTTTATTATATTTACAACGTTTGCAACAATATGCAATGGCAATAAATATTAGGATTGGAACGGAAGCATGATGTTTATTGGGTTACTTTCTTTGGAAATCCGTTTGTAAGATTGTGATGGCAGACGTATAATGTATACTTTATTGACTTTACTAAATGTGAAACTATTTCAGTCTGAACTGTTAATAGAGTATAAACAATACATTAGAATTTAGAGCAATGCAGAGAGATTAAACAACAAAACACCAAAGTGCAGACATGTCTGGCGTGTCTATATAACTGGTACTGTTAAGTAATCAGCAGATTTAATTTGAAATCAGACGACAAATCGGCGACGCCGAATAGAGGGAAATAACAGATTCTTTAAATGTCAGTTAGATTGCGCATGGCTGCTAATAAGAAATATTCTATTTTCACTTAGATTAGTTTTGCGAGACTTCCAGTACTTGTATTCGTATCATGTGACGCTGCGGACATTAAATAGCTATTTGTATATGGAAAAAAAGTTTATTACTACTATAATACCAAAGATAACTGAAAATTGAAATATACGTTTTAACATTTCATATGACAATTCACCTGACATTTATGTGAAAGCGATACCATCTTATAACGATAACTAATAGACCGAAATGCGTCTGTAGAATGCTTTAATGAATACGATTATATTCTTTACAGAATTTAATCACTTTCCAACATATTGATTTCCGACTGCACTGGCATGTTGTGGTCCTTATTATTTTATTTATTATTAATATCATATTTTATATAAGTTATTGGTAGAATAGTTAATATCTTAATAAAGACATATTAAAAAAATATCTCATTTATAATGCATAAGCAAGCATTATGAATGAAATATATCTTCAGTAGGCGTACACTGCATTCTCTACGACTGAATTAACCAGTAAGATATACTGTACGAAACAGCTAACTCGCTCCATTTGAATTTCCAATATCTTCGTCAAATTATGAAATTGAGCTATTAAAAGTTGTATTAGCAATTAACTGACAGTTATGCATGTTTGCATAACCTAGCTGTTCTTTCTTAACCAAGTCCAAATTTCAAGGAAATTGCTTTGATACTTTTTGAGAAGATTATATAAAATATCGGTTACATAAAATGTCAGATTCCGGGTTAGCTGTTCCGTTCAGTATTTATCTGCATGTAATTTTGTAATTAATGTCATTTATAAATCAAGCTTTTCCAATTAGAATACGTGCATTATCATTATTATCATTTCAAAATCGAACCATTAGACTACGTTATTGTCATATCCAAATCTGGCTTGTCAGAGAAGAATAGATAATCTTCAAACGCGAGCAGGAATATATGCAGTTTATAGTTAATTTACAGAAAATGCAGTTGAAGTTTTCATTTAATCGTCTGTAGTAGTAAGTGAAGCAGCCGAGATATCAAGAGGTGATTGTTATCCTGCCAATATCACTTTATCATCTAAGAGATGGGATTGTTACAGAAGAGTTACCGGTAATGACACTGATTATATGACGACGAGACAATTGCAATAAGTCGGATTATTAGATTAGCTCAATGCAATTTTGTTTTTGTCATGCTATCTATGGCAAACCGTCATTTTATTTGGCAACACCACTCATTGCATGATAATTTACATTTACTCTTACTTCCATATTTGCTGATTGAAATTCAGTATTTTTTCCGGGAATTGAAGCGTTGTCCAATATTGGTTTGATCACTGATTGTTCCAAGGCGGTAGCGCCCGTTGTGACCTCTTTTATAATTATGTGTGTGGCATCGTTAATGTATGTAATGTATTGTCTATATTGGTCAAAGGTGGTCTGTATTGTGCAGATGTGGTCTGTATTGTGCAGATGTGGTGACCGCCATCTGTAAATACACGTATAACGTTGTACACATACCTCTGAATTATTGGTATGATCATCACAGTTGTCATTTTGTATGTTGTCTTTATCATTGGAAATGATCGGTCTGGATTTGGAATGGACATGTTTAAAGTAAAGAAGAATAAATGAATGAATGAATGAATGAATGAATGAATGAATGAATGAATGAATGAATGAATGGATGGATGGATGGATGGATGGATGGATGGATGGATGGATGGATGGATGGATGGATGGATGGATGGATGGATGGATGGATGATGGATGGATGGATGGATGGATGGATGGATGGATGGATGGATGGATGGAATGAATGAATGAATGAAAATGAATAAATGAATGAATGAAATGAAAGTCTTTAAGGAAGACCTTTCATATTTAGAGTTCTGTAACATCTGAGTATCAAATATTGAATAACATTGAATATTTATCATCCTAAATTAAATAATACTTTAAGTGTAGGCGGAAAGCCATTGTTTCCATGATTGTGTGTGTTTAGTGTGTTTGATATAGTTTCTTATGATTTCGATAAGATTTTTATTCAACTTAGCAGGTGTATTTCATATGACAATGGTTGATTTCATTATATATATTCAATAGTTTATTTATTCAAGACAAACACCTACTTTATTGCTTACTTTTTTATTTTATTTTCTACGATATGTTTGCTGTCCCTATGTAATTTATTTACTAGCATACCTACCTACCAAACCAATTTCCCAGTTATCTATGTAGATATGTAAACAACTATATTCTTATCTACCTACCTATCTATATACCCATCTACCTCACATATTAACGCGGCGATGGTCTAGCGGTAGAGCTCTCGCCTCGTGTCCGAAAGGTCTTGGGTTCAGTCCCTGGCCAGGTCATACGTTCGGCGCTCAGCATTGAGAAGCTAGTTCTGGGTCTGGTCGGCCCGGTGTCAGTATATTGTGATGAAATGGCGCGAGTATCATACCATGTGTCTGCGGCATGATACTCCAGTGTGGCAGCGTTTGGAATACTGTCTTACGTAGACACAGTCGTGATATGCATGAAAACTTGTCGGAAGCGACGCTAAACACCGTATAACAACAACTACCTATTTACCCGATCTTGCTGACATTCCAAACCTTCGTATCCAATTCTTTAGTAACAACCCTCTTCTTCAGGCCTCAATGTGGTGTTCCGGAAGTTGGCCATACACGCGAAACCCAGTATGGAGATCTTGGTGGAAGATAACAAGGTGAAAATAGTTGCGAAGGCTGCGTTCTTCACACAGACGATGACATTCCCGCTTAACGAGCCATATGACGAGGAGTTTGAAGGGATCAAAATGAAAGTAAGACCTCTATTGTGAAAAGTTTTTCATAATACAATTATTGGTATGCTGAAGTTATCGTGCATTTTGATAAACCCTTATGTAGATCATGTTTCGATTCATCAATTAATTCATCTGCACAAATATAGTTTATCCCAGAATCCGATATCTCCCGAATCAGGTCTATTGACCATCAATGAAAAAGCAGAGAATTTTATGACTGTTCCACAATTCATAGCAATTGAACGTTTACTAAACTGAGACGTCATTCAAACTTTTAGTAGACGCAACTGACCAATCAACGACCTTAAATTCGGCTTTCCCAACATTGCTTTTTAACTGACCCAATCGGGAGAGCTTTGTTCTTACTACAAACAAGCACAAATATATGAAGTTAGTGACCGCAATTATAATGTCAACTATTCAACGTAACACAGTACATGGTTATTATGATAACATATAAACATATTAAATCCTTACTGAATCCGGAAAGGTTTTTAAACCTTGATTTTTCTTACAGTCTCAAACGGTCACTAGCATGTTTTCGATGCCCCTCTTACAGATTAAATAATGAAATTGGTCGCTTTTTCAATTTGAACATTGAGAGTCAAAAAGGATTATGTTTATTTTGGTTTTTAAATTTCAGTTTACTGGTGATAGAAAACCAATTCCATGTATTTTTTTTTCAAATATAGCCATGCTAAAGAAACATATTTGTATAAAAAGTATACGCCAGATTTTTACCGAAAACAAACGGAGAATCTAGATGTTATTAGAAAATTTACTCTTTTTATAACAAAACTGTTTGAAATTATATATAAAACATAGTTTTACATTATACTGCAATACCATTGACATACACTTCAAATACTCTATAAAACATGGATGATTAGTAAGTGTTGCTGTACTTCGGTCAGAAGCCGTCATTTACTGAATAAACATCTTGTATCGTGTATCTTGTTATTTGAAATGGCATTAAACAAAAGCGATAAGTTTATTACAATTGAATAGACAATATGGTCAATATATCAATATAACTGTTAAATGACGGCATTAAAAGCACCATAATGTATTGATGCCTGAAGCTTCTAGGAGAAAAAAGGAAA
Source organism: Panopea generosa (assembly GCA_029582155.1). NCBI lineage: Eukaryota > Metazoa > Mollusca > Bivalvia > Adapedonta > Hiatellidae > Panopea > Panopea generosa. Next base: position 2,432,939 of record CM055899.1, read on the forward strand.
AGTTTAAATTTGTAAAATTTATGGGGTTTAAAACACTATTATTTGTTATTTAGTCGGCTTTAGTCCTGATAATGTCGACGTGATCAAGTGTTGCAGAGTTGATCACCGCCAAAATGAGAATACGCTACATGGACTACTTTTTATTTGTCGATTATTATTTTTTTCATGTATTTTATATAGATCTATGCAACAAATCAAACAAACAAAAACTATATTGTGAACAACGAATAAAATCATTTTTAACTTTGAAATATTGCATTAAATAAACCAAACGTTACAATAATAGCAATCAAATTATGAAAGCGTATGAATATATTTATTAAAACTTGGCTATTGGTAGTTTTAGTAATTTAATTATTTGATGAGACGTTGGCGTAGTAAATAGTGCATTGACACCTCACTATAATTCCGCTGTTTATTTTTTTCTTAGATATCTATATTTGTATTGTTTTAGTGTCTGACAAAATGGGAGGACAACAAATTGATAACGGTTGCAACACCAGTGGAACCTGAAAAACACAAGGGACAAAAATTCCATAGAGAGCGTGTTGATGACGAACTCGTGCAGGTACTGACACCATTGTTACATGATTAATGATAATGAAAGCGTTTAATGGCAGTTAAAATAGTTTAAAATAATATAAAATGTGTATAAGGCACCCAACTATCAATTGTTCATGACTACAATATAATTATGATATAAAAAAGGTAGTAATCACGTTTCTATATAAGACGGATAGGCCTATTCAGGATCACTGTATCATGGGGCGTAGCTGGCTTAAGTTGGATGTGTAGGCACGAGCACCGTTTTTACTCATGGTCATATGCTGATTGAGCAAACAGTACGTTCACATGCAACAATCCATAGAAATGTATGACAGCATTATCTTACACAATAAACACAACTCCTCGCTACATTTTACCCCTTAGGCCTACCCCCAAATCACTTTTAATTGCATTTTTTTGGCGGTTTGATTTTTTTTCATTTTTCGAAGAAAGGCGTAGGCCCGGGCCTTCACGGCCTTCACGGCCTTAAGGCCATAATAAATTAATTGCAAGATTATCATCCCCGCCCGCCCTCTAATTTTCATGCCGTCCCGACCCTTTTTATTTTCATAAAAAATAAAATTAATAAACAACAAAAAAACATAAAAAAATTTAAAATGGCTAAGGCAGCTACGCCTCTGTGTATATTACAATTCGACATGGAGCCTTGTATGTACATTGTACATACGAACGAAATATAGATATAATAAGAGTATAAAAGTATATTTTATGAAACTGCATGCACTTTAGGTTGACGATCGTGCATGAAATTTACTATGACAAAACAACGTCATTGACATATTCGTAAAAGTTGGAAAATAGTTCGGCATTTTACGTACGAGAGCCTAGTTATACGGAAAACACCGAACAATAAATCGGAATTGATATTACACCAGGTTAATAAAACAAATGGGTTTATAACACTCCTACATCGTGATAATTCCAAATATGTCGTATGTTCCAGGTTGTTTTTTTCATATAAATACAAATGTTGATGAAATATAAATTTATTCCCTCCGCAAAAAAGTAAATCTCTGGAATAAATGCTTTAAAACCTTTTTTACACTTTATTTTATTTATGATATCATTTGTTAAATGGACCAACTGGAAGCACATGACGCGTGTATTGAATTTGTACAATGTTTTAGTTAAATATACAATACCTCTCTCACGGCACCCCACCCCTACCTACCCCACCCCCTCCCAACTCCCTATTTACGGTTTCAGTGGTTTTCTATTTTTGTAACATAAATATGACTACTGATGCTACACTATTCGAACATAATCGATAATTGATCGAACATTTTCCTCAGATTCTACTATTGAAGATAAAATAGAAAAATCGATTATAATGCGAAGCCGTGCATTCGCAAGTATGCAGGCTCATATGGTAACACGTAGGATTTGAAAACAAAACAAAAATAAACAATATACATATATATATATATATATATATATATATATACTAACGTTGAAAATCGGAAATGGCAACTCATCGTTTTAAAGGGTGACTTGGAACACTCGGATATTTAGGCTGCTATAAGTTCGATTACTTAAAATATAAGAATTCTTACGAAATCTTTTTTTTTACAAAATTCACTTTTTTATTTTAAATCATCAATAGTTATTTTGAAAGCTCTGCTGATATTCATGAATAGAATATATTATACTATGAAACACAATATACCACTTTAAATGTAAGAAAACTGTATTCAAAGAATAAATAACTTCTCGCTGCCGATAAATAAGAATAACAAAATAAAGAATCGCAGCGTCTCGGAAATGTCTTGGTTTTAGTGTCTAAAACACGGTGGTTTTATTATTTAAAACCCGGCCGCTAAAATCCGACAAGTTCCAACTGACACGGTCACATTTCAGCTGCAAGGAATAGGCAAACGTGGTGTGTTTAATAGTAATTGTGGTGTTTTATTGCCCTAATTTCAATCATATTGCATTGTCCTTTGTAGTTAATAAATAATATAAAAATGCCTATTTAGGTAGAGAATTTTACTTTTAACGATTTTTCGCCGGTTTTTTTTTCACAAATCGACAGGCATTTTAAAATACGTAATTTTCAAATGACCGTGGTTTTAATCAATTGTCAGAAAGCGTATGATATGCTGAACCCATATCATTGAAAATAATAACAAAAAGAAGAAGATATAACTGTTTATTATGCTCGAAACAAAGGATATTTTTTCTTCGCGGTGGTTTTGTCGGTGTGGTGTATTTTCAGCACGTAGTAAGAATCAGTTGATGATTGTCTTACATTATGTATTGTATTTGTGAAATGTGACAATCTACCTATTCGCTTGTCATTTAGGTTTTACTAGAAGGAACTAATCATATTATAATATATTATCAACTATTCGCTTGACTATATAGTTATTGGGTCTTGACATTGAAATGAGATGTGACAGATTCAACCGTGAACTTATCTTTAAAAACAAATGATATTTAAGCATGTATAGTTTATATAAGATCGGTTTGAATTATATAAATTCAAAAGTCGCAGTCAAAATAGCAAAATGTGAACTGTAATCGATGTTGAAGATTTGAAATGAATCATTAGATTGACTAAGCAGGCGCCAACCAATCAGAGCAGGGCTGCCTCCAGTAACACAATCTATTTAATGCGTTAGCTAACGTTTGGTAATATAAGTCAACCGGACGGAGTGTTTGCCGCGAAAATATTCATTTGCTTGTGTTTAATCACGAGACAAAAAGCAAAATGGAGAAACAACGCCGATTATAATGATTTCCGTTTTTATATCCTTTTAACTCTTTAATTCGTTTATAAATACAACAAATATGTTAAAGTTAAATAAACACAGACGACATTACCCAATTAACTATCAATAATCGGACAATGACGATATGTTTTTTTTTCTATTTCAGACAATGTGGATTGGTGATGTCGTCTGCACGCGAGTCTTCAAACAACAAGAGTAGCTCATTATATTTTATCACTGATGTTCACGTGACATGATCACGGGACATGCTGCTTAGTGATGAAGCATATCAGAATAAATACAAGTGACAATATGAAAACTAAAGTTATGGTAGCATAGTTCTGCGAGCTAGATATCCACATTGCCACTTCATAATTTGACATCAAGAACGTATGGTGACTTGGTGACTTGTTCTTCTTGAATAAGTCAAATGCAGTAAAACCTGTCGTAAGTAGCCAGTCAAGAAAAGGGGCAAAATGGCCTTTTAAGACAGGTTGTTGCTTAATACAGGTAAGTTGCTCCAAAAGCATAGAAATGGGGAATAACCAATGTGGCTGTTTAAGACAAGCCGCTACTTAATAGAGGTGAACGCTTACACAGGTTTGACTGTAATTATGGTAACATCACCAAGGGATTAGCTGGTTATAAGTCAGTTAGTGCCATGTCCTGCTACCAGCGGTTTAGTTTAACTGACGTCGACATCAGCGTTCTGATGATACTTGGCTAATTATGGAAACTATGGCATGCGGAATGCTTCGGATTTATAAGAAGTGAAATCCATACTGCATAAGTTGACTTCCCAGCCGATTATCTGTGACGTCGACATCAGAAATTATTGGAAGGACGGCGCACTAATTGGATTTTTAGCCAGTTAAAGCCTTAGTTATGTGAATATAGTCATTTGACCAAATGACTTATGGGTGATGATGTCAATATGATGAGTGAGATATCGAAATCATATCAACGCCTAAAGTTTATCTTCGTATTCAGACAATTGTACTGATGGAAAACATTTATATAAACGGTATTACACTTTTATAAACTGCAAATCAGTCAGAACTATGAAAATTGTCTTTTAGTGTTAATGCTGCGTTTGTTTACTTTAAAAATAATAATATAAGATGTTTTGCGACCAAAATATGCATTGCTTATAGCTTGAAAACATATTTTGCATATCAATATTGTTTTTATCAAGTCTATTCAATTTGTCTGTCTGTCTATCTGTCTGTCTGTTTGTCTAACGCTCTCTCTGACGCTCTCTCTCTCTCTCTCTCTCTCTCTCTCATTTCTCTCTCTCATTTCTCTCTCTCTCTTTCTCTCTCACGCACGCACACGCACGCACGCACGCACACACACACGCACACACGCACACACACACACACACACACACACACATTAACTCATTTCAATTCAAGTTGTTTCTGTCTTACGTTTAGACATTTGGAACAACAATGCATTCAAGTCCCGATTAATACGTTGAAATATTTTTATCTTGTGCTCACTGATGGACATCAGATAACAGATAATTTAATCATTTCTGTCTCACCTTTTATGACTTTACATATTTCACCGTAGAATCACATACTTTAAAATCCTCTCTTTGATCGCTGTTATATGTAAGGCTAACATATCTTATATAATTCCATATTTATCAGACGCCATGCACTTATTTGACATGACCTGTTCAAAGACCCACCGTTGGTGTTCTTTTTTCATGTTGCGATAAATGTTATTGAATTGGCGACATTCCAATGTAGCATTTAGTTGATTTTAGTCATGGCGAAGTCAAACCATTGATTTTATTTCTATGTTACGTTAAAATATGTAAAATGCTACGCAATATACTCTCAATTAATATCATATCTTTGTATATATCTAACGATAGTTTTAACACAACTCTCGTAAAACCTCATGCTAAGTTACATTTCTTTGCTACGTTATTAGATTTAATACATTTGGTTTTAATGTCATATCTTTCTAACGTTTATTTTGACATGACATTTCGTTAAGCCTCATTTTCATTGTTGTAACGTCTATGCTGCGCTGAAACTCTTACGTATGTAATACTTGTATATCTGTTATAGAACTGTCTCATTGTTTTGAACTTCTCTTAATGGAATGCACATTTATCTGACGACGATAAAGGGTTTGACACAAGAGTCGTTAAATACAGTACATTGGAATTTACATTTATCCGACGATAAACGGTTTGACAGATTTGCCACAAGAGTCGTTAAATACAATACATTGGAATTTACATTTATCTCACGATAAATGGTTTGACACAAGGGTCGTTAAATACAATACATTGGAATTTACATTTATCTGATGATAAATGGTTTGACAAAAGGGTCGTTAAATACAATACATTGAAATTTACATTTATCTAACGATAAATGGTTTGACACAAGGGTCGTTAAATACAATACATTGAAATTGACATTTATCCATCGATAAATGGTTTGATACAAAGGTCGCTTAATACAATACATTGGAGTTTACATTTATCTGACGAAAAATGGTTTGACACAAGGGTCGTTAAATACAATACATTGGAGTTTACATTTATTTGACGATAAATGGTTTGACACAAGGGTCGTTAAATACAATACATTGAAATTTACATTTATTTGACGACAAATGGTTTGACACAAGGGTCGATTAATACAATACATTGGGATTTACATTTATCTGAGGATAGAGGGTTTGACACAAGGGTCGTTAAATACAATACATTGGAATTTTCATTTATCTATTGATAAATGTTATGACATAAGCGTCGTTATATACAATTATATTGAATCTATATTTATCTGACAATACATATTTTGACACCAGCGTCGTTGGTACAATATATTGAATCTATAGTAATTTGACGATACATAGTTTGACATCAGTATCGTTAGATTCAATAATATTGAATTTATATTTATCTTCCGATAAAGTGTTTGTAAACGTCGTTAGATACAATGATTAGTGTCATTTTTAAGTTTCAACATTAAAATGAAACACACATTAAAGTTGTAGTTGTGTGTGTTTAAGATTAATGTTATGCGTGTTATGCTCAAAGCTTCAATAATTTCATGAACATTATTTATAAACAATGTATTAATATTGTATATGGCTGATTTATTCATTCGGAACATCGCTCGGTCATTTCCGCCTAACACACGCGGAAATGGCTGAACGATGTTCCGATTGTGATTTATTTACTGTTAAGTTTTTGTTAATCATATTTCAGCACTTACCACTACTAATGACGTTTACTTTATATGTTTGTTCTCTGTTATGCTTTGTGTAATAAATAAATGTGATGTTGTTAAAGAAAACTGATTTCTTTGTTTAGGGGTTTTCTTTTTTTGTGAAGCGCGTGCCATGTTTCAGTGGTAGAGCATTGGATTCTTAATTTGAGGATCGCTGGTTCGATCCTTCCCCACGGCTATGTGTGGTGTTCTTGAGCAAGGCAGTGTATACGGATACTCTTAGTACAGGTTCTACACAGTAAGACGCCAGACATGTTTTGTATAAGTTGTACGTACTTGTTTCATACCCAATGTAAAATTAAAGCAACTGATTTCTTTAAAATTGATGATATACGTATCAATTGATAGGAATATGCAATCACATTAAGTCGTATGCAATTTTATTACGACCAATGTTACATGACAGAAACTTTAGTTTTCATTTCTTTTAATTTACTTAGTCAACATACATGTTAGCTAATGTGAGGTTTAACGCCATTTTCAACACACTTTAGGCGGCACCTTTTAGACCATTCGGCCACAGAGGACCTTTCTCATTCAAATGTAATCAAGATTAGAGTTTAGGTTAAAGGTTAAAGCCTGGGTCCCACTGTCAAGGGTGTACCACGGTTCGGGTCAAGGTTGTTGCCGGTTAGTCGAGATCACTAGCGCGGGGTGATCGTTAAAAAGAAATGCAACTTTTTTTTATTATAACTACGGAGTTGGTATTTAGGTGTTTCAACACGTTTTGGTAAGGTTTATTATGGTGTGTAAGCTGGAGGAGCAAGGTATCACTAAGGATACGCAACGGTTTTGTTTACGGATACAAGGACACAGACGATTTTATACGATTAGTCGCGTTCACGTTACGGCTCTGGTTAGCTTAAATACGATTACAAACGAATTGCATAGGATCGTGGCTACTCCAATGTTACACAAGGAAGTTTCAAACAGTGGACACTCCCCGGTTGATTACGGATGTCCACGGTTGTTTGCAGATGTACATGGTTGTGAACGTTGATACTTCACATTTCTCCACGGATGGCCAAAGTTGATCGTGGATGTACAGGAATGTGGGTGGTTTTCTCCAAGGATGGCCAAGGATTATCAGCCGTGGTTATCCGTAAGGCTGCTCCTTGACAATGTGATTTAGGCTTAAGTATTTCGCCATATCAAATACTAACTAAACGATTTGATGTAGCATATCACTGACAATTTAAGGTATTATCTAATGGTTGTTACAAAATATATATCTAAATCCGACTCAGTATATTCGCTTACATATACCTAAATACTTAAAATCTTAAACCTAAGAAAAGCAGTCAGGTGATCTGGATTTAAGCATGACTCTAGCAAAGCTGTATATAAGTTCATTCATATTCATTTTATAATAGATAAACAACCAGTCAAAACTAAGTTAAAATCATAAGTATTGAAGAAAAAATATTATAATCATGGCGTTCATGTCTTCCGTCATATAGCCGGGCTTCTGTTTTTGCTTAAATACTAAAAAAAAACTTAATTTTGACTGGTTATTTATCAAATTTAATAAATACCAATGAAATCATGTATATCATGTATAGTTTTACTGGAACCAGTCTAAAATCATGATCAACTGGATGCTTTTTTATTAGATTTAAATGTTTAAGTATGTAAGTTTATAGTCAAACAGGCACCCGGTCATGGTATGCCAGTCAAACAGTCCAAACAGGGAACATACAGACGACTGCAAGACATTTATTTCGTCAAGCTTTCGAACAAATAACTAAAGAGAGTAACGTTTCAAGCAGTATCAATGTATAAATATTTACACTACTTGAAGAATACGTTGTTAATGTTATAATTGATTTCCAAGAAGCCGCAACAACAAAGTATGGCTGTAATTCAATTTGTTTTGTTTAAAAATTGTCAATAAAGCATTGGGATTCTGAACAAGTATTATTCTACTGCTCCATAGAAACCATAAAATTAATGTTCCTCGTTTTTGAGTGAGTTCAGCTAATTCAAACATATTGATCAAAAACATTTGAATGGATTAATCGTTTCCTGTAATTCTATCTCACATAGTCTAGTCGTTGTAAAAACAATACCCGACTGCCAAGCCAACGAGAAATGAAAAGGCAACCTTAACGTTAAACAAATGATGGTTAATCAATAACCAACCCCTGGTTAACCTTCCAGAATCCTAGGAAACAGTGGTTAGGTTAACTGATCGTATGTCAGCCAGTGATGGCATAAAAATGACGCTAAATATTAAATCAATCAATCAATCAATCAATCAATCAATCAATCAATCAATCAAAAAAAGCAAAATTCTAATTTACTTTAAACATTGAATATAAAAATTTTAATACCGTAATAAGCGTGCTTTTTTTTAAATATAGCAGCCAAACGACGCATTTTCATTAACAACATACTTGTATTGATATACTGCCGCTTTTATTGATATACTGCCGCTTATTCATACTTTTGTGTCCCTTGTCACAAGGAATCAATTCTTACGAGTGGGTCAGTTACATAACAATGACATTTGAGCACGTTGATTGATCCGTTGCTTCAGGGAAAGTTTAAATGATGTCACAGTTTAGTAAGCGTTCAATAGCTATGAATTGTGGGGCAAGCATGGAATTCCCTACATTTTCATTTAAAAAAAATATGGACCCGATTCGGGAGAAATCAGGGACTGATACAGACTAACAATTTTTCTTGTGGAATATACCGGACACATCAATAACTGGACTGGTCTTGTACACTCTGCTCGAAATTGTAGCGGTAAGAAACAACCAACAACCTTGTAAGCTACGCTGTACATGACAGTACGAGTTGATCTGGAGGTAATTTGCTATACATTATAACGACGTAATACGTCGAATACTCATTTCACATGGATGTTCATTTACATACACTCTTTCACGAAGCAGACGGTCATTTGTATTGACTTACCGATGCCATTTCTGTTCCTTTTTTGCTTAGACTTTGTTGACGGAAGTGCTGTTTTGAAATGTATCTTCAACTTCCGGAATATTGCTTGAGGAATAAATTATGCGAATTAGATCGTGCAAGCGTCTACGAAACTGCCCGAATCACGGCGAAGTCTTTTGAAACCGATATTTAAATGCTTATTTATGTTACTCGTATTTCTCTTTTTCTAATACATTTTCTTCAAATGTTTATGCGACAATAACAGTTTAAACTGCACAGCAACCGACCAGAGCGGAATTAGCTCTTATTATGATATTCACCGGTAAACACATAGAATGCCGTAAGATGGGCATAATGCATCTTTAAGAACTGTAATTAAACCAGTCCAGTTAGATAATAATCGATAGACGGTGTCACTACTAATTGCCTGGTATGGAAGATAACGATTGGTTATCTTATGACAACATTGGCCCACCATCAACACTCACGTCCACAAATCAATATATCAACTTTATACACACAAACTGACCCTACATGTATGTTTATAGTAATTTAACCGTTTGATGACCGTTCGGTTTTATTGAATATGTTCACGGGGGGAATACCCCTCACTAGCGCATACATGTTGTTATAGCATCAAGTTATGAAATCGAAGGCTAGCAGACGATCAGTTTACATAACCATTCTTTCCTGAGATCCTGGGAAGTTAACCAGTACTCGAGCACACCATCTCCGCAAGTAACTGATAACTTCCTCACTTGCATCAGCGATAAGAGACGCGATTCTGTATATAAATCATCGCGGGGACTGTGACCAGGCCGGGAACTCACCGACTCCTGGATTGATAACAATAGCGCAACTGACTGAGCTACCGTGTCTGGCTGCATACTTAATGAGATAAATAATGCCACACGGGACCAGAAAAAAATGATAACATTGAGTTAAAGTCCCCTAGAAACAAAGAGCGCAAACAAGAAAAGAAAATAGACTCGATTTCTTATTTTACAGATCACTGTCAATTTAATCATAGTTTATAGCTGGCCTTTAAAGGGACACATTTCAATTTTTCATAAATTTTCACTTAACTCCTTAATTGGTTATCTACATGTTGCAAATATATTATAACATTAATAAAGTACGTTTGCTGAACCTTAACTTTTTTTCTATTTAGGAAAGTGGCATTAGTAAATGGATGAAGTTCACAATTTTTTAACATATTTGCGAACATATTTCAAACTGACAATAAGTGTAACAAAAGTGTTTTGTTCTTCTTCTGTTTTATCGGTAAATATATAAAAGAAACAATTCCGAGAAAATATGAATTTGACGTATATTTTTAAAGTCTATTTATTTTTTTAAACTGTAAAAAAATTGTTCATAATTTCTAATATATGAAGTGTCAGACTATTATTTGGAAGATAATATCGTCATACGGTAATACGTTTTTTATGTGTGTTTATTTTTTTTGTTTGTTTAAATGGGGTTTAACGTCATTTTCATAACAATTCATGTTATAAACGGCAAATTAAGTTTTGTTTGTGGAGGAAGACCCAGGAATGAATCTGAAAAGAATCACCGTCCTCCCGAAAGAATCAAAAATTTGTTGTATAAATTTTGTAATGCGCCTCAAAGGTATCATCAACAATATCTTCGGGAAAATTATGTTTATCAGCGAAAAAAACTTGTTTATGGTAAAATGTCTCTAAATCGCTTTATAAATCATGTACAAAATTAAACCGGTTTTATATATGGCATGGGTTAACTCAAGATTTGAATTTTTAATAAAATGTTTCCATGCAAAGCTTTGCAACATCGTTACTTTAAATGATTAGCTAATGGATGTTATCAGTGTTCACGTGCATAATCTTACTTTGTCTTTATGCTAGGGTTGCCTGTTGAACGAGTAGGACATCTCAAGATCCGTTAAATGTCTAGTCTTGATCATCTGCGACGCTTGCTTTTCAAAAAGACGAACGTCTTGGCACTTGATCACGGCGTAAGAAACGTTTGAATCTGGAAGCAAGCTCTGTTTGGCTGTAACAAACACACCTCGACAGCGGTTATGTTTTAATAAAATTAAAACAATAAATTTATTCAGACTGATGTCATTGCAATTATCTTATACATTATGTAGTAATCTAAGTAAATAATCAAATATATATATATATATATAAAGCACACATCACAACGATAATGCTTTGAAATACTTTAGCAAATTACGTTACATTTTTGTTTAAGGCAGAATCCTTCAAGACAGTTTTTATTTCGAAAAACAAGCGTCGTAGATGATCAAGACTATTCAATGTTATTACAGCCTCAATAATGTGTGTCATTTAGTTCTGTCGGATTATAGAACGAAATCGACAATGTGTTTGGTCTGAGGGAAAATCAATGGATTAACCAATTTAATGAAATCCGCGAATAGCTGACGTTTCCAAGAACGGGATTAAGTATGATTGAAAGGTCACAGAGCTAAAACTGTCGTCAGAGAAAATAAAAACAATATTTCAGGATTAGATACGTCTTTGGTGATATTAAATTTACAATGATAATATATTACAGCTATCTCACACAAGGAATATAAAGTCTGAAGATATATATTACGTTTATTGAAATCCACAGCAGTGCTGTATTCTCTAGCCAAAGGAATACGTTAAGAGATGTCCACCCATATGATGTGCCTTGGCGACACCCCAACCCCATACAAATGAGACACATTATTTTGTTATAAAGATATTTATATTACATTTATTAAAATCCACAACAATGCTGTATTCTCTTTCCAAAGGAATAAGAGATGAAACCACCCATATGATGTGCCTCTGGGGCACACCCCATCCAAAGGAGAGAAAAAATATTCTGTTATAAAGATACATATTATTGAACGTCTTACACCAATTAATTTTCTACTGTTCTACATATAGAGACATACACTTCTGAAACACTGAACACATTACCAATGGTTCTTAAAGTGTTTTGTTTCTATTGATTGTCCTCTGTTTGTCAAAATATGCAGGAAAAGCATGGGGTTGACCGGATTGCTATTTCACAATTGTGATGTTTTGATGACACCCCTTCATTTTTGACAGTTCTGCCCATTTGTGACAGTGTATCACTACGCATCTTTAAACTGTTACATCTTCATCCAGCAGTACCAAATGTCATCCAAACTTGACAGAACTCATGGAAGTGTTGCAATGTTCCCATATGTACAATGAAATATAACCATTTTAAGCATTTTCAAAAATAAATGCCCAACCGATTAACACAGCTCTAATTGTTTGGGTGCAATAATCTTGCTACCGTCACTAAGGGGAGGTAATTGATAAGTGAGGCATATTACGTTAAGTAAAAGTCACAACAGTGCTGTATTCTAGGAATAAGCTGCACATATGAGGTGTGAACCACTATATGATGTGTCTCGGGGCTAGGGAGGGCCACATCCCGTTCCAAAGGAGAAAAACATATTCTGTTACAAAGATATATATTACGTTTATTAAAATCCACAACAGTTCTGTATTCTCTAGCCAAGGGAATAAACTGCACATATGAGGTGTGGATCACTTTATTATGTATCTCGGGACTAGGGGCTAGCAGAATGAATACTATCTAAACATATATTATCTCCTTTACAAAATAGTTTTGTACTTATAAAGCTATGAAAACCATCAGGAAACGTAGTATTCAAAAGACACCGTTAGCACAGCAGCACAACTACAGTCTATTATCAGAATAATCACACAAAGTAATTAAACAGAATAATTAGGATGTGTTCAAAATAAAGAAAGAGAAAAAATTCAATGGGATTGTTCATCGCCTTGGAGCGGTCAGTGACGACCGTAAGGATTTGGGACTGAATGGGTTTAACGCCATTTTCAACACATTTCAGGTTATATATGGCATATCCAGTTTTACTGGTGGAGGAAGACCTCAGACTGAGTCAGACTGAGTAGAACCACCGTCCTTCCGCAAGTAACTGGAAACTTTCTCACATAAAGTTTTTGGAGCGAGCGGGACTCGAACCTACGACCATAGCGGTGAGAGGTAAATGATCTTGAGACGGCGCCTTAGACCACTCGGCCACGGAGGACCCGATTTGGGACTGAGTAATGTCAACATAATATTTATAACAATAAAAAAGAAATTAATAAACGGTGTTTTACGGCACATCGACACATGAATAGGTTATTTTTTGCGTGCAAAGACAATCAAAGAAAAGTGACCGCAGCACAATTAAGTTGGCAAAACGATACAAGTTACCCCTCTTCAAATATGATACATAACATTCTCAACTAAATCTCAAATATGATAGATAACATTATCGAACAAATCTAAAGTCAACATGTAATTGTTCGTTTATAGTGAATATGTGAACTTGCCAATAATTATGTTTTTACCTGCAGTATATGTGCGTTGTGGCGAATAAACGTCAACCCAGAGTCAGAGATTCGTTTTTACTTGTATAGCGTGTATGTATAGTCTTTATGTAGAAATCAGCAGTTAAACTCAACATTTATAATTCCGTACGTTAAACATGTAAGTTGCATCAGTCATATAACCAAGCATTCATGATTATAAGAGCACCCATGTCTATGCAACTAAAACTGCATTTTACGAAGCGATTGTGGTAGAAAATGATGATGAATTAAATGGAAATAGTAAATCAATGTTAGAATATGATTTATTCGTGACTATTTCGGTTCGGATATTAAATTCCACCTCTTGAAATACCTGTTTTATTATTCGGGACGGAATTAACTCTTGAAACCGAAAAAGCCTTGAAAATATATTATAGTCTCAAACATTGAAGTTAAATTCGTTATCCGAGTATAAGAATTTCCTTGAACCTAGGTCTATTTAAGGTCTCACTGAAGAAATACCTCCCCTACATGACGGTAGCAAGATTATTGCGCCCGAGAAATTAAAGCTGTGTTATTTGGTTTGGCATCGTATTTTTGAAAATGCTTTAAATGCTCATGTTTTTTTTTCTACAGATGAGAAGAATTGATTATTGTCATGAGTTGCGCCAAGTTTGGCTAACACTGGATGCTGTTAAATGAAGATATAACAGTTTGAAGATGCGTAGTGATACACTGCAAGAATTGAACAGACTTGTCAAAAATGAAGGGTTGTCCTCAAACCATGGATATTGTGAAAAAGCAACCTGGTCAACCCTATGTTGTTTTCTACATATTTGGAGCGACAGATGACAAACTTAGGAAACAATGTCCTTTCAGAACCATCAGTAATGTGTTCAGTGTTCCAGAAGTGCATGTCTCTATATGTAGTACAGTGCAAAATTAATTGTTGTGTGAGACGTTAATCTAAAGGCATGATACAAGATGATAAAAGAATGGTCTGGAAAATTAAACTATTAAAGTGTTTACAACGAAAACTAAACATTTATTCCGAGAAATAATTTGCTTTTTATAAGATAATAAGTTTGAACTAAAACGCATGCAAACTTCTTTGAGTTCTTTCGTTTTTTGTTATATTAAAATGAATATTTATCGTGGTAAAGTGGCGGTAAGTGAACCATAAGACGACACTGATGTGCAGACGTTACATTATGCCAGCAATTTATAAGCCAGCAGTGAAGTTGCTAATAAAGGAAAAACGTAGCGGGTAGTTGTGCTTCAACGATTTTAAAGGGAACTGTTGTCATTTCAATTTACAATTTTATACATATTTGTAAGCAAACTGGGGGTAAGCTGTCAGCTCTGTACATTGTACAAGCAATATAACTCTTTTCCTTAAATACTAGTATGATGCTCCAAATATGCAGAAAAAAAATTTCCTCTTTCACAAATTTCAAATAGTTAAATAATACTACTTTCATTTGTTTGGTAATCTCCCTATTTATTACACACCTTCAAACTGTCATAGTTTTATCCAACAGCAGTCAATGGCATCTTAATCTGACAGATCTCCTTTAATGAAAGAAATAACCAAAGCAAGTTACAAAATAATATTTACAACTGATGTGATTTATAGCATGTATATACCTTAAGCATACATATGGTTTAAAATCATTTTAAATTAATATTCCATTTTAAACAAAACTCTAACATTCCCTTTATCTTTCTATAGCACTCATATATGTATTATAAAAATTGAGATGCAACAGTTCCCTTTAAACACAAAAATGTTGCAATTGCTTCATAACATTGTATTCTCCATCTTACCAGACAGCCTTACAGATTATGATATTCAACAGAAGGCGAGTTTGCTTACATACAATTTCAGCACTCCACTCGAACTGACGTGAATTGGATGCGAGTCATTGTAAACTTTACTGTTTCTTAAATTGTTATTTTTTGTTTTACAAAAATGAATATATCGTGGATGTTATTGGCGTTCTGTGCTTCAGGATTATTGGGAATGTTAAACGGAGCCCCGGTGAGTGATTCCACAGAGATAACGTTCAACAGTGCTAGCCCTAATGGAAAAACGATTTTTGACTTGGGGACAGAATTTGACAAACCTTTACTGAGATTGGTTGGGAGAACAATATTAAATATGGCAGAAGCAATAGATAAGATGAACAAGAGCATTGCGGAACATAGGCAAAATGAGAAACACGAAATGTTTGAAGAACTGTGTCGTCTCCATCCGTGTACAGAGTGGTCAGACTGGACAGAATGTCCTACAAAAATGAAAGGAGAATTCAGTATGGTCACCCGAAACCGGACATGTGGATATAATACAACCTTGTGTACGTCAACCAGTGGAAGTACAACTGAGGCTGAGAAAATGGTTTGCGAAGGGATGTGTTTCAAAAACAATACATTAACAAAAAACGGTTTCTGTCTCAAACTAGTTGAAACAAAAATGGATAAAGACGCTGCTGAATCGACCTGCCAACTTGACGGAGGTCACGTGGTGAATATAAACTCACAAACTAAATCGGACGATGTTGACGAAATTCTAAAAATCAAAGGTATTGGCAGTGAGACTATCTGGCTAAATGGAAGAAGAACGGATACGAGCTCACCGTGGCAATTCACGTATGAGACGACCCTAACGAGTTTCTCCAACTGGCAGTCGGGCGAACCTTCTAACGGGAATAACGAACTGTGCATGGTTGAAGATACATCAACAAAATACTGGTATGACAGACAATGCGCCCAGTCATATATGTTCGTATGTGAGACGCCTGTATAAACGTTACCAGTATACGCTAGTCTCGAAATATTGCTACGAAAGTAATACCTATGGTATCAATTGCAACAAAAAAATGCTTCGCTTTCAATGTAATTGTGTATAGTAATATGTCTTCAAACACAATTAGCTTGCCCAACAAATGTGTCACCAATTATACATGGTGTTCGGGAAAGTTCATAGACACGAGTTGATTACAATTTGTTCGTTTCCTTTATTCATTAAAAATTATGTAATGGATATATTACCGAACGTTGCTATTTTAAACTGTAATACATTCGTACCAAAATGACAGTTAAAATTATTTTCACCGGGTAAAGGACACTGTTAAAAAGCAGTATGCAAAATAAATACAAATGATACATATTTGATTATTTTAAATATACCACTATGCTTGGACATATTTGCTGATGGTTGAAAGATGTTTTTTTTTTTTTTAATTAAGTTTATTTTTTTTTACAATACACAAACATAATACATACATTCAATAAATGATCAAATGATATCTAAGTAACAGAATAATATAATACATGTTTATAATACATTTATGCATCCCAAAAAAAGTTTTTGATCATAGAGATGAGTGTAAATATAGAATGAAAGGAGGATAGAAAGGAAAAGAAGAAAAAAAGAAGAAAAGAATTAGAGACAGAATCTATCCTACTATTTGAATACGTGCGCTGTTGTGTATATTTTTTTCCCTTTCGTCTATGAACCAATAACACAGTGGGTCAATGGACAAAAATGGATTCAGAATTATCAAAATCTTACCATTTTTCGTTGTGGGCATCTAATTTATCCTTTTTAGGAGCTATGATTTTTTCTATCTCTATTCTTTTTTGTAGATATTGTAAAAAGCATTTGTAGTTTAGGATGGTTTTGTTATATTTATTAGAGAACATGAAATATTTTGCTATAATTAATATAAAGTTAACAATTTTATAATCTTTTTTTTTTAGTTTTGTGATACCAAGCGAAACGCTTTTGTAATCCAGAGTTAACGGAAGGCCTTTTGCTCTCAAAAGATTTTCGATTCTATTCCAGAAGTTTCGACTTACTGGACATTCCCAAAATAAATGAATAATTGTTTCCTCGTGCATATTACAAAAATCACATAAACTAGAATTTACTATTTTACATTTTAATAAGAAACGGTTTGAAGGTAGAATTTTCATTAAATATTTATACTGAAAATACCTTAACTGTGTATCAATTGTGCAATTTATTGCTATATTATACGTTTTCTTCCAATTTATTGCGGAGAATATAGCTTCCCATTTTTTCTGAGGTTTTATTTCTATACTTATCCCTTCTTTTTGAATTTGCTTCGAATACAAAATGTTATTTTTTGTTTTATTGTCATTAATTGTATTTATGAGATATTGTGGATTATTATTTGCATTTATACTTTCATCCTTAAGCTTATTTTTCCACTGCGCAGGTAAACTATTAATTAGAATGTGATATTTAAAGAAGTCAGTATTTTCAATATTGAAATACAATTTAAAATCATGAAACGATAGAAAGCTTTTTTTCTATAGTCATAAATGTGTTCTATAAATGTTACACCTTTATCAAACCAATTTTTATAAAACAACATTTTTAATGATTTTTAATGCAGGAATTATTCCATATTATCTGTTTTGAAATAGTTTCAGTTTTGTGATCAATTTCCGAATAATTTAATTTTGTCCATGATTGTAATATTTCCCGCAAAAAATTAGATTTAATATGCATGTTTTTAACATCCGAATGTTTTATATTCATTTTAAAGACTAATTCCCCTCCTAAATCTTCCAATTCTTTTATGTATACTTCTTTCCATTGTCCTTTATTTTCTTTATCTAAAATTCTTTTTATCCATTTCATTTTTAAAGAATTTATGTAAGCATCTATTTCTATCATCTTTAACCCTCCTTTTGAATAGTCTTGTATTATGATTTTTCTATTTATTTTTTCTGGTTTCCCATCCCATAGAAATTTAAACATGGTATCTTTAATTGTTTTGATAATATCTTTTGGGGGAAATTCAAGTATTGTTAAGGGATAAATGAGTTTTGGCAGTGCAAATGTTTTTAATACTGAAATTTTTCCAATAAGGGTTAAATCATGCCTTTTCCAATTATTCATACATTTATAAAATTGTTCAAGTTTTGGAATTAAGTTATTTTTTAAAATATCGTGTTTGTTATTTTTAAAAACCATCCCTAACGTAGAAGCTTTATCAGAAGTCCAGTTAAAATTCTTTTCTTTATTACAAGAGAAATCGGTATTTTTAAGTGATCCATAACGCAATATAGTAGTTTTTTTCTTGTTTAGTTTTAGACCAGATAATATGCCAAAATGTTCAATATTTCTTATTAATGATTCCATTGATGTTCTTGACCCATCTGTAATAAATGTAGCGTCGTCTGCAAACATAGTGTTTTTTATTTCATTTGTTTCCATTTTAATACCTTTTATTTCTTTATCTTTGTTTATAATATAGGATAAAATTTCGATTGCCGTGATAAATAAATAGGGTAAAAGTGGGCATCCTTGACGTACACCTCTTTCTATCTTGAAGAATTCCGACATATGTCCATTGTTATAAATACAACTTTGACTATCATTATAGAATAATGTTATCCACTGTATAAAAGAATTACCAAAATGAAAAGCTGCTAAAGTTTTTTTCATAAAATCATGATCTAAGCTATCAAACGCTTTTTCAAAATCTGCAAAAACCAGACATGCCGGAATATTTGTTTCATTAGTAAAATCTATTACATCAAAGAGTAAACGAATATTTTCTCCTATATACCTATTTTTTAGGAAACCTGTTTGACAATTACTTATAATAGTTGGTAGTACATTTTTCATTTTATTAGCTATCGCTTTTGTCGCTATTTTATAGTCAATATTCAACAGTGTAATAGGTCTCCAGTTGTTTAGATTTGTTAGTTCTTTATCTTTCTTTGGTAAAAGAGAAATTAGCCCTTGTTTTTGGAGTTGTGTTAGATGACTTGTTTCAAATGATAAATTTATTGAGTCTAAGAAAAATGATTTAATATCATTCCAAAATATTTTATAAAACTCTGTGGTAAGTCCATCAGATCCCGGGCTTTTATTATTGTTCATTTCTGTTAAGGCTGCAGTGCATTCATATGACGTTAATTTTCCTTCACATGTATATTTTTGATTATCTGTTAACTTTTTAAAATCCCCATTATTAAAAAAAATCATTGCTATCTATTACATTTTTATTTTTCTTATAAATCTTTTCATAAAAAGATTTTGTTTCTGATAAAATTTCTGGTGTTTTGGTAATTTCTATGTCGTTCTTGATAAGCTTGGATATATTTTTATTTTCAGCATTCTTTTTTTCTAGATTTGAGAAGTACTTTGTATTTTTTTCTGCTCCTTCAATCCATTCTGCTTTTGCTCTGATTAAAATGCCATTTGTTCGTTTTTTATTAATGTTTGATAACTCTTGTTTACATTCATTTATTTTTTCTAAAAGTTCGTTATTGTTTGTATCATTTAATAAATCCATTTCCAATTTGTCGATTTCTTTTGTAAGATTATTTTCTATCTCAATACTATCTTTCTTTAATTTAGTGGAGTATTTTATTGTTTCGTTTCTTATTGATCCTTTTATAATTTCCCATTTTGTATTTGCATTTGCTTCTTTATTTATTTCAGCTATATATTTAATAATATCTCGGATTTTTTTTGGTAGTTGTTATCTAAAAGAATGCTATTATTGATTTTTGAAATAACCCGGACCTCTTTGTTCATTTAAAGGACTAAACGTGAAATATACTAGTGAGTGGTCTGATCTGATTCCTGAGGAAATTTTACATTTTGTTGTTTTGTTTATTATGTTTGATGACGTTAAAAAATAATCAAGCCTACAAAATATTGGCGGTTTATGATTTGAATGCCATGTATAATGATTCGAGTTTGTATTAAAAACTCTCCAAATATCATTTAAATCATATTCATTTATTAAAGCATTTATTTTTTCTCTGTTTTTTTTGTTAGTGTTTGTTCGTCCATTTTTCTTATCTTTTTCATTATCAATTATGGTATTGAAATCGCCCCTATTATAAGTGTCTGATTCTCATATTGATTAATTATATCTTCTAAACTTAAAAAAAATTCTGTGTCGTCATTATTTGGTCCGTAAATATTAATTAAAACTATTTCCATTTCATTAATGTGAATTTTTAAAACTTGCATTCGCCCAGAAATAACTTCCTTGTATTCTAAAACAGTGAAAACTATATTAGAACTAAATACGATACCTTTACCAGTACTGTTTGAACTATTGCCACTAAAGTAAGCATTGCTTCCCCATTCTTGTTTCCATTTGTCCATAAATTCTTCTTTATAATGTAGTTCTTGCAAAAAACATATGTCATATTTATTATGCTTTAACCATTCGAAAATCTGACGTCTTTTCCTATATTCACCTGCACCATTCACGTTAAAGGTGCAAACTTTTATATCCATAGCCATTTATACATGAGCAGGAAGAGAAAGCGGTTCACAACAGCACTATGTGCATTTCTGCAGCATTCAAACAGTAGGAACAGATAAGTCGAGTAAAGGAGTAGGTCAACAAGTAAAGAGAATAGCGTCATATATAGTTTTAGTGTGAATAAGATTAACATATTTTTACAGAGATAAAACTATAGCTACAGTTAAGCCTTTTCCATAACAGTTACTTTTTTTATCCACGTATAATTTTAGTCCGACATTTGCAATAATGTTTTTAAAATATTTATTACTTTTTTTTTTTTAAATCCTTTAAAATTATTTTCATATTGTATAATTATTTAATTGTGTATATAACACCTTTTCCCACTTTAGATAATCATTTAGGTTCCAACTCCATGTCTGTATTAATACGTATACAAATAAATATGTAAACATTTTAAAGAACAACGTAAAACAAAGTTGTGTTACTAACAAAAATCCCTCTACATTCGTATAGAGTCTTGGACTAAAACATTTTAAAAGACTTCATACTTTTTTCAGTAACGAAATTTTATCAAAAGAACCCAGCATATGTCATATGTTTTTTCCACATAACAAAAGGTACATCAAAAAGTTGTTCTGTTTAGAAACCGTAGTATATAAACCATATCATATTTTACATATGTTTATACTGTCACATAACATCAAAAAGTATACCCACATAACAAAATGTTTGTACATATGTGAATATACATTATTATATTGATATTCACATTTTACCTTGCCTACATTTTCCAATATTTTCTCCTTTGTTATTTTAAATGTCTAATAGTTAAACAGAATCATATAATTACTTATGTTTGTATTGTATAGTAGCTCCATCTTCTTTTATGGTAAAGTCATGTGCTTATACATTTTAAAAACTGTATCAATAACCTGTTTCATATTTTTACACATACCAAAAAAAAGTTCTCCTTTTTTTGAATACATGTATCAGCACATACATGTATACCCACTTAACAAATTATTTTCTACACATAGGGTATTATATTAATAATCATATTTAATCTTTGCTTACACATATTAACAAAATTTTCCCCTATCATTTTTTAAATGTCTAATAGATACACCTTATCCTATTTTTACTTATGTTTATATTGTCACATACCTGTTTTAAAACCCTAACAGATGAAACCGTACCATATTTTACATATGTTTTCATTGTCATATATTATCAACATATATAACTACATAACTAAAGTCTTATTACACATGTGTGACTATACATTATTGTATTGATAGTCATACTTTATCTTGCTAACACTCATATACACACGTAATTATATTTTAATATTTTGATAGTCACATTCCATCTTTGCTGATACATAACAAAATAATTTTTATTTCAAAGAACCATTGTTAATCTGTATTACATAATATAAAACCATGTACACATGTAACCATAATTTTACCACGCACCCGTAAATGTACATTAATTACCTGGTCGTCATATTATTACGTTACAAAATCATAATTATTCTGTTTTTTGTAATTATTATGTTACAAAATCATAATTTTTTTTTTTTTGTACTTACTCAGTAGTTAGGCCGTACCTCTGTATTTCAATCACATAATCGGCTAAAACATATACATATATATATATATATATATATATATATATATATATATATATATATATATATATACATACACTTATACATACACATACATATACATACACTTATACACATACACATACATATACTAATATGATATCACCCATATTACAAGCACAGAAATAAAGTATCAACCTATTGACTTAATTATTGGTTTAGTCCTCCTTAATCTTCCCCGCTTTTTTTCTCTTAGCGAAACGAAATAAAAAGAGTTGCAAGAGGGAAATTAATTTCATATATCGTACACACATTCTAACGTGTATTCATCTTTACAAATCTTGCAGAAAACGAAACGCAAGATTTATATTTGTGAATATTACGTTTATACTTTTAATAACATTGTTTAAATAAGCAAACGGACTTTTAAAATTGTTTATCATAAACAAAAATAATATATATATATATACAAACATCGCTTACATTTATTTTATAAGCCACGTAAAATTTTGTCTATTATGGTATGTTTTTGTTTTTTTTATATTTATTATGATAGTGCTGTTTTTATACCATTTAAAATAATGGTTGCTTCATATGTATTTAAACCACACTCATACACGATTTATGTCCCTTTTCTTTGTAAAATGTATCTGACCGTTATAACTTTTCTATCAATATTTTTAACACAGGTGGTCCATCGAGATTGTGACAACACCGTTTGAAGTGTTTAAATGTTACCGAATCGGTATTTTCCTCCGATATTTTGCCTAAAGCGTGACACTGTAAAATAATTATATCACATACTACACTGTATCGAAAAGTTTACTTTTGCTTCTTTTGTAATACTTCGGCTGAGGTCTTCTTTGCCGGCCATGGGGGATTTAACCACGTGGCATACTGACTGTATGAAACGATTTCTGGTTTGTTTCCTTCTTTTGTTTTTTTGTATAGTTTGCCCTCAAAAGACCATGCTCTTTCTATCTTATCGTTACATTTTAATCGCATTGATGACAACACTTCTTGGTTAAGACGCGTCAGGTCTTCATTTATGTAGACTCCTGAATTTTTTAGGAGTTTTGCATGTGAGATGTTACTTTTTACTTGACGCGACACAAACTTTACAATTATCGGTCTATTTTTACCTGGAGTGTGTTTTCCAAGCCGGTGAGCTATATCTATTTGGTGCACAGATATCCCAAGTTGCATTTTCTCATTTAGAAAATTGGTTACGTGCCATGCTGTTTCTTGTGATATGGCCCGTCGTTCTGAAGGCCCGTTATACGCATGTTGTTTCTTCGTCCGTATTGCTCAATGACGTTTAGCCTTTCTTTACTTTTTTCTGACTCTACTTTCACTTCTTCTTTAACCTTCTGTATTTCTTCATTTTTACTGTTTATTTCATTTTTCATCTTATCTAGTTCGACTTTTAACTTTTTATTTTCCACAACTTTATCATGTAGGTCACCTTCTAGAACGTCTACTCTTTTGGTGATTGACTCGAGAAATTGATCTTTCATTTCTCTAAAGATGTCTTTTATTATTTCTCTAAAAATGGCTTTATCGTCTTTTGTCAGCATTTTACTTAATTTTTCGTTCATTTCATCGAGTTTTTTTTCAATAGACATACTTTCATGTCGTTCTGCCATTTTGTCTTCTTGAGTTTCTATCTGTTCAATTTTTTTTCTGCTTTTTATTCTTGTTTTTGTTTTTAGTTTTCTTATTAAGCTTCTTCCCACCTTCGTTTATGTTTTCTACTATTGTTTCCAGACTATTGTCCCAATCACTAATGCTACTAATGCTGGAATCATCTAATCTCTTACGCTTGTCTTTAGTAGACATTTTTCACATTGCTTTTATAAATACCTGTGCGTATCTTTTGCCTCACAGTATACATTTGAATTGTCCGTGCGTGGGTCGTTTACTATTGTACTTTATCGTTTTTTTACTGTTAGTCATTCATGCACACATTTTCATGTTTATAACAATGGCGGCTCCCTGCGCTATATATTAGTGTTGATTTACATTTTATGTCGTCGACTTACAGCCATAATTGCTGTGTCTGTTTGAATTTTGAATTTGAAATAGAGTCTATACACATTCACAAACAAGCGTATCTACTTAAAAAAAGTTCTACCTCATGGTTTTTGCCTTAAATCCTCAAAATTATTCGACCGAAAATAAACACCACCGTTCTATTTACTTGACCTTGACCTTCTTTTCAAAAGAAAGATGTTGATAAAATTACTTTGGACACAATTGTCCGACTTTGCAACTAATTATTACAGGATTTATAACATACTTGTGTAGTTTTAAAGGGACATCATGCATTTTTGATCAATTGTTTTTCTCAACATTACTTACAAACTATATATATCTACATAACTGTATGCAGACACTTAAATCCGAATATTTTACAATTTTGAAAATTAGCATAACTTTGGCTAATGACTGGAAGACATCACATTCGAAGATTTGCAGTCATCTCGGACAATAAAGTCTAAATATATTAATAATTCCATCAGTAATTATACTATATAACAAAATAAACTGATTTGATGTATGAACATGATTAAAACGTATTTCAAAGTTACCTTTTATCCCTTTGAAGACAAATTTGTGTGATGCCAGTTTCTAATAATTCAGATGTTTAAGAAATATTATATGACGTATAGTTTACATTTATACTAGATTTGATAAAAGAAAATGAGTGAAATATATTTATTTTAAATAAACATTGACGTCAATGCCTTTGTAGACAACTGTAGCTGATACTCTATGAGATATTTATATTCATTAAGTGTATTGTTCTTTTCATTTATGCAACACCTACATCAAGTACTTGTTCTGGACTGGAATGCGTTTCACAAAACAACTGAAGACTTAAGCCATTGTTGGCGTAAACCAACAATTATTCATACTATTTATAATATTCATTCAAATCTACCCAAAGTTGGTTCAATCCATGCAGAAATGACACAGGATATAATTGTTTTAAACGTCGATCAATGTGTGAATATACAACGAAGACTGTTATTCTTTGAAACGCAGCCCAAGTTTATAATATTTGTAAGCATGCATTGTCTGTAAGATCACAAGCAATTTAATTTTCTTTCATCTCCTGTAAATGTGTAACTTGTAACTATTTTCAAAAACTGATTTTAATATTATGTAAAAATTTACTATTGTCAATTTGAAATAGTCGTGATTCAAAGTCATATAAATAAAAAATGTTTTAACTATAAAGATATAAATGATAATTAAAAGTTGTTAGCACTAAAATATCTTGTAATATTTGGTATAAAAGTAATATTAAATGGACAGCAGATGCACCTGTTAACTTAATTGCATTGTTATTCTTTATCATCTCATCTTTGTACTATGGGATGATTTCCGCAGGAAGAATTGAGAAATAAGAAAACATAACAGAGAATAGCTTATTTCTAATATCCAAGGGCACGCAGGCCCATCTGGTACATGATACATGTACACTGCATAATATTGGGTTTAAAGGGAATTTATCAGGATCTTTCAAACTTTTAAAATTGGCCAAAAACATATTTTTCCAGTGTATCATGCTTAAATATACTCTCTGACCCAACATTGCCAAAATGATATATATTAAAACATGCCAAAATAATGTATTAAAAATTGATTTAATAACTTAGCTACTCTAAAACAGATTTCCCGCCAAAAAGTGCAACATATTTTGTGACGCATAAAATGAGTCACGTGATATACTTTTGACTTCAATTTGATCCGTAATGCATAATGGCGGATCCAGAATTTCAGTTAAGAAGAGCATAACACAAAATCTGAACGGGCACATATCTATTTTTAGGAGAAATATAGTGCATAGGAGTTTATGGGGGCAGAGGTGTACGCTGTTTTTTTTTAAAGAGTAGATCCGCCATTGATACAGGCTTACACGTAGTAAAAATTGTTTCATCTAAGAAAGAGTCCGAATGATGTGAAGCATTATTACGTGCTGTCTATTTTTAGAATGATGATTTTGTTTCAAGTCTATCACTCCATTTTAGATATCGATTTTGTTACGTTTTAATGGATTTGATTTACCAAACCATTCGGATTTCATTTATTAACGATAACGAGACACTTTTTATCCATTTTGATAATATTTTATTTATTTAAACCATTTTTAACGTTTTTTGCTGATATTCTCCCTTTAACAGTAATATTAAATGGACAGCAGCTGCTACTGTTAACTTATGTATATGTCATTGTTATTCTTGACTATCCCATTTTTACCATGTGCTGATTTCCGCGGGAAGAACTGAGAAATAAGATAACATATACTTTAAAAAGGCAAATATGTATATTGTATCAAGTCTAGACATGACATGAATGACAAACCAAGACAATACTTTCTTACCTTGTTTTTCAATTTTATTCCAACAAGTTCACCACTTTAAAACACAAATATATTAAATTAATTGGTTTTGTAACATATATGAACAGATAAAATTATCTGGGGTTTTATATATTCAATATTCCAAAACTTACGTTGTAAATGCGTTAAGAATGTATACAACAGCGTAGCATTCAAAAAACACATTATCCACAGCAGTACCCACTTAATCTATCGAGGTATCGTGGTCTTGATCCCCCATCACGACTATGTTCCGCATAAAACGACACGTTATCTACAAATTCTAGTACTAGTTCTGTCAGTTACTAATTCGAGCGTAATTTGTCTAAATTTTATACATAAATAAGGTCAATAGTAATAACAACAAGATAAAGTGACACCCAAGGTCACTGTCTTGCAACAGATCGTAGAAACCACACCGCTGGGGAGCCAAAACCTGGTTACGGGTGCGGCTGATATTCCACTTGTCGTCACATCAACGTGATAATAGCAATAAAAGTCGTCAACCCAAAATATTCTCTATTCTCATACAAACACGGCAATATTCACAGGTGTATGGTATAATACACGACAACGCTCAGGTATATATATATATAGCTATCAGTTCATGTATGTAAATTTGTCCACCCTGTCCAGATGTGTTGCATGTAATTCCATAGTATAAGCTATGGTCAACACCAAATTTGTTGGTTTGGCAGAGGCCTTGATATTGTTTGCATTGTAGCTATATAATCTGAATCCCCAATTGGCAGCTGATTCGTAGTTGGTGATTCGCTGCGAATAACCAACAGGAATGTTTGAATTGCCTCCTGATGAATATACTCATGGTATTGAAGGAACAACACATGAATGGTGTATATTTTTTGGTATAAACTGTTTTTCTATAGAATTGATTTGTTGTTAAAAACAAATATCGATTTGAAAAAAATCCGAATCCCCAACTGGCAATAATGGTGTCCATTTGGACCATCGCGACATATTTTTTACATTAAGAAATGTCGAAACAACAAAACTAAAAATATGATAGTGAAAAGTCGAAACAACGATAGTGAGAAAATTGAAACTACGATAGTGAAATGTCGAAACTACGATGGTGAAAATTCGAAACTACGATGGTGGAAAGTTGGAACAACCAGACAACGAAACTACGATGGTGGTCAACAGTCGAAACAACCATGGTAAAACGTCGAAATAATTTCGATTTTTCATCATCGTAGTTTCGACTCTCACCATCGTATTTTCGTTGTTTCGACTTTTCAAGATCGTAGTTTCGAATTTCACCATCGTTGTTTCGACTTTTGTTCTTTCATTGTTTCTATTTTACACCAAGGTAGTTTTGTTGTTTCGGTGTCTGGACATTACTTAATATAATAAATATGCCGCGATGGCCCCAATAGGACACCGTATAACACAAAACTACATATGTACATGCATATATATATAAAGAAACAGGTGGTACTATACGTCACTGGACTTCAGTCTTCCCCGCTATAAAGACTTTGTTTTCTGTGTTATATGTACTCGGTGTCACAGCAATGCCTGTTAATTGTTTTGTATATGCCACTGTCCTATAATTTTAGTTATTTTTATAATGTAACATGTATTGGCATAGAAAAGTGTCATGATAAATCAAGTTATTACAACTTATACAAATCACGCTGGAAGATATGATACCGATTCAATAACGAACTGTTATCGGTTTATCAACAGTACTATCAATATTTACCGAACATTAACTTACGGAAATAGACGGAATATTCATGAGTGCCAATTAATCCTTTCGCACAGTATTGTTTTAACAGTAACATCATTATTTACGTTTAGACATCGACAATTAATTAACGGATATTGGCGGAATATTTGTGAGTGCCAAATAAATACTTAAGCACAATAGACATTTGATAGTACACGTAGCTTAATATATAGAGCAATGCACACTATTGAAACTTACTAGTGTCACAGTGTGTATGTAATCTGTAAGGAGACACTCGTATGTCAGCGGTCAGGATAGCTCAGACGGTAGAGCATTTACCCTGTAAGCGAAGTGTCCTAGGTTAGAGTCCCGGACTGGCTGCATATATTTCGCGTTCTGCCTAATTAGCGCACAACGTGCGGCTATGACTTAAATATATTCCGAGAAACCTTAACATGGTTCTCTGGTCTCTATGGTAATTCCAAATTAGAGAGATAATATGTCACAGTGTGCACGTTACCTACTAGGAGAGAAATGAATGTAATTTGTCCGGTTAGCTCAGTCAATTGGGCATTCGCTCTTCAAGTTTAAGGTCCCGGGTTTGAGTCCCGGACTGTCTGCATATGTTTCTAGTCTTGTGATACGAGTGCAGAAAATAAATTGTATTGTCAAATCTGTCCGAGTAAAAACTATGACGGTGAAATGTAGTTTACCTACATGTTATTACTTGGATAACACAAAAGCGACAACTTTCCCGGAATAAGTCTTTTCTTCTTCATACCATATTTTATATTCGCGCAAAGACAATCAATGAAAAGTTACTGCAGCACAACGAAGTTGGTAAAATGATACACATTATTCCCCTTCATATATGATAGATAACATTCTCAACCAACTCTAAATCAACATTTTATACGGTAAAAGTGAAAATGTGAACTTTCATATAATAATGTTTTTATATGCAGTATATGGACGTTGTGGCAAAAAAACCCCGTTAAACTAAACATTTATAATTCCTTACTTTAAACATGTAAGTTACCCAGTTGCATTAATTATGTAACCAAGCACTAATGATTATAAAAGCATGTCTATGTAATATATGGTAGTTTACACTGCCTATCGACAATCCTACAGACACTACAAACAAAACGAAGCGATTTTGGTAGAATATGACGATGAATTAAATTGAAATAATAATTTCAATGTAAGAAAATGAATGATTCGGGACTATTTCGATCCGCCTCTTGGGATACCTGTTTTATTAATCGGGACGGAATTATCTCTTGAAACCGAAAAAGCCTTGAACATATATTATAGTCTCAAACATTGAAGTTAAATTCGTTATCCGAGTATAAGAATTTCCTTGAACCCAGGTATATATTTAATCGAAAGTCAGGATACAAGACGATAAAAGAGTAATCTGGAAAATTAAAGTATTAAAGTGTTTACAACGAAAACTAAACATTTGTTCCGAGAAATGATTTGCTTTTTATAAGATAATGAGTTTGAACCAAAACGCATAGAAACTTCTTTGAGCTCTTTTGATTTTGTTATATTAAAAGAAATATTTAGCGTGGTAAAGTGGCGGTAAGTGAACCATAAGATGACACTGATATGGAGACGCTACATTATGCCAGCAGCGAAGTGACTAATAAAGGAAAAACGTAGTGGGTAGTTGTGCTTCAAAGATTTTAAAGGGAACTATTGTCATTTCAATTTATGGAAATTTTTGTAAGCAAACTGGGGGGGTAAGCTGTTAGTTCTGTAAATGTACAAGCAATATAACTCTTTTCCGTAAATACTAGTTTGTTGCTCAAAATATGCAGAAAAAAATATTTCCTCTTTCACAAATTTCAAATAGTTAAATAACACCACCTTCATTTTTTTGATAGTCTCCCTATTTATTACGATCTTCAAACTGTCATATTTTCATCCAACAGAAGTCAATGTCATCTTAATCTGACAAA
Organism: Panopea generosa; assembly: GCA_029582155.1. Taxonomy (NCBI): domain Eukaryota; kingdom Metazoa; phylum Mollusca; class Bivalvia; order Adapedonta; family Hiatellidae; genus Panopea; species Panopea generosa. The sequence goes on from CM055899.1 coordinate 2,463,666, forward strand.
TCTCTTAGAACTAGTTCAATCAACATTTTGAAACGTTACCACTTTAAGCATTTTGAAAACAAAATATGCCCAAGCAATTCACGGCGGCAAGCAAATTCCTACCGTCAATAAGACCATTGTTAGTAAGTGAGTAGTAATTTTAATGAAAGAAATAACCAAAGCAAGTTACAAAATAGTATTTACAACTGATGTGATTTATAGCATGTATACATCTGAAGCATACATATGGTTTAAAATCATTTGGAAATAAATGTTCCATTTTCAACCAAGTCCTAACAGTCCCTTTACGTGCAATGAACATTCACTGTTGATTAAGTGTTTCGTTCAGCGACATATGTCACAAAGGTAAAGTTTGTAATAATATTTTGAAAAATCGTTTTATGTTTGATTAACTATTGTGAAAGTTACACATATAGAAAATTAAACCTGTAAGTCTTGCTGGAATAATCAATACAAATCATCGAAATTCAAATCCCAAAAATCAGTAAAATAATCTAAAAAGGTCAACAAATATTTGCCATATGCTAGACTTAGCCTAGAAATATTCTTATTGTTTGGATTTCGATTCAATATTCCAACTTGTTATGGCTCATCATCAAATATGATACATCTGCACAATATGATCGAATTTTGGAAATGGTAAAATTGTTCATGGGCGTCTTTAAGTATTCGGTAAAAGAGACAGCGAAAATAGTAAGTTACACATGTACACATTTTGATAACGTTCAGTTTAACATCACATGTAAAACATGATTTTACATCTTAGACAAATCACAACCACCAAGGCTATATGAAAAGAACAAGTACAAGGCATTTACTGATAGTGTATCTTGCTTAAAATAATTATATTGATACTAAACCTGCATCAGCTGTTCAAGATCGCCAACTTTTATTTCATGGTTATAACATAAAATATACATTAATATAATAAGTATATATACACAACCATGTCATTATATTTAGAATTACAAGAGACTCTTTGCTTAAACACATTTTAGCTACTGTAGTGTATTCAAAATCATTACTTACATTAAAACTACGGTAATGTTAATATTTAAACAAAACACACTATCTTTCTTTAGCACTCATATGTGTATTATAAAGACTGAGATGCAACAATGTCCCTTTAAACACAAAAATGTTGCATTTGCTTCGTTACATTGTAGTTTCTATATTACCAGACAGTCTTACAGATTATGGTATTCAACAGAAGGCGAGTTTGCTTACATACAATTTCAGCACTCCACGCGAGCTGACTTGAATTGGATGCGAGTTATTGTAAACTTTACTTTTTCTTAAATTGTTATTTTTTTTTTTACAAAAATGAATATATCGTGGATGTTATTGGCGTTCTGTGCTTCAGGATTATTGGGAATGTTAAACGGAGCCCCGGTGAGTGATTCCACAGAGATAACCTTCAACAGTGCTAGCCCTAATGGCAAAACGATTCTTGACTTGGGGACAGAATTTGACAAACCCTTACTGAGATTGGTTGGGAAAACAATATTGAATATGGCAGAAGCAATAGATAAGATGAACAAGAGCATTGCGGAACACATGCAGAATGAGAAACACGAAATGTTTGATGAACTTTGTCGTCTCCATCCGTGTACTGAGTGGTCGGACTGGACTGAGTGTCCTGCAAAAATGAAAGGAGAGTTTAGTATGGTCACTCGAAATCGGACATGTGGATATAATACAACCTTGTGTACATCAACCAGTAGAAGTACAACTGAGACTGAGAAAATGGTTTGCGAAGGGATGTGTTTAAGAAATTATACATTCACACATAACGGTTTCTGTCTCAAAGTATTTGAAACAAAAGTGGATAAAGACGCTGCTGAATCGACCTGCCAACTTGACGGAGGACACGTGGTCAATATAAACTCACAAACTAAATCTGACGATGTTCACGAAATTCTAAAAAACAAAGATCTTGGCAATGCCATTATCTGGCTAAATGGAAGAAGAACGGATACGAGCTCACCATGGCAATTCACGTATGAGATGACCCTATTGAATTTCTCCAACTGGCAGTCGGGCGAACCATCTAACGGGGGTAACGAATTGTGCATGGCTGAAGAATCAATTAGAAAATGGTATGACAGACCATGCACAAATAAGTATAAGTTCGTATGCGAGATGCTTGTATAAGCATTACCGATACATGCCATTCTCGAAAGATTGCTATAAAAAGGATACATATAGTTTCAATTGCAACACAAAAATGCTTCGAGTTCAATATGCTTGTGTACTTTTGAATCAAGATAGGTATAGTGATAGGTTTCAAACACAATACTCTTATTGGAATTGAGATGAGCCATCTACGGTTGAGACATCATCACCAAGAAACCGGTATGAAAGAGAAGTTTTATAAGTGCATATGCGACGTTACTGATACGCTAGTCTCGAAACATTGCTATTAAAGTGATACTTTAGTATCATTTGCAACAAAAAGTGCTTTACTGGGATTGTTTATGTTATGTAAAGACATTTATAGTGATATTTCTTCAAACACAATATTCCTGCCTTATCAAATGTTTCACCTACTAAAAGGGAGATAATTTTCACTGCGACTCTGTAATAAATTAATGCAAATGATGCTTATTTGAATAAAAAATCATATATGCCTGTTTGGATATTTTTGCTGATGTTTGGCCTATACCCGACCTTTGACTTATCACAATAATAATAATATACTTGTTTTGTTCTCTCAACACTATTTCTAGTACTACATTACCTACATTATGCAAAAATGAGGCTGAAATACAACGGTTTGTATGCCGAATGTTACTATTTTGAAAAGTAACATAACTCTGAGCAATGGCTGGAAGGCATCCAATGTGACGATTTGCTGATTCGTATTCTTGGTCCTACTATGGCACCACTTGTTTTATTTTTAATATAACACTGATCAATGGCTGGAAGGCATCCTATTTGAAGATTTTCTGATTCGTATTCTTGGTACTAGCATGGCACCACTTGTTTTATTTTTAACAGAACTCTGATCAATGGCTGGAAGGCATCCAATGTGAAGATTTTCTGATTCGTATTCTTGGTACTAGCATGGCCCCACTTGTTTTATTTTTTAACATAACTCTTATCAATGGCTGGAAGGCATCCTATTTGAAGATTTGCTGATTCGTATTCTTGGTACTAGCATGGCACCACTTGTTTTATTTTTAACAGAACTCTGATCAATGGCTGGAAGGCATCCAATTTGAAGCTTTGCTGATTCGTATTCTTGGTACTAGCATTGCACCACTTGTTTTATTTTTTAACATAACTCTGATCAATGGCTGGAAGGCATCCTGTTTGAAGATTTACTGATTCGTATTTTTGGTACTACCATGGCACCACTTGTTTTATTTTTAACATAACTCTGATCAATGGCTGGAAGGCATCCTATTTGAACATTTGCTGATTCGTATTCTTGGTACTAGCATGGCACCACTTGTTTTATTTTTAGCATAATTCTGACCAATGGCTGGAAGGCATCCAATTTGAAGATTTGCTGATTCGTATTCTTGGTACTAGCATGGCACCACTTGTTTTATTTTTAACATAACTCTGATCAATGGCTGGAAGGCATCCAATTTGAAGATTTTTGCTGATTCGTATTCTTGGTACTAGCATAGCACCACTTGTTTTATTTTTAACATAACTCTGATCAATGGCTGGAAGGCATCCTATTTGTAGATTTACTGATTCGTATACTTGGTACTAGCATGGCACTACTTGTTTTATTTTTAACATAACCTTTGATCGATGGCTGGAAGGCATCCAATGTGAAGATTTGCTGTTTCGTATTCTTGGTACTAGCATGGCACCACTTGTTTTATTTTTAACATAACTCTGATTAATGGCTGGAAGGCATCCTATTTGAAGATTTACTGATTCGTATTCTTGGTACTAGCATGGCACCATTTGATTTATATTTAACAAACTGTTTACAATTTCAGATACTTATATTTAAGATTAATATTTCCAATCTCTTGATTGAACTTGGATATACGTTTATGTAAAATAAATAGTTTTGATGTATGAACACGAGAATAATATAATTCAAAATTACCTTGTATCCCTCTGTAAACAAATATATGTGATGCCAGTTCATAATTAATCAGATGTTTAAGAAATATTAAGTGAAATATGTTATACACTTATAATTGATTTGATCTAAGAACATGAATGAAATATATTTCAAAATTAAATTACATTAAAATTAGCAGTATCCCTTTCTAGATAACTGATGTCGGTTCCTCTACTTACTCAGATATTCAGACTTATTAAGTTCATTATACTTTACATTTATGCATAGCTACATAAAGTACTTATTTTGGACTGGGTGCGTTTCATTAATTATTCATACTATTTTTAATATTCATTCAAGCTGGCTCAAAGCATGCAGAAAATGATACAGGGTATAGTTTTGAAAAAAAAAACACTTGTTTTGAACGTTGATCAATATATGAATAAACAAAGAAGAAAGTGTTTAGTGAAATTCAGTCCAGGTTTATAATGTTTGTAAAGCATGCATTCTTTGTAGAGTCACTAGCATTATAAAATTTCTATTCAGATTCATTTATTATACTTTTGTAATTTGTTATAACTATTTTCATAATATCTTATTAATAATACGTTCAAATCAAGTTTTGTCATTTTACATAGTCGTAATAAATTAGAAACGTATTAACTATGAAGAAATAAATGATAATTGAAGTGGGTTTATACTAAAATAGCTTATAATGTTTGGTTTAAAGGTTATATTAATTGACAGCAGCTGATACTGCCAAAACATTGTTAACGGTTGCGCCCGATACTCTCCTTGTCACATCACCGTGATAATTGAAATAAAAATGGTCACACCAAAATATTCTCTATTCTCATACAAATACGGCAACATGCACAGGTCTATTTTATTATACACAAAAATGATTAGATATATATATATCTGAGCATTTTTGTGTATTATATGGGAGAGATAATCAATTAATTAATTAATCAATATACCCAAGCATCCAAACATATAAATATATATAACAGGGATAATCATATAACATGTTAGAAAACAACTTTCAGGACCATTAGATCCGCGAAGGATACATCAATGATAAAAATAGTAAATATAGTAGCGAGAATTTTTTACCTATGCAAAATAAAATTACTGACTGACGACACTGATAGACTAACACACTTACTAATTTATTACAAACTAAAAATAAACTAAATACACTACAATTGCGCGCGATCACGCGCCTATTTACCCGTATAACGGTAGTTTCCTAATAAGTGTGTTGTTTCATAAACGGTATGAGTAACTATTAACAACAGCTATTTAAAAGATTTGTGAAATACATAACACTATGGTGTCCCGTTGGGACGCTCGCGGAATATTTATTAAATTAAGTAAAGTAAAAACAACAAAATACGATTGTGAAAAGTCGAAACAATGATAGTGAAAAAGTCGAAACTACGATAGTAAAATATCGAAACAACGAGGGTGGAAATTTGAAACTATGATGGTGAAATGTCGAAACTATGATGGTGGAAAGTCGGACCAATGGTGAAAAATCGGAACAACCAGACAACGAAACTCGACAGTGAAAAGTCGAAACTACTATGATGGTCATCAGTCGAAACAACCATTGCAAAACGTCTAAATAATTTTGTTTTTTCAACATCGTAGTTTCGACTTTTCACCATTATAGTTTCGTTGTTTCGACTTTTCACCATCGTTGTTTTGGCTTTTCACCATCATTGTTTCGACTTTTCACCATTGTAGTTTCGTTGTTTCTATGTTTGGACTTTACTTATAATAATAAATGTACCGCATTTGCCGCAAACGGGACACCGTATTACACAGAACTACATAACATAGTAGCCATTGTTTGTTTTAGATACATATGTGCATATATAAGATAAAACAAGTGATGCAATACGTCACTTGACCTCCCTCTTCCCTGTTATATTGTACAGAGAGAATGTGCAAATTATAGCAACCCCCGCCAGTCGTCTGTCTAAAATTCACCTGGAGTTAATTAGGATACAAAGGGTTTGTTTTCAGTGTTATACGTACTGAGTGTCACAGCAATTCTTGTTAATTGTTTTGTGATATATGCTGCGGTCCTGTCAGTTTGGTCATTTACTGTTGTCTGAGAAATAATGTAACATGTATAGGCATAGGTATAATAAAGAAAAGTGTCATGGCGATTAGCGAGTTTTTATCTTAAAGTCATTCTTCAAACCAGAACATGAAGATAATAATGTTGTAAGAATGCTAGATACAAACCAACTTAGTTCAGTTACAAAAATATCCGTATTTTACAAATATTAGAAATCGAATACTTTCTCGAAAATATCGATTTCAGAAAAGAACAAATATGTTTTACTCGAATAAGGTGTTCTCCGTTGCCCAATGGATTTATTCCCTATCCGGTGATCACTTATCTCATGTTGCTGTAGTCGTTGGACTAAGCCCAGCTTAGTTAAAACTTTATTTATAAAATATTGACATTATATATTATTTAAATGACAGGGGTTCAACTACCAATAAAACTGAACGCCATATGTACCATGTGATGTGTAGAAAATTGTGTTACATCAATTTACCTGTATAGACTGTTTGAACGAACTATTTTATCATATAAAATGTCGGCATGGTTGAGAATATTAGTACACTCTTATACAACATTTAGCAGTGGCATAGATTATCAAATTATGTAACGATACTTTGCTTATTGCATTGTTTCTATTTATGATTCATACGAGTGTGAGTAATGTATGCAATGGAACACCATGCCAATATCTGAATGCAAACAGAGATAGTTTAAACTTATTTATTTTGCTTTGACTGTAAAGTTATTACATCTTACACAAATTGCGCTCGAAGTATTCTTAGTAAATATGCACACTATTGAAACTTATTAGTGTCACAGTGTGTAAGTACTCTATGAGGATAGAATCGTATGTTAGTGCTCATGAAAGCTCAGTTGGTAGAGCATTTACCCTGTTAGCGAAGGGTCATTGATTCGAGTCCTGGTCTGGCTGCATATTTTTCACGTCCTGTTAAATTGGTGCGCAACATGGGGCTATGACTTAAATATATTCAGAGAATCATTTACACGGTTCTCTGGTATCTATGGCAATTCGGGTATGAATTCCAAATTTGTGAGGGAATATGTCACAGAGTGTTCGTAACCTACAAAGAGAGAAATGTATGTAAGCGATCCAGTTAGCTTAGTCGGTAGACCATACGTCCTGTTACACTTGTGCAGAAAATAAAGTGATTTGTCAAATATGTCCGAGTCAAAACTATAACAGTGAAACGTGTTTTAACTACATGTAATGCGACAACCATTCCTGTATAAGTTTTTTTCTTCTCCACTATTATATAAATGCCCCTTTAGAGTAACACGTTAGGAAAGAAATACATGTTACTCATTGAAAAGCAAGCTCACTTGCAAGTTACGTTAAGAAAGCATCTTGTGATATACTGAAGATAAGATGAAGTTAAATGTTGACTATTTTCGGAATTGTTTGATTGCTGACTGGAAGGAAAAGTAATAGGTTGTTAACTCGCGGTTCTTGCTCTCCAATTCTTCTCTTTACACCAACATTATACGTAATTACACTTGGTGTTATTGTCACGATGGTTAATTAATGATTATTTAATTTAGCTTTAAAGAGGAAACCACTCAGAGCTTATATGAATCACCCTCGGATCCATTTCATGGGTAGAGCCGGTACAGAGCATTGTTTTAGATAGTCCATCGTGTCGAACCTGTGATGGGATCGAACTCACGACCTCTGGCGAGAGCGGCTAACTTTCTATCCACTGCACTACCGCCCCGCCTTAATGATGATTACCAGAATTTGTACTGCAGACTAACATGCAGTTTCGCATACTATTTGTTTAACCGATATGATAACCGGTTTGCATTTTTTATATGAAACGGATATTGCTAGAAACGTTTTGATATTTTTGAGTTGCATATGCTTGTATCTCTTCAGTCGTGCAACCATACTGGCTCTAATTGGCATGCACGTGTAAATGTTTTCCCATAATATTTAATTAAATAGCATAATTCAAAATAAGAATTTAATGGAGGCAAATTACAAAGGAAGAATGATTAATAATTAATTCATCACACTTTATTTTCAAGATCAATTTAACTGAACTATGTAATACAATGTTATACTATGTAATTCAATATAATACAATACTATGTAATACAATATAATACTATGTAATATAGTGTAATGCTATGTAATACAATGTAATACAATATAATAATATGTAATACTATGTAATTAATATAATACTATGTTATATAATGTAATACAATGTAATACTATGTAATACAATGTCAAACTAGATCTTTATATCAACAGTAAAGTACTTGCGTCCAATTACCACATTCAAATACATATTGAAATATAATAAATTTAAAACCAAACCAATTTCGACTTCAATCCTTTTAATATACCTTAAAAACAATAAAAATGATCTGTTAACTACTTCTTAATATTTATGAATAGCAGGGAGGCCAAATTGACCTAAAACGACCATCTGATTTAGCATGGCTAGTTGAACTAAGCAACCCAACTTGTTAACCCAACAGATACAAAACAAACTCAATTTTGGTTACATTAAAAACAATCTCTCAATAGTTTAAGGCCTTGCATGTTTCCTTATATAAGCCTTTATAAAAATGGCTGCCAAGTTGTTTCACGGTCGGACACACGTTATCTATAAAAATTCAAAATAATGATGGAGCATGAACCTGGCGGCCATCTTGGATGACCGACGTATAAACAGTTCACAATAATGAAAGAACACGAGCCAATGTACATCTTGTAATATTTGTTAAAGATTTTACTAATTTAGCCTTTGTAAAATAATCGAGACCTTTCGGACAACTTGTTTTAACGCCCGGACACAAAAACACATTTTTAGGTCAGGAACACTTAGTTAAAAAACATTTAAAAAACGAGCGGACTGGGACGCTGTCGGTCAACTTTGATGATCGATATCATGAAAAATAAAACTGAATTCTAAAAGATCATCACCAAACGAACATCGTGACTAAGTTTTATTAAAATTGAGCCAATGGTTTCAGAAAACTATACGTTTGAAAAAAAGTTTGACGAACTCACGAACGACGGGCAAAAAGTGATCAGTATATTTCAATTGAGACTTCGGTCCATTTGATCTTACAGTCAAGCACAAGTTTAAATACACTTGAATGGCGTCTCTCAGATATACAAATAATGATTGTATACATTTTATAACTGTTTAATAAATGGTTTATTTTACAAGGGTGACGCAAAGCCTAGAGAAATTATTCTTGCATACCTGATGAAGACATCTGTATTTTTGCCGGGACTAGATATTTCTATCATACACTAGGGCAGAGATAAAATGCTCGCACAATGACATTCTAACCATCTATGACATAACGTATAAAATAAAGGTCATAAATCATAATTTTACGTCTTAAAATCGATCGTGTCGAAATCGTGGTCAAAAGCGATCGTGGTAAAAATTTAATGGTAAATTGATAAAGATATTAGTTCAATGTGCTAGGTATGCAAGAATAAAAATGATTTATGGCTTCTTTATAGTTCGGACAATTCCGTCCCTTGGGAGAACTCAAACAGTTACCCACGGGAACGTAATTTTCTATTCGAACCTGAAACCCTTGTAAGCATATTATAGTTCTACCAATGAGTAGAGTATATCCGCCATCTTGGAAGGTTGACTATTATTTATAGAACATGATGAATACATATACATGTATTTCGATTTTACATATGAAATACATGTACAACAATAGAGCGATGTTTCATTATTGTCTGATGTGATTGTTATTGGTAATGTCATGTAATATAAACGAATACTCCTATTAGATTTAACATAATCGTATATATATACACACACACACACACACACACACACACACACACACACACACATATATACATATACATATATACAGACAAATCCAAGTAAAATACAAAAATGTACATACTTATGTCATGACATTAAATTAACTTTTATTACAGACAAAAAACATTTTAGAGATGAAGAACAGTTTTTGTAACGTTATCTATAAGATCCATGAAAAATCTGCGATCAGTGTGACATGTACTACCTTTAAATTATGAAAATAATGTATTTAACATTGAAAGATGTTATTAAAAAATACCACTAACAGCACTATAATTAAATAAAATTATTATAAGTATTATATCCATCAATGCATTTATAAAACACACACACATACACCAACGTAAACACTTACGTGAACACGAACTTACACAAGTACGTACACACACAAGCACAAACGCTATAGATATTGGACACAGGTTACTGGACTTGACATGTGCATAGGTATTATAATTAAACGTTATCAAAATTTAACATTATAGCCATTTACAAGTGATATTTACAATGTCACCACAACCATTTACACGTGATAATTACAATATCACCAGAACCATATACACGTGATAATTACAATATCACCATAACCATTTAGACGTGATAATAACAATATCGTCATTACCATTCACACGTGATAATTACAATATCGACATAACCATCCACACGTGACCATAACACTATCGTCATATAACCATCAACACGTGATAATTTCAATATCGTCATAACCATTCACACGTAATAATGACAATATCGTCATAACCATTTACACGTGATAATTACAATATCACTATAACCATTTACACGTGATAATTACAATATCACTATAACCATCTACACGTGATAATTACAATATCGTCATAACAATTTACACGTGATAATTACAATATCGTCATAACCATTTACACGTGATAATTATAATATCACAATAACCATTTACACGTGATAATTACAATATCATCATAACAATTTACACGTGATAATTACAATATTGTCATAACCATTTACACGTGGTAGTTACAATATCATCATAAACACTTACACATGATCATTACAATATCATCATAACCACTTACACGTGATAATTACAATATAATCATAAACACTTACACATGATCATTACAATATCACCATAACCATTTACACGGGATACTAACAATATCATCATAACCACTTACACATGATAATTACAATATCATCATAACAATTAACACGTAATAATTACAATATCATCATTACACAACCACTTCCAGATATTATTTGTCATTATTTTGATTATTTTTATAATCTTTATAAGTTATATGTTTTAATAAATAAAAAACAAACAAAAGATGCATAAATAATAATAAGCAATTTGATGAACTATATATACTTCTCAGAGACTTATTTTGGATATTTTTATTCATAAACCCGATACTTGGCATGTTAACTTGTGTCTTTGCCAATCGTGGCCATACCGTTTCATTGCTCACATGCTATATCACTAATACAAATATTATCATTCAAGAACGTTAATTAGACAAATGTTATGTTTAAGCAATCAAGTTCATAAGAATAATCCAAGCAGTTTTAAGAAAACTTCCCCATCTATACAGTGTGAATCATGTACCAAAGTTTAACTTCAGTAATAATGCAACGATGGTCAGTGGCCTAAATTATAAATAACGAAAATGAAATAATATATTTCACAGTACAAATTACCATTTCTTTCTTATTTGTTTCATGTCCAAATGATGTTGAAATAATCTTTAAATAAAAACTTAATTTACACTTAAACAAATCATTTATATCCAACAAATACTCATGTCACAGTGATACCACAGGTCGATGGAGAAAATGTATTCAAGGAAGATGATTGGGTCTTGTCTAGCAGCGTCAGAGGAAATACATGTTACATTGCACTTCAAGAATAAAATCAAAGCAGTTGAGCGTGTTGTTATTTTTTCTGATGATTTAGTTCTAGACTTGCAAGAACTCCTTTTATCAGATAATAATTACTGGGTAATATACTGACTGCAAATATAATATTTTTAAAAATGTAACTATTGTTTATTAAGGGAATACATCAAGAATTTTTAAAATTGGCTAAAACATTTTTTTCCTATATATCATTCCTATATATATCCTTTGGCGAAAAAAATATCCATTTAAACATGCAAAAATAATACATTGAAAAGGGCTTTCCCTATTTGGGCTAGGCGCCTAGGTTAGACTAAAATAGATTTCTCGCTTAAAATTGCGTATTTTGTAACTTATTAAAAGAGTCACGCAATTTCATTTTCAATTCGATTTGATCTGTTATACAGGTTTAGACGTAGTAAAACTTGTTTCATCTTAGAAAGAGTCAGAATGACGATGCGAAGGTCGTCAAACAGTTTTTAAGTGATGTTTATTTTTAGAATAGTAATTTCTTTTAAAGTTTACCACTCCAAGTTAGATATTAATTTTGTCACGTTTTTGGTGGATTTGATATACTAAACTATTTGGATGTTTTTTATTCTTTTCAATAATTATTTTTTTAAGACATTCAAAGCGTGTTAACCTGATAAACTACCTTTAAAGAAACAATAAATCAATGTTCAGCAGCATACGGACGATTCTAAGGATGCTGCCATCACAAGGGCAAACCCTCAATCAATAAACAGAAATCTAAGACAGTACAAACATAAAACATGAAGACAATAGTCTTACAGCAAGAAACGGTAGCGGTAAAACAACTTCCTCTGGGAATATTAACGCTTGTTCCAGGAGCATTAGATGTTTTTTCATCAATAAAATCTTCATTTTTGTACCCGCCGAGTATTGAAGGATATAACAATAGACAGATGGATGCAATTGTCAGTATTTTATTTTTTGTCGAAATCATTTTAGAAAGCTTTATAAACATGGCGTAAACTTTCAATCGCCTCCTCTTTCGTGATGTTGGACCATGACTCCGGTATTGTGTTGACCTTATAACCGTAATGTTGTGCGAGATCAGCCTTATATTTTGCCATAAACCACATCCATACCTTGCAAGTGTCGCTCATATCAGAAGTAGGCTCGATATCCCAGGTTTTGAGGAATTCCCGATAATCTTTATATTTATGACTGCCTTTTGAGCATTTTTCTTTTTCGACTGGATTGCACATGAATTGAAATCCGTCACAAGTATGTGCCAAGTCCGATTGAATTTTAAAATTACATGTTGTCACTCTCACTGTATGGTCAGAAATTAAAAAGGCACCATCTAACCCAGATGGTCGGTGTTGCACACAGGTGTGGTTAGTTGTTGTTATATGATCAGAATGTTTCGAACATGGTTCACCACAATATGCGCATTTGTCTTTACAACCCCACACCCGTTCAAAAAAAGATGCACATGGATTTCTATTTGTCCATTGTATCGTATCCATTGTTTTCTTTACAAATTCTTCTTTCAGTGATGTTTCGGCAAGAATCATTTCACTTTTCAAATTATTTTGAAAATTATCAAAGTCAACATGTACCATTTTGATATCTCTAAATCGTTCCATTTCAATAGAACATATTGTAAGGGATTCAGAGAAAATCTGTATCCATTCATTGATTGTACTGAACTTTGTACAACGTTTGCTAGCTGTTGCTATTGCAGAACGTATGTCGGATAGAAGAGCATATATTTCACCAGTCGCCAAATCGCCATACTTGCTTGTATCGCCACTAAATAAGAGTTGCTGACATCTTTGCATAATAAATGTGTCTGCGTATACTTCAGGGGATTCGATGTAGGTTATAAATTCCTTAAATGTGCCATTATCAACAAGCTGGCTTAACATATCGATGATCAAATGGAATTTCAAACAAGGTAGATTAGACATAAGGTACTGTTCTACTTTTATTGTTAACCGTTCTTTAACATTTTCCATAACAAATGATTCTATCTCATTCCGGAATAATTTTGCTGTTATGGCTTCTGACTTTCTTTCATCTAAATAAACTTCAAAGCGAGCACGAACTTTTTTCTTATATCTTTCCATCTGTGCTTTTGTTTCATAAAATTTATTATGTTGTTCAAATTTGCTCCGAGCGTGACAGCTGATATACACACACATTTTTGCTTTATAGGAAATGTTCAATGTCCAACTTGTATTGCATGAAGTGGACTTTTCTATAGTCTCGATTCTTTCTATTAAGTCATGGAGAAATTGGTTAACTTGCATAACACCAATTTCAGTGTCTTTTTCTTGTATTAGTTGATTTATTTGTAAATCTGTTTTCTGAAATATATTTTCAGTAATACTTTTAAGATAATCAAGTCTATGTTTCTTATGTTTCTGAAATATGTATAACATACTTTGATATGCAATGTCATCCTTTATTATATCGGTCTTATCGAAAGTTTGAGATAACTTACATAGACTTAATCCGCTTTCTAGATTGTGGCAGTTTTCCAATATCGATGATAGAGCCAATGAGTTTGTATGAAATGTTGACGTGAGCTTTTCAACAAATATGTTCTTCATTCGTTTATAGGTCGTGACATTTGTTTTTTTTGTAACATGGACAAACCTTTCCCAAATACGTTCGAATTTACTATCTATATCAGATGACGTTAATTCTTTTCCTTTCAAATTTCTTGCTAAGCTGATTGATTCCTGATGTAGTTTTTCTTCATGCTCTTCAAGTGACAATGTCAATACTATTTGAACTTTTCGTCGGTTTGCCAACTGTTTTATTTCTGTCTCCATTGTTATTTGAAGTTTGTTATATAATATTTCCAAACCAAATATTTTATCCGGAATCCATTTACATATGACGTCACGATAATCACAGGTTTTAGAAAATAATTCGAGTTGATGTTTGGATGCTTTAGTCTTTTCACCTAAACTAGTAGAAAGACTTTCAAATTCAGTGTTTAAGGTTGTGTCAGTTTCGTTCTCCGTTTGACATTTGCTAATGTTATTCTTTGAATTCAGTGTTTTTTCTCGAACAAAACATTCAAGTTGCCATGCCAATGTTTTGTATTCTGTTTCAAGCAGCAAGTATGCCTTAATCTCTAAACTGTTTTTGAAACTGAAAACGAAATCTTCCGATAGTATTCCTTTCCATACGTCTTTTGAATGAATTAATATGTCCTCCACACTTTTATAAATCTTGTACTTTTCTTCACAAGCCGCTTTAAGTATGAAGTGTTTGAGTTCTCTGACTTTTGTACTGTATCCCACATTAATTGCTGCCATCGGCGGATCACCTTTCCACAGATCAGGAAAGTACCAAACATGTGCGGAGCCATCAAACTTTATCACTTGATTAAATGATGTAATATCGTGTATATTTTCCGCTATTGCTGCATCTTTTGTCATTTTATCTAAATGTTCAAGAAGCTTTTGTACGGCATGTTTCATTTTCTCCTTGGCGTTTATTGCTGGGACGTTTTGATGTGCAAATATACATGTTTTTCTAAGATCAAGCCTTTTGTTTGCTGCTTTGAGTCGAAGAAAAGCATGTACAGTTATATCAAGAACATCGTTAATTTCACTTGTATTTTCGCCTTTAATATTAAGCAATGTTATATCCCCAAGACCAATAATAAATGTAGCTAATTCATTGTCATTTTTTTTCATTTGGTTGAGCAACTCTGGTGGTCTCAATCCTTCCGAATCTATCACCATTAAATAGCTAAAAGGTAAATCTTGTGACTTTATCATTGGGATTAATTGCATGTAAACTCCTCGCGTACACCTTCCAGCACTTACAGAAAAATGTAAACCAAACATTGTATTAAGCAATGTTGATTTACCCGAGCTTTGTATACCTAGGACAGATATAGTCATTATGTTTTCGCTACCCGCTTTTACATTCATGGCTTTGAATACCGCCTCTACCCAGTCGAATGGAATGTTACCGGCATCTCCATCTAAAAGTTCGAACGGTAGGCCATAACTTATTAGAGTTGCCATAGCGTTCGCTGTTTTACTTATTTTCGAATTTAAACTTTTTGTACACTTTCTTGCTTCATATATTTGACCCATTTCTCTAAAAAGATGTTCTACGCCAAAGATCGCATCAGCAAGTTCTGTTTCTAAGAGTTTGACACACTCATTTTGCCGTGAACACTCATCCGCGTTACTATCGTCTTTCATTCTATTTAATTTCTCCCATGCATCTGTGTGTTTCTTTCGTATATCCGGCAATATTCTTCTAGACCTTGCGTCAAGAAATAACTTAATCCATTCAATGAAGTATAATACTTTGTATCTATCATTTATGATGGAAAGAATAGTTTCCATAAATAATGTCATAGTATCAGAAATGGTTTCAGTTTGGGACTTTCGTTTATCATCCATTTCTTTCTTGATACCTTCAACAACATCTGGATAGTTGATAGAACGGTGTAACCTTTTTTTCAAGTTGCTCCATTCCCTCCAATAGTTGTACTGAAGAGGAGTATTAAGAGCTTTCCACCTTTCCTGTGGACCTTTACTTTCAATTTTGCACAATAAACGTTCAGCCAAAGATTTTCCTTCACTACAATCCGAACAGTCTTCATCAGATTTAATACAAAATGTTGAATGTAGCTTAAAACACGTACTGAGACTTGTAGTTTGAACTCTTTTCAAGAAAGTGTTTAAGTGATTGTGGATTGTCATTTGCATGTCTGACGCATTTCGTTCGTGTTTTTTGTTACACGTGTATTCAACACAAATGCTTTTATTGTTATCGGTATGCTGCTTCTTAAGTCGACGAACTTGTTTCTTTACTGCACTTAAATCTTTACATTTAGAATTATCAATGATAATAACAGCGTATTCTATAGACGCAATACTTTTCGATACATCTTCAAATTGAGCTAACAGTGTTTGTGTGTCAGTTACAATAACAAACACCGATGCAATACCTTTCAAAAAGTTAGTATGACCTTGGGTGAAAGATAATAAGTTTCCCCTAACATTTACAAATGTTAAGACTTCTCGAAACAAACTGGACGTGTTACCGGAGGGCAAATACCAAGAAACCTCTACATATCCATCAGTCAAATAACGTTTTGACATACCAAAGGGACAATCCTTATTATAAAATGTATTTGGATTATCGTTAGAAAGTAAATCATTTTGTAATTTTGATTTTGAATACGTGGGTCTACCTATCCTTGAAAACACTATGCGTTTTGTTTTTTGTTCAAGAATGGTATTTTCTGTTGTGTTACTTTGTGAGTCCATTAACTCCATAACAATAGGTCGCAGTGGCCAAACTGACAAAGTTACGGTATTGACACTAGAAGTATTTGGGAAAGCGTACAGCAAAGGAACTGCTAATCTACACATGAACATCTTTTTGTATAAATACTGTTTAAGCATAGCATCACAACAATGAAAAATAACAATAAATACATCAAGAGGACAAATCTCATCATCACCATCATCATCATCATCATCATCGTCATCATCTGTACCGCTGTCTGTTTCATCGTCATCTACACTATCGTCGTGGGTTCTAGATACTTCTGTATCGAGTTCAAGTAATATTTGGTCTCTGGCATCTTTGTTTGATGTAACAATCCTTTGGAGAACTAACCATGGCAAATCTACTATGGTTTTCGCTGTTGAATTATCAAGCATATCAATAGAAGACACATATTGAAGAGTTATTTCACCTGGAAACCATTTCGACAGATGTAATTTTTCTAACAGCAAGAAAAATGCGTCTTTACTTGGTATATTCACTGTAACAAAAAGCATAAATATGATTTAGCCACTCGAAAATGGATTAGAGTTTTATTGATAAATTTGAAAAACATCAGTTTTATTATATAGTATTCTTATGTTGTCAAAATAATCACATTACAGTAACATAAGACTTTTTAAAAAAAGCATTATTAATTGATGCGATTTTGTTTGATCATATTTGTTATCAATATCTTTGTCGCATTTGCATTACATCTAAGTTAGAGACCAATATACTTGAAACTTTCGGGCTGTTCATGTTATGTAAACTTATTTTTCATAAAACTAGAAGATGAATTTGGGGGAAATCCTATGTCTCTTTATTGTATAATTGTGAGAATTATCTTAAATGTGATTGTTAATATTCAAAACTGGGGGATTTTGACTCGTGATATGGGTAAAAGTCACCGAAAAGTAAATATGCACATAGAGACTATGCATCAATCATCTGCAGCAAGTGTTGTCAAATGTGTGTTGTTCAGATAACAGCTTTTCTGAGCTTGAGTTTTCCCTCAGCTTATTTTTTTTAAAAATACTATATCATTATTTACATTGTTTGTTTTGCATGTTATACTTTACCAATGAATCAACATTTGTTACAACACCAAATATGTGTGGTTCATCAATGTGTAATGAATTCAAGTTATCATTTAGAGAATTTAAGATTTTTTAGTTGAGAAAATCTCAACTTGAGATGTTTAGTGAAACCAGCCCCTAGAAAAAGAGACACGAGTAAGATTTCGGAGATAACAAAGGGTCATAACTCGATCAAAATCAATTAACCAGAATGCAAAAAGAGATGTAAACTAGGCTGCAGACATGTTCTTCTCGGCAAGTTTCAGTGAATTCCAACTGATGGTTCAAGACAAAAAGCGTGGAAAAGATGACTCAATCCAACATTGAAAAGGTTTTAACCGAAAATTATTGAACCGAAACGCACATCTAGATTTATACTAATACAGCTCAACAAGTTTCATTGTATTGCGTTGGTTCCTGAGAAGAAGCATGGACAAGATTTGCATTTCCGAAAATACAAAGAGACATAATTCATCGAAGCGGAACGCAAAAGAGATTTTTGCGCAGCCAAATCTCAAATAATCATTCCTACTTCATTTCTCCGGACAAAATTTTATGACAGAAGTACAGACAGACGGACAGACGGACAGACGGACAGATGAAAAGCACAAAATCCCCTGGGAGACATAAATAAATTATATTGCTTACAGGTAAATGTGATATTCACTATCCAGATTTTTAAGCAAATATGGCAAATAAATACTAGTTGACATCCAAATAGAAATGTTTATATGTTAAAACGTGAGGTTCCCTTGATTTAAATAACTATAATGTTTCCAACATAGACCCTGAGGTTTAGCATTTATTTTAATTTCTGAAGTTCATATCATTAAATAGAGCTTTTTAAATCAATATTATGTAATGCACATTATTGCCTATTTATAAAAGCCGTTCCCGATTAACCCAGTCTATAGCTTGTCTGACTATCAATCAAGGGATCGTGAGTTCGAATCCCCGTCCGGCAACATTCACCGTGATGATTGATATACGACATTGCGTCTCATTGTCATTTGTTTCTCGTCGTTGATTCAAGTGGTAAAGTTATCAGTTACTTGCGGGTTAACGTTCCAAAATATCAGGAAAGAATGGTTAGGTTAACTGATCATCTATTAGCCCCTGATGGCGTCGAAATGACACTAAATATAAAAATAAACGATATACCCATTTAAAGTGACTTATCATCGTCGTCAAGCAAAATAATATTAAGTTTAAGGTATAAGTTTCCTTGACTATTATTGCTGCTACTTCATAATTACATGTTAAAGGCAGTAGTCATATTACCTGGTGGCGGAGGAGTCATTTGGTTCTTTCCCAGTGGTGTATCTTGTGCACTTGACATGTTAAGAACACTCGCATCTGGATTTATTGTAGCTGCAGAAGCTGCCTGCAAATCTGATGAATTTACGGAAAGCGTTTGCCCAGATGTGGAGGTGTCTGTACTTGTAGCTGTAGACGCTTCCTGATCTACAGGTGGATCCACGGATTGGTCTGAATCTGATAACATGATGTTGGTATTGGTAACCGTGGTTCCTGCAAGCAAACCTGATGAATTTACGGAAAGCGTTTGCCCAGATGTGGAGGTGTCTGTATTTGTAGCTGTAGAAAATTCCTGAACTACAGATGGATCCACGGATTGGTCTGAATCTGATAACATGATGTTGGTATTGGTAACCGTAGTTCCTGCCTGCACATCTGATGAATCTACGGAAAGCGTTTGCCCAGATGTGGAGGTTTGCCTTGCCGGTGACACTCGACCTGTAGTCTTTCCTTTATCCAGCATTTTATCTGCCAACATTTCACCTATTTATAGGATGAGTACACATGTACTAACGTACCATCACAGCTTCACTTGATATACAGTAAAATAATTAAGCTAAGTAAAAGAAAAATAATCTTCATGATAATAACCAACTGTCTTTAGAATCATAAGCAACATAGTAATATAATACGACAGGTACCTTATTAATTAATGTTGCTACAAAAATATTTTTTTCTTATCATTCATTGAGTGCAAAGTTGTTTTTTTTCCTCAATAAGCTCCTTAAAAACCATAGTTTACATACACATTTTAAATAAAAATATATGTCAACTTAATAATAAATTACATAATAATATATTTTTATTTCAGTCAAAACAAGCTTTTTAATTGCTGCATACGGTATCCAAAAAGTAAGTGTGTGTCTCAGCAATCCCACATATCGTGGTTATAATAAAGTTTACCTTTTGCCATTATATAGTAAAAATAATATTATTTTCGATTTCTATGTTCACAATATATTGGTTGGCCAAGTGGTGCTGATCATATACTGTAATCAGTTTATGCTGTTTGAATATATATATTGTAACCATTCCAATATAAAACATACAGTTTACACTTTAATAAAATATAAACAAACATGATCCCTGAAGCTTTACGCATTTCCTGTTCAGGTTATTTTATTACTATGGATACATATTACTTTAGACGAGTTCTTTTTGACACAAGACGACCAGTATACGATAAAAAAGAACATTTCTCAAATGCATATCTTTATTTTAATGTACAAAATAGTTGTATACTCTAATACTGTTTGGTGGAAACTATTATGTTAGTAGTATTTTCATTTGTCGATCGGTAATTACGATCAGGTGATTGTGCCATTATTCTACTATGGACTTTACTGTAAATAAATAAATCAAATATAAAACAGAAAGACAATTATACGATTTTCCATTTTTGGATATTAAGTATATTCCTTTTCTCTTTCCAAATTAAATTAACAAAGTATTCTATTCACTCTTCAAAATGTTTGACCGTTGGTGTTTTTTTATTTTGTTTAGGTTTATTGGCAAATAATTGCAGTGTGCAGGCATTACCCGAAAAAAAAAATTTCCTATAAGTATCGATATACTAAATATGTCACTTTTTACGATTTTAATAAAGTGGTATAGAGGACATTTCATTATCAACTACAATTAGGATACAGTGTTTCAAACAAGCCTGGTTCTAGTTCCGTTGTAGGTGTTTGTACATGCGTTGCACTATGAACATCTTCTTGATGGGTGAGCCGGGCCCAATTAGCTCAGTCGGTTACGCGTTTGACTATCAATCCAGGGGTCGTGAGTATGAATCCCCCGCTCGGCGACAGTCTCGGTGATGATTGATATACGACATTGTGTCTCATTATTATTCGTCTCTTACCACTGATTCAAGTGGGAAAGTTATCAGTTACTTGCGGAGATGGGGTGTGCTCGAGTACTGGTTAATCCAAGGAAACAGTGGTTAGGTTTACTGATCGTCTGTTAGCCCTCGATGGTATAAAAATGACGTTAAATATTTAATCAATCAATCAGTCTATCTGGTCTACCCAGAAACACTTTAAGGAGCGTGATTTGTCCCAAGTTGTAAGAACTTTTTCATAATTGATTTAAAAAAATGAGTTTAACATTTGTAAATATGGAAGGTGTTGTTATTACACAGCATTGACTCATTGCTGGCAGGGATTCTGTTGTAGTTTTAGCAACTGTTAAAGTATTATATTTACTATAAAGATTTCAATTACACCTATTGTTTTACAGCAGCTTTTATGTTTCAGGGTAAAATATTTTTTTATTTGAACACCTGAAACGTATATCAAATGTATTGATTTCGATGTAACCAAACGATGTTTACATTTTGAATTATGTATAAGTATTTAGAAATAAATCGAAAGTATTCATAATCTCTTTTTTCAATGTTGTTTCTTCACCAAAACAACAATTTTTAGGATAATAAACATATACTTGGTATTTAAAAATACTTTATAACATTTGCTTTACATTAACAGTTACGTTTTAAATGTAATGTGATTATAACTATATTGTAAAACTCATTTAACTAGTTTCTACCAAAGTACCTTCTTCCAGAGATACTGCGGGTTTGTCTAAGGGCCCGGGGTTTGTCTCCACACCTGCCATGATCAACAGCATTCCTATGAAGGTCAGAGCACCCACCATCTGTAAACCCCCGCTGTAGTTCACACATACCCGGATAAGTATCACGTCCAGTCCAGGTCCGTGTCGGAATGAACCGATACGGCTGCGGTACGTACTGATGTCTACGCCCATTATGACACCTGAGATAAAACATGTAGCAGAACTTACTCGTTTATTTCAAAATAACATTTTAATGATCGAAAAACATTGTCTTTCAATATCTACTAACATTTTAAGTTTGGTGTGATTTGATAAAAACTCAACTTTTTCGGCAAAAGTTTAGTGCAAGTAATCTGCACATTTATGGGGTCACGTGAAAGAAATTGTCAGTGAATTTTCTCAAAATACTATGAAACTTTTCTTGTGGTTGAATTACTCTGGCGGTTAATGCAGCAGTTAAAACATGGTTATTTCGTCATCTGAATTTGTTTATTCCGCCATCATATTCAGATAAAAAGCACACACAGCACAAATATTATAGAATTTAAATAAATTGTGTGAAAAATGTATGCATGTCTAGTTTTTCTAAGATCAAGAACAGTAAATTGATTATATTATACAGATTATCGATACACTATAATCTCATATAAATGCAACATGTTAAATAAATAGAATAATCAAAGTGTATTACTACAAAATGATCAAAGCATGTGAATGCAAATACTTTCACAACATGATCAAAATGTGTAACTGCAAAATATTAAATAGTATGATCTAATGATGTAACTGCAAACACTGGAACAGTATGTCAGATTGAAGGTTGTAATTGCAATCACTTCCACTGTGTGATAAAAAACTGTACAATAACAAATAGTTAAACATGTCATTGCTAACACTAAAATAGATGGTCAGATCAAAGTATGTGTGATAAAATTACCTGAGGTAGACAACTCACTAGAGTACAATAAAATATATACTCAACAATAAAATTTACATTTTTAATTTTACATAAATGAATTACGAAATACATTCATACAATAAATTTAAGACTTTTGCTTAACACAACAATACTGGTTTATGAAATTTGCATATCTACATTTATCTATATTGTTGATGACCTTGACCTGTCAACTTCGCTCTCTCCTTATATGTAGCAGTGAGGTGGTCGGTTATAAATAGTGTGACCTAGCCATATACATGCAATCATATAAGAATACTTAATTGGTTTAAGGTTCGGATAGATAATGCTATCCCGTTGGATGGATGTTTTCGCGGGAAGACGGAACAATAATTCCAGATGACGGAATTTTCTGTCCGAACCGAAAAAGCCATGAATTATTTTTTTTTTTGCATGCCTAACATATTGAATACTTATTTCACTTTAATTCATATCTTTTCTTTATTGATGTCAGTTTTAAAACGACGTATACTTTATACCACATAGTTTGTACCTACTTAGCAGGGGTGTACCTGATATACGCCAAATATAATCAGCGATGTTGCAAGTCTCGGTAGGTGTGGGATGGGATTTTGGGTATCTCGGAGACTCCCCAAATAACATTTTAGATTTTAGAAGACAAGTGATGTTTTCTCATGTTATTTCTAAAAAAATAATTGAAATAATTACTGCGGGAGAAATAGGTAAATTACCACTGATATATTCGGAAGAAATTAGCACGTAATGCTCTCAGCCTTCAGTGTTTATGTTTTCACTTTTTGCTGACAAATTGTACACGTTGGTGTACGTGCGTATGCTTGGATACACGCCTGATTTAGCTAGTTAGACAGATTGAAATGTACGTTAATGAAATGCTATGTTATGGTATGAATGTTATATCACAGCTATCTTGGATTTCATATTTCATAAAATTGTCATATCTTGATTGTTTTGTTATAGAAAATGATCAAACTTGACTATATCTGGTATATTATATTGATGCAGTTTAAGTGTAGAAATAATTACAAGCCTGCATATATAGTGAAATATGTGCTTTGAAAACAAAAAAACACAATCTTTAAGCATGAATATCATTATTATTATTATTATTATTATTATTATTATTATTATTATTATTATTATAGATGTAAAATGATTTCTGAAACGAGTAAAGTACCCTTAATATGATGGTTACTGCCAAGAGGCTTTTTATATGCTATGCGGTCATATACACTATAAGAGATTGTGACCGTTGCCTGTGTATAAAGCAGTTGGCTACAATTTTAATTCTATTTTTAGAACATGTAATCAACTCTTAATGTTGGAATAAACTAAAATAAGTCATGTTTTATAAAACAGAAAATAGTACATTTAAATAAATTTTTCATAAAAAGAAAAAAACTGCTTCAATATATCATATATGACCAAGTTTGATCATTTTCTATAATAAACAAAATCAAGATATGGCAATTTTAAGATATCTGAATACCAAGATGTGACATAACATTCACCTTAAAGAGTGCACAACACATTGTATGTTGTTCAAATTCTAATGATATACAATGCTGAATAGTGAATTCCAAGATGTTGACATAACATTCACCTTAACGAGTGCACAACAAATTGTTTGTTGTTCATATTCTAATGATATACAATGCTGAATTTTGAATTCAAAGATGTTGACATAACATTCACCTTAATGAGTGCACAGCACATTGTATGTTGTGTAAATTCTAATGATATACAATGCTGAATATTGACGCACACGCATATACACACATATCAAATCTAAAATGTGCACTGTTAGTTGATAATGATTGTATAGAGATAACCAGAGATATAACGAGTAAACATATGTGTACAAGTAGAAATGTTCGCTACGTATCATGCCGCAGACATACTAGGATGTCGCTAAGATACTCCACCCAATCATATTATACTGACACAAGGCCGACCAGACCTAGAACTATCCTCTAAATGCTGAGCGCCAAGCGAGGAAGCTTCTAGTACCATTTTAACTCTTTGGTAAGACCAAGCCGAGGATCGAACTCACGATCTTCCGTGTGCGAGGCAGTGCCCTATCCCTAAACCACCGCTGCAGTTGCTAGTATAGAACGGTCTATCATGAGCAGTAATTTGCATATTTCCCATAGGGTATGTCGTGGGTAGCGTTGTACTTCAGGGATAAGTTTACGTTTACAAGCAATCTTTCTTGAAAATATTTATATATATTTGGCTTCACCGGGTAACATGTATATAAAATTAATTTATCACATAATTTACGATGCAGGTGTGTAATAAACCAATAACATATTTTTTATATTAACCTAGTGTAATATCACTTCCGTTTCATAGCTCGGTGTTTTCCGTATAACTTTCGTACGTAAATTGCCGAAGAACGTTCCGACTTGCCCGAATATATAAATGACGTCGATCTGTCATGGTTAGCGTATTATACTGTTAATACGCATATTGATAAAGTTTGCGTTATTTAATGTTGAACTCATGGAATAAAGCTTTCTATTGTGCTTAAGAAATAATGATCCTCTTTGTGTCAAGTTATTAGAAGTAAATCGTCAAATTCTCATATTTTCAATAATAATATAAAATTTAAAAGAACCTCCAATTTCCACAATACTATTTAATTTAAAGTGTCCATATTATTTTGGACGCTTAAATAGTTACAAACGATCTAGTTTATACATGACATAATAAAAAATATAATTGAATTAAATTAATTAAAACTTTTGACGGAATATCTAAAAAAAGGAGAATCTGTATTTACACTACTATTTAATCACCATATCTACATTTGTGCTTTTGAAAGTTTATATTCATTATGTTTATTATGTTCCATTGCTTATTAGCATGTAAAATTGCATATTAATTACATTTATTGACATTGGCTTATAGGCCCACTGGGCCGGGTGCTTTACTATTTATCATTTTATAATTCATCCATCATTGTATTTTATGCACATGTCACTGTAACAAACTACTTACTTACTTACTTACTTACTTACTTACTTACTTACTTACTTACTTACTTACTTACTTACTTACTTATTTACTTACTTACTTACTTACTTACTTACTTACTTACTTACTTACTCACTTACTTACTTTAAACAATTTATATAAAAAATTGGACTTTGAATATTGAAGGAATGTATATATTTGACATGTGGCGTAACGACAATGTTATTTAGTGCACTGTTGATACTAAAATAAACAAGAGTATTGTTAATCATTTTAAACACATGGTAGGTTCTATATAGCAATTTTATAGGTGGAGGATTGCCTCAGAATGAATCTGAATAGAACCAGAATAGAGTTATTCCGTTAGTAAATGGAAAACTTACTCACTTAAAGAATTTTTGGAACAAAATTCGAATATTTCTTTAATATACATATAAAATATTTACAATAGAAGTATGCACATCTTAAAGTTATCATCTATTGTTAAAAACATTAACATAATGCGTCAGTTTTCTTTATGGCGATTAGTAACAACACACGGGGTCTGCAAAGGAAGAGCAGGGGCTCATTTCACTAACGATCGTACATTTAAGAACTTAACTTACATACATAGAAAAGACGTGAAAACATGAGTCACCGCTTTGGTCAGTTGCGAAAGACGCCATAGGGAGCTTATAACAAGCGAACTTATGGACCCAACGACGTCACACCATAAGATGAGACAGAGTAAATTATCCCCGCCAGCATACATCCGACAGTATAGAAAAGATCCTAAAAATCGGAAATACCGTTGAATGTGTGTGATTTTCCCTCATGAAATAAACTTATTACGATTTCACTGTATCATCATGATCTTATAGGTTTCTTTTCTTGTCTTTTATATAGAATGTGAGAGGTTACAATTCCTTGCCTGGGTTTATGTATGTAAAGTGTCCCTACTGCTCAGACGTGTTACATGTTAGGCCAGTGTATATTGTTGAAACCAATTATATCGACTTAGTTGAAACTATAGTCTTGTGTCCTTGGTTTGTATTGTAGCCAGGCGCTCTCGCCGTAGTCTAATCTGTAGATTTATGTCTGGCTTTTACAAATAAATATCCCCATATATATACACACACATAACAAATATACTGGATGTATTTGCAATAGCCAGAGCACAAAGATAACAAAGAAGGATACAGTCATGTATAACAGGAAGGAAATAATGACAAATACGAAGCGCCTCTGTCTGTTTAAAGCCTTAAGAGGAATTAACCATCATTTACTCCCCGTTCTTTAATATTCTATATTCCACCATGTTGAGAATACTGTGAAGTTAAAAAACATAATGAAATCAAACTTTAACAAAAATAACAAAATATATAAAGAAGAATAATACCGCGCTAAGCCAGAAATATCCACTCGGCAACAACGGGTCTGTACTCACATTTAAACACAAAGGAAATAACTCCAACTCATTTTGAAGGTAACTACAATGTTAATCGATAATGCCAGTGTCCAAATTGCGGTTTATATAATAGTTATATAACGAAGAAGAAATGCCCATGCACAATCACAAAGCAAGAAAACAAATTATAGTTTTATATAAAAGTGGCGGTGTGATGTTTTGCTGATCGTAGACCACCCTTTCAGTCTAAAGTGCAGGGACTGATGGGTAATGGTCATATCTTAATCACACGCTGATTATGCAGTATGATAAAGGGGCTGTGTCCATTTCGGTTAAACGTTTGCTAACGTTATCTTATCACTCATGCATATTCGGTAAACATTTACAATAGTTGTGTTACCTGCAATCCATGTACATGTATGTCAATATATAATTAACAGTTATTGACATAAAGTGGCATAACCAGTATTTATGTCCTTTCAAATCAATAAAAACATGTATAATTGTAATATATAATATAAATTGTGACTCTCTGGAACATGTCAAAGTACCGTTGTGTATCGTCAAAACATGTATTTAAACTCACCAGAATCGCCGATATTTAAATTAGACCTGACACATGAAATAACGTAAATGATGTATAGTTATATATCCAGAAATGTCCGGGCATCATTGATTAAATCCGGGAAGCTGTTAAGTTTCAACTTAGATTTATACCGTTGATTTTGATATGTTACTACACATCTCAGGATTGTCGCTCGGATGATCTGAATTCGAATCCCATAATAATTATTATATTTTTTGTTTTAGTTAATGGATGACAAGTAGCTACTGAGAAAGGACCTTGTTGTCAACCTTACAGCTATACTATATGTAGGAAGACAGTGCGTTTGACTCGGAAGATTGATTGAAAACAAATATTTATCGAATAACTGATAACTGAACAATAATATGAGGTCTGTCTCAAAGGTCAATACACAGACAATATGACTAGTGGTAATTTGTATAAAAACATGCATTACAAATAAAATAATATAAAAACATATTTTACTCAATCAATATACAAATAAAGGTGATGAAACATTAGTGTTTTTAAATTAAATCTTAATAATATTTTATGAGATACGAGTATCTAAAACACTAAACAACATTTTAAGTATAAAAGGGGCAATAATTTGCCTAACACAGGTATCCACGCG
The DNA here is from genome assembly GCA_029582155.1 of Panopea generosa. Lineage (NCBI taxonomy): Eukaryota > Metazoa > Mollusca > Bivalvia > Adapedonta > Hiatellidae > Panopea > Panopea generosa. The sequence continues at coordinate 2,492,269 of CM055899.1, forward strand.
TGTGTCCCCTCAATAATAGTGGAGAAGCTGTAACTAGTAGTTACTGACATGTAAACTTGTTATTGAACATTAATTAAAATTTCTAAGTATAAAAGAGATTGCAGACATAATGCTGTCTAAAATAGAAACCGATTTATCCCACTTGTTTCAGTGAGCCCCCAACCAAGCCCCTTATTTGAAGTTTAATTGATGTATGACTAAAAGATACTGATATAAAACTTGAACCATGTTTTCTAAGTGAAAATTGTCATAATTGTGCCTAAAATCGAAACGGAGATATCCCAATCCCTTCAGCGGGAGTTCAGACACCATGAAGTTTCACGGATGACATGTAGCTGCTGACAAAGGAGCTTGTTGTAAACATTAGAACTGGAAAACAAATTGTCCAAGTCTAAAAGATACTATAATTCTGTAATGATAGAGTTATATTGAGAGACTATTATTAGCTAGGAGATATGAGCTTGCTTGTTAACCAAGTTGTTATGGTGATAAAGGAACATAATGAGCCTAATTTGAAATTGGATTTATCCCACATGTTTATTTGGGTCCATATAATGGTAGTGAAGACACATGTGAATTAATTGATGTACAGCCAGTAGTTACCGAGATGGGGTTTCCTATAAACAACCAACTCTTAAAGTATAAAAGGGCCCTAACATACTACTTCCAAAAACCAACATATAGTTGTTGCATTCATCTGTTTAAATCCTTCACATGGTTGGTAATGAATATACACGATAAGTAATAGTTACTGAGCTATGATATTGCTTAAACGATTTAACAAAAAACACGCCGACCTCGAGGCACGGTAGTTCTCCTATTCGTGGAAAGTCGAGATGAAAACCAGACTGATTGTTTGATTATTCAATGTTGATAGTTTTAATTTCAAGGACACAAACAGTCAAAGGACACCAAACATCACAAACACAAGAAATCACCAACATGGTATGAAAATTGCAGTGACTGAATGAAAACCAAGAGTGTCAAATACGAGGACTGCGGGAAGAACAACAAAAACACATATACATGAATACCTTTCACATCAATATAATGGCACATACAACAATTGTATGGTATAATTAGGACTTGGGTGCTGTGTTGCAGTTGCAAACTGTCGCTAATACTTTCACTGAGTATTGTTATTATTTCGATTTCTTGGAATCATGAAGTTCATTTAGTGTTGCGTGAGAATAGATGCCGCTTAAGTCGATGCTAGGGGGCGTGAGGTGTGTTGTATGTTTTGTCAACCCTCATGAACAACCTTAATAAAACATAGTCTGTTAGTTTTGTCTTTCGGTTGCCTTCTGTGCTTTTAAACGATTATTTTAATGTAAGTATCACAACAGCAGTCTTACGGGCTGTGTACCGGCTGTAAAAAAACGCCTTATACTTTATATGTACTTACCCCCTTCCCCCCCCCCCCCCCCCCCCACCCCGACTCAGTGTTGTTATTATTAATCATTAAGCCTTTTCAATGTTGCCCAAGGAGAGAACACGTCTTAGGCCGGTGCTTGCGTACATGAAGAGAGTTGCATATTTCATTGCCCCACATGAATATAAAGAGTATACTGTGTGTTCCAACATGTTCATCATAATAAGTCTAACGGCGATGTGTCAGCATTTTTATACAGGTTGCTTTAATTTTCACTTATTATTGTTCGGTAGTTCCTTGGAAAAGTCTACTTTCATTTTCACTTTAGAAGTTCATATTTGTGGACTCGTAATTTTCTGAAAACGCGAAACATATTTATAATCGTATCCGTCGAATATACTACACTACATCAAATATTACGTCTTGAATATTAAAGAAGTTTTATTAAACGCGCTATCAAACAAAGTCGACGGCTTTTACACTATTTTGACACTTCTGTTTTATGGTCAGAGATAATAAAGCACCGCCTAAAGATTCATTAATGGCGTTGCTGATCAATTTCACTGACCTTGACCCAGTCAGTTAAGGAACTTGATGGAGCTAACACTTGTATCAGTTTTTAGCTCAAGAATGTCTTCTGTTATTTCATTTTTATTACTGTTTCTCAATCAACCACTGCTACCATATAGTGACCTGGGGCCGTATTCATGAAGCTTCTTAGATTTATTTTCATCTAAGATATACAAAATTTTCTTAATTTTCATCTTAAATCAATATTTTCCTCTAAAATTAATATCAATTCTTAAGTGTTATTCAGAAAGCATCTTAGCGGATAAATCGTCTAAGAATAGAACGTTTTTCCTCTCAACTGTAAGATAACTCTGAAGTGTATTACCTATTTAAGAAATTTCTTAAAACCTGTGACTTGGTTTAAAAAAATGATACTTACACCAAAAATATGTATTTGAGAACGATTTCAGCATTCTTGTGGCATTAGACTTTACTATGATCAACTGCTACTAAAGATAAACATTTTTGTATTGGTTTACCTTTATTTTTTATTTGTAGCTGACCTATTTATCCTTTATGTATCCTTGACAGCTAAAGCGATTGCTTTTATTTGTCCGTCCGTCCGTCCTTCCGTCCGTCCGTCCGTCCGTCCGTCCGTCTTTGTTCGTTCGTATGTTCGTTCGTTCGTTCGTTCGTTCGTTCGTTCGTTCGTGCGTTCGTTCGTTCGTTTGATTGTTCGTTTGTTATTTCGTTTGTTGTTTTGATGTTTAGCAACATGTCTACGCCATCGAGGGCTAACTGGCGACCAGTTAACCTAACCCCTTTTTCCTTGAATCCTTGAAGGTCAACCAGTACTCGAGCACGCCTATCTCTGCAAGTAACTGATGACTTTCACATTTAAATCAGCGGTGTGAGGCATCACAGAGACTATGGCTCGGCTGTGTGTCACTTTTGGTAGAGTGACGATTATCGAATAAGAAATTCGAGTAAGATAGTCGAGTATAGAGTAAGAAAGTCGAGTTAAAAAGTATAATGTCGAGTAAGAATGTCAAGTGTCGAGTGACCAAGTCGAGTGTCGAGTAAGAAAGGCGAATGTCTAGTAAGACTGTCGAGTAAGAATGTCTAGTGTCGAGTGAGAAAGATAAGTGTCGAGTGAGAAAGTCAAGTGTTGAGTAAGAAAATCGAGTATTGAGTAAGAAAATCGAGTGTCGAATAAGAAAATGTTTTGGTTTGTTAAACACCCAATTAGAAAAAAAGGATATTTTTGTGATGACGGCCATTATCAAGGGTATCATTTGTATGAGATGAATAAGAGAAAAAAACCATCATCAGTTCATCTATGTGGAATAGGCAAATCTCACCCTCTCGGTCAAAATTGCAAGGGACTTTGGTAAGTTTGACCAAGAGAGTGAGTTTATTCTATCACACAAAATTCTAATTATGGATTTCTATGTTCTTACTCGCATTTTTTACATGGCACCCAGACATTTGATTTTTAACTTGGCACTCAATTTCTTAACTCAACAGTTAGAACTTCAATTTAAATCCCAACTGAACATATTTAAAAATATTTAGTTTACATAACTTACTATTTCCTAGGAGAAGTCTGCAATTTTCTCTGTCATTCAAAACTGTTATGTCGGTTCAAAATAAGGCAGAAATTTCGATTGTTTTCAACTTGAAATCTATATCAAATATAACAATATATATTCCGTTTTTAAATTAATGTCAAATAGATGAGAAACTCAGTTATCACTTTGAATTACTTTGGGTTATACCAGCTGCTGCAGAGAATTTGTTTTGTAAACAAACTCTGGCCATTTCAACAGTTACATTAATGTCTCTGTCTCACTAGCTTTTGTTTTGATACCCTATCATGGATGTTAGCCCTCGATGGCGTAGACATGCCGCTAAACATTCAAACAACAAACGAAAGAACAAACAAACGAACGAACGAACAAACAAAGACGGACGGGCGGACGGACGGACAAATAAAAGCAACCGCTTTAGCTGTCAAGTATACATAAAGAATAAATAGGTCAACTACAAATAAAGAATAAAGGTAAATCAATACAAAATGTTTATCTTTAGTAGCAGTTGATAAAGTCTAATGACACATGTATGCTGAAATCGTGCTCAAATACATACTTTTGGTGTAAATATCATTTCTTAAAACCAAGTCACAACTTTAAGAAATTTCTTGAATAGTAAATACATACTCAACATAGCAAAGGCAATATAAAACGAGCGTCTGCAGCCGCTTGCGGAATTCTCGTTGGTAGTTAATGTACAGGTCCGGATCTGCGTGTAGCTACGTCAATATTGTTTGTTAGAGAGCAACGGTGTCCCTTTCTGTTTTTATTTGTGTGGCAGCTAAAATACCAACAATGATGCATTCTGATGACTTATTAAGCGCGACTATTCAATCATTTTTTAGGGAACCAATCTGTTTCAAACGAATCATTCTCACAAGAACCATTTTCATCACAGGTTCGCAAACCCTTCCAATAACTTCTAAAAATATTGGCGTTAAATTGGTCAATATTTATTTTATCCTCAATATCAAAACAATATCATCTGCAAATAATAATAAGTATATACACAAGTAATTAATATCAGATTCAGTCAGATTATCTATGTAAAAAATATTGTTAACATCAAAGACAAAACGAATAAACAGAAGAAGCGAGGGTGGTTCCCTCTGCTTCAACCCAAGCGTGACATTGAAAACATCAGATACATTTCATTCAGGCCGTAACTCGTGAGTAAATGTAATAGCTAATTATAGGTAAAATAATAACAAATTATAGGTACAACAATGGCTAGTTATAGGTAAAATAGTAGACTATTAGAGGTAAAATGATGGCCAATTACGGATTAAATAATAGACATGTACATGTTACTTTAAGAATTATCTCAACAAGTAAGTGTATGTGATTAGACGATTTGATATTTATAAAGGGGCGCCGATTGGCATACAGGGTAAATATTAAGTCAAAAATAATTATTATCATCAAGTGTTTTCAAAAAAAATACCTATGTTGTGTTTTTCAAGAGTTGTTTTGATTAGTTTTACTATCATATATATTTTAGATCACAAACCCGGATGTAAAGTTCCTGCAGCTTCCTTTGTTTATCATTGGACTAGAAGGACAGGAACGTATGGTGCCTGTTTAGTGATTTCACATAAAATTATGTTATCACTATAAACAACCCTACGTAGCATTTAGTTTCATGGATTTTAAAGGGGAGGGTTGGAACTTCAATAATAGAATGTGCAACAGAAGAGGTTACGCAACATCAACGCAAATGTTGTATTAAGTAAATTACGAACGAGCGATCTATACAGTCACTCTCATTCATCGAGTAACATTTCTTCTACGACAGATATATATACATTGTTTATACTCATAATATAATGATTGGTTTTCTACCTTATATTATTTTAACTTATGTTGTTTACAATACTAGCGTGTATCATTACAGGTCTCACTTACCAATTACCTCCCCTTAGTGACGGTAGCAATACTTTTTACAGCTGTGAAAATCGGTTTAGCATTAATTTCAATGAATATGCTTAAAATGGTCATATTTCTTAGTACATATGAGAACATATAACATTTTTATAAGTGTGCCCTGACATTCGGTACTGTTGGGTGAAGATATTATTTAAAGATGCAATGGAAGAAATGGGCAGACTTGTCCAAAATAGAGGGGTGTCATCAAACCGGCGAAATTGTGAAAAAGCAATATGGTCAACTCCTTGTTGTTTTCTTCATAATTAGACCAACAGATAACTATCTATGGAAACAAGACACGTTTAGAACCATTGGTAATGTTTTCAGTATTCCAGAAGTGCATTTCTCTATATGCAGAACAGTAATATTTAAATTGGTGTGTAAGACGTTACACGAAACAGGCTGATAAAGTAAGATTCAGCAATAATAGTGTCCTCCATTCAAGGACAAGATTATCTACATGTGCTTGATTCATTTTGTTCACTAAAGATTAAATGGTAGAATAACCACTTTATAGGAAGTTTATGGTATCTACAAAGTCTTATACACACTGAAATATTTGTATTACGCAACACTTTTGCTTATGAATTAGTTTTGGATAAGTTAGTTTGCAACTTATTTTTTCAATTTAAGGGACATCCGACAATGATTACAATCAATTACTTATCAATATTTACATAAATGGACATTTAACCATATGAAGCTCTTAATCTCTAAATCTTTCTAACTGAAACATCAAATTTTAAAAACAATATTCACGATGTAACCAGTACCTGATATTTCCACCTAAAACATCAAATTTAAAAATCAATATTTACAATGTAACCAGTACCTGATATTTTCACCTAAAACACCAAATTTAAAAATCCATGTTTACAACGCAACTAGTAAAGTCAAGCTAGTGCTGAAAATATGAGTAAAAAATTCTTACTGAAAGTATTGACTGTAAATACTTGTCCACAGATATGCAACAGGTTGCCTTTTAAGAGTTGTGAAAAACGATTTCAATTCTCTTCATGATATAAGGAATCCCGTTTCCACCAAAACGACTCACTGTGATATCATCTCCCTCTAATACGCCGGATCTATCAGGGCTTTATTTTGCAGTGGTTTATTTATTCTTACCATGTGTTGAATTGTGTGTTTTTTAAATCTCCACTGATTCTGACATCAGGTTTTCAGCCATTCCTATGTCATTTAAGATTTGATGGGCGAATCGTATCGTGGGCGAAAAAATATTATTACTCTGGAAATTAATAGATATCACAAAATCATTGAAAAAAGGTATGACTTGTTTTCTTCGTAATTGCAGATCTTGAACCAGAGAGAAATGTGCGTCCAGATTTGTTCACTATGTTTTAAACATAAATGTTATAATCGAGTCATACGGAAAATGTAAGAGCGGTATGAAACGAAATTTGAAACAATCTCTTCACTTTGCAATGCATGGAGAGAGAATACACGGCAAAAAAGCTTTACTCTTTCGTCCAGCGATCAATTTACACAAGTTTTAGCATATCAACAAACACTTACTACACAACATCATATATATTCTCTGTTTCTAGAAGTGTCATAGCACAGATATCACAGTAATTTTCTTGTAGGGGAAATATACATTTAAGTCCTTACACTCTTACACGATTACTTTCAGTATTCACAAAATGCTACATAGTAGTAATTCTATGTTAAGCTTTTTTTTATATAAATATGACAGAAGAAAATAATGATTACAGAAATATAACAGTTTAGCACGATCTCTCTTTAGTAGTATATTATATATCATTGCATTTACTCTGTAAATATATCGGTTGTCGATACGTCTTACCAGTGTTGATACATAGTGTATGTTTAAATGTCAACGGTGTCCCTTTAAATATATTTCCAGAAAGCCGGATACAATATTTTATTGCATTTTATATTTTGCATTGTATAACCATACAGCTTTACAAATTGTATCATTCAACAGAAGGCGGCAGTTGGCGCAAGTAGCATTTTAACGTTGAGCTTCATGCTAGAACGGACAAGTTGTGCGCGAATAATTGTAACATTTACTTGTTCTAAGTCATTGTTTTTGTTTGACAAAAAATGAATACATCCTGGATTTTGTTGTCGTTTTGTGTTTTAGCAGTACTTGGATTGTTAAATGGGGCTCCCGTTAGTGATGCCACAGATGTCGTTTTCAACGGCACAAGCCTTAGTGGAAAAACACTTTTTGACATGGGGACGAAATTTGCCAAACCTTTGCTGAGGTTGATAGGAAAGACAATGGATAATATGAACAATAGCATTGATGAACACATGAAAAAGGATAAGCAGGAGCTCTTTGATGAACTGTGTCTGCTTAATGTATGTACAGAGTGGTCGGACTGGACAGAGTGTCCTGCAAAAAAGAAAGGAGATTTCAGTATGGTTACTCGAACTCGGACATGTGGATACGATACAACTCTGTGTACATCAAAGAGTGGAAGTACAACTGTGACTGAAAAAATGGTTTGCGAAGGTAACATTTGTTCCAAAAACTATACAGTCACACAGAACGGTTTCTGTCTCAAATTAGTTGAAACAAAAATGGATAAAGACGCTGCTCAATCGACCTGCCAACTTGACGGAGGACACGTGGTGAATACAAACTCACAAACTAAATCTAATGATGTTCACGAAATTCTAAAAAACAAAGATCTTGACAAGGAGACCATCTGGCTAAATAGAAGAAGAACTGATACGAGCTCACCGTGGCAATTCACGTATGAGACGACCCTAACGAGTTTCTCCAACTGGAAGTCGACTGAACCAACTAACAGGGTTTCTGAACTGTGCATGGTTGATGATTCATCACAAAAATACTGGTTTGACAGAGAATGCAACAAGTCATATATGTTCATATGCGAGATGCCTGTATAAACATTACCAGTATACGCTAGTTTCGAAACATTGCTACGAAAGTAATACCTATGGTATCAATTGCAACAAAAAATGCTTCGCTTTCAATGTAATTGTGTATAGTAATATGTCTTCAAACACAATTAACTTGCCCAACACATGTGTCACCAAATATACAGGGTGTTCGGGAAAGTTCATAGACACGAGTTGTTTACAATTTGTTCGTTTCCTTAATTCATTAAAAATTATGTAATGGATATATTACCGAACGTTGCTATTTTAAACTGTAATACATTCGTACCAAAATGACAGTTAAAATTATTTTCACCGGGTAAAGGACACTGTTAAAAAGCAGTATGCAAAATAAATACAAATGATACATATTTGATTATTTTAAATATACCACTATGCTTGGACATATTTGCTGATGGTTGAAAGATGTTGATAAAATTACTTTGGACACAATTGTCCGACTTTGCAACTAATAATTACAGGATTTATAACATACTTGTGTAGTTTTAAAGGGACATCATGCATTTTTGATCAATTGATTTTCTCAATATATCTACATAACTGTATGCAGACACTTAAATCCGAATATTTCACAATTTTGAAAATTAGCATAACTTTGGCTAATAACTGGAAGACATCACATTCGAAGATTTGCAGTCATCTCGGACATTAAAGTTTAAATATATTAATAATTCCATCAGTAATTATACTATATAACAAAATAAACTGATTTGATGCATGAACATGATTAAAACGTATTTCAAAGTTACCTTTTATCCATTTGAAGACAAATTTGTGTGATGCCAGTTTCTAATAATTCAGATTAAGAAATATTAAATGACGTATAATTTACATTTATACTAGATTTGATACAAGAAAATGAGTGAAATATATTTATTTTAAATAAACATTGCCGTCTATCCCTGCGTAGACAACTGCAGCTGATACTCTATGAGATATTTATATTGATTAAGTGTATTGTTCTTTTCATTTATGCAACACCTACATCAAGTACTTGTTCTGGACTGGAATACGTTTCACAAAACAGCTGAATACTTAAACCATTTTTAATGTAAATCAACAATTATTCATACTTTTTTTTTAATATTCATTCAAATGTACCCAAAGATGGTTCAAACCATGCAGAAATGACACAGGATGTTATTTTGAAATTTCAATTGTTTTAAACGTCGATCAATGTGTGAATATACAACGAAGACTGTTATTCTTTGAAACGCAGCCCAAGTTTATAATATTTGTAAGCATGCATTGTTTGTAGCATCACAAGCAATTTAATTTTCTATCATCCCCTATAAATTTGTAACTTGTTATAACTTTTTTCAAAATCTGATATTGATATTATGTCAAAATTTACTATTGTCAATTTGACATAGTCGTGATTCAATGTCGAATAAATTAAAAATGTATTAACTTTAAAGATATAAATGATAATTAAAAGTTGTTAGCACTACAATACCTTGTAATATTTCGTATAAAAGTAATATTAAATGGACAGCAGATGCACCTGTTAACTTAATTGCATTGTTATTCTTTATCATCTCATCTTTGTACTATAGGATGTTTTCCGCGAGAAGAATTGAGAAATAAGTAAACATAGCAGAGAATAGCTTAGTATTTCCAATATCCAACGGCACGCAGGCCCATCAGGTAGATGATACATGTACACTGCATAACGTTCGGTTAAAAGGGAATTTATCAGGATTTTTCAAACTTTTAAAATTGGCTAAAAAAACATTTTTCCAGTGTATCATGCCTATATGTACTCTCTGACCCCATATTGCCAAAATGATATATATTAAAAAATGCCAAAATAATGTATTAAAAAGTGATTTCCTAACTTGGGCTACTTTTAATCAGATTTCTCGCCTAAAAGTGATTAGTTATTCACAAATAATTATCTTCATATATATATATATATATGGGAGAGATAATAAATTAATTATTAAAAATTAATTAATACATCCAAACAATACTGAATTCTTTAAATTTATTTTAAAAACCCGAGCGCTTTCGGAATATATATTATTCCTTCTTCAGGGGATGAAAATGAAAATATGAATGATGATAATGTTATGATGTCAAACGATTACGATGATAAAAACATTGACGTGTGAAAGAATCACAATAAAAATTAATAAAATTGTGAAAACGTTCACAAATTATGATGTGCGCCTTAAGGCGCGCATATACTTCACAAAAATATAAAACAAATTGTGAAATTTATAAGAAAAATACCGTGTTTTCAGTGAAATACGCCGGTAAAATTCAAACTGTGCTGAGTAAAATGTGAAGCGCAAAGTTGTTATATATATATATATGGATATAATTATTTGTATATATATGATAGGGAGAATCATACATCAACAAAACACCTTTCATGACCACTGGATCCGCGACGGAATGAGTTTAAAGTTAGTAGGTAGTTGGCAGTTGGTAGTTGGTAGTTGAAGATACCAACGAGTTGCCAGTTGGGGATTCGGATTTGTTATTATAATCACTATTTAATTTACATATTTAACTCGTGTTTATATGTTCAAAAATATGATTAATAGAAAACGGATGTATATTGATATATAATCGGAATCCCCAATTGTCAGCTGATTGGTAGTTGGCGATTTGCTGCGAATAATCAACTGGAATTTTTGAATTGCCTCCTGATGAATATACTCATGATATTGAAAGAACAACGTGTGCATGGTGTTTTTTTATTGTTACGAACTGTTTTTCTTAAGAATTGATTTGTTGTTAAAAACAAATATCGATTTGAAAAAAAATCCAAATCCTTAACTGGCAATTATGATGTCCAATTTGGACCATCGCGATATATTTTTTAAATTAAGAAATGTCGAAACAACGAAACTAAAAATTACGATAGTGAAAAGTCGAAACAACGATGGTGAAAAAGTAGAAACTACGATGATTGAAAGTTGAAACTACGATTGTGAAAAGTCGAAACTACGATGGTGGAACAACCAGACAACGAAACTTCGATGGTGGTCAACAGTCGAAACAACCATGGTAAGACGTCGAAATAATTTCGATTTTCCACCATCGTAGTTTCGACTCTCACCATCGTAGTTTCATTATTTCAAATTTTCACCATCGTAGTTTCGACTTTTGTTGTTTCATTGTTTCGATTTTTCACCATCATAGTGACGTTGTTTCTGTGTCTGGACTTTACTTAATATAATAAATATGCTGTGATGGCCCCAATAGGACACCGTATAACACAAAACTACATATGTACATGTATATATATAAGAAGAAACACGTGGTACTATACGTCACTGGACCTCACTCTTCCCCGTCATAAAGACGTTGTTTTCTGTGTTATATGTACTCGGTGTCACAGCAATGCCTGTTAATTGATTTATATATGCCACGGTCCTATAATTTTAGTTATATATATAAGCGAAATAATGTGACATGTATTGGCATAGAAAAGTGTCATGGTAAATCAAGTTATTCCAACTGATACAAATCACGCTGGAAGATGTGATACCGATTCAATAACGAACTGTTAACGGTTTATCAACAGTAATATCAATATTTACGTTCGGACAACGAAAATTAATTTAGGAAATAGACGGAATATTCATGAGTGCCAAGTAAATACTTACGCACAGTATCGTTTTAACGGTAGAATCATTATTTAAGTTTGGATAAAGACAATTAATTAACGGATATTCACGGAATATTAATGAGTGCCAAGTTATTACTTACGCACATTTGATAGTACACGTTGCTAAATATATAAAACAATGAGCCTTACTAGTGTCACAGTATGTACGTAATCTGCAAGGAGAGAATCGTATGTCAGCGATCCGGTTAGCTCAGTCGGTAGAGCATTCACCCTGTAAGCGAAGTGTCATAGGTTCGAGTCCCGGACTGGCTGCATTTTTTTCGTGTTCTGTCTAATTGGCGCCCAACGTGCAGCTATGACATATATATTCCGAGAAACCTTAACATGGTTCTCTGGTCTCTTTGGTAATTCCATATTAGAAAGGGAATATGTCACAGTGTGTACTTAACCTACTAGGAGAGAATATGTAATCGGTCCGGTTAGCTCAGTCAATTGAACATTCGCTCTTCAAGTTTAAGGTCGCGAGTTCGAGTCACGGACTGGCTGCATATGTTTCTCGTCCTGTGACACTTATGCAGAAAATAAATTTGTCAAATATGTCCGAGTAAAAACTATAACAATGCAATGTGTTTTACCTACATGTACATGTAAATACTTGGGAAACACAAATACGACAACTTTTCCGGTATCAGTCTTTTCTTCTCCGTACCATATTCTATATTCGTGCAAAGACAATCAAAGAAAGGTAACTGCAGTACAACAAAGTTGGCAAAAATGATACACATTATCCCCCTTTAAATATGATAGATAACATCTTCAACCAAATCTAAAGTCAACATGTAACTATGCGGGTATTATAAATATGTATTAGACAATGTGTGAATTTAATAATGTGTGAACTTGCATATAATAATGTTCAATATGAAATATAAGGACGTTGTGGCGAAAAAACGTCAACCCATGTGTCAGCGATTCGTTTATAGTTGTAATGAGCGCAATAGTCTTTATGTAGAAATCAGCAGTTAAACTAAACATTTATAATTCCGTACTTTATACATGTTAGTTACCCAGTTGCATCAATCATGTAACCAAGCATTAATGATTCTAATAGCATCCATGTCTATGTAATATATGGTAGTATACACTGTATATCGACGCTCCTATAGACACTACGTATTGAATACAGTAAATGCATTTTACGAAACGATTGTGGTAGAAAATGATGATGAATTGAATGGAAATAATAATTGAATGTTAGCAAAGGTATTATTCGTGACTATTTCGGTTCGGATAATAAATTCCGCTTCTTGGGATGTCTGTTTTATTATTCGGGACGGAATCAACTCTTGAAACCGAAAAAGCCTTAAAAATATATTATAGTCTCAAACATCGAAGTTAAATTTGTTATCCGAGTATAAGAATTTCCTAGGACCTAGGTCTATTTAAGGTCTCACTGAAGAAATACCTCCCCTACATGACGGTAGAAAGAGTATTGCGCCCGAGAAATTAGAGTTGTGTAATTTGGTTTGGCATAGTATTTTTGAAAATGCTTTAAATGCTCATATTTTTTTCTACAGATGAGAAGAATGGAAAATTGTCATGATTTCGTCAAGTTTGGCTAACACTGGGTGCTGTTTGATGAAGATATAACAGTTTGAAGATGCATAGTGATACACTGCAAGAATTGTACAGAATTGTCAAAAACGAAGGGGTGTCCTCAAACCATGGATATTGCGAAAAAGCAACCTGGTCAACCCCATGTTTTTTTCTGCATATTTGGAGCAACAGATGACAATCTATGGAAACAATATGCTTTTAGAACCACCAGTAATGTGTTCAGTGTTCCAGAAGTGCATGTCTCTATATGTAGTACTGTGCAAAACTAATTGTTGTGTGAGACGTTAATCTAAAGGCATGATACAAGATGATAAAAGAATGGTCTGGAAAATTAAATTATTAAAGTGTTTACAACGAAAACTAAACATTTGTTCCGAAAATAATTTGCTTTTTATTAGATAACAAGTTTGAACCAAAACGCATGAAAACTTCTTTGAGTTCTTTTGATTTTGTTACATTAAAAGGAATGTTTAGCGTGGTAAAGTGGCGGTAAGTGAACCATAAGACGATACGGATGTGCAGACGCTACATTATGCAACCAATTTATACGCCAGCAGCAAAGTGACTAATAAAGTAAAAACGTAGTGGGTGGTTGTGCTTCAACGATTTTAAAGGGAACTGTTGTCATTTTAATTTACAATTTTATGGAAATTTTGTAAGCAAACTGCGGGTAAGATGTTAGCTCTGTACATGTACAAACAATATAACTTTTTTCCGTAAATACTAGTATGTTGTTCCAAATATGCAGAAAAAGATATTTCCCCTTTAACAAATTTCAAATAGTTAAATAACACCTCTTTCATTTTTTTTTGGGTAATCTACCTATTTATTACGCACCTTCAAACTGTCGTATTTTCATCAAACAGCAGTAAATGGCATCTTAATCTGACAAATCTCTTGAACATAGTTCAATCAACTCTTTGAAACGTTATCACTTTAAGCATTTTGAAAACAAAATATGCCTAACCAATTCACGTGCTCAAGCAAATACCTACCGTCGTTAAGGGGATAATTAGTAAGTGGGTAATGATTTTAATGAAAGAAATAAATAAGTTACAAAATAGTATTTTACAACTGATGTGATTTATAGCATGTATATACCTGAAGCATACATATGGTTTAAAATCATTTGGAAAAAATATTCCATTTTCAACAAAACTCTAACAGTCCCTTTAGGTGCGATGAACATTCACTGTTGATAAAGTGTTTCGTTCAGCGACATATTTCAAAAAGGTTTAGTTTGTAATATATTTTGAAAAATCGTTTGACGTTTGAATACATATTGTGAAAGTGACATATATGGAAAATTAAACCTGTTAGTGTTGCTTGAATAATCAGTACAATCATCGAAAATTCAAATCCCAATAAAATAATCTGAAAAGGTCAATAAATATTTGAAATATGCTATACTTAGCCTAGAAATATTCTTATTTTTTAGATTTCAATTCAATATTCCAACTTGTTAGGGTTCATCATCAAATAAAATAGTTAAGCAAATACATCTGCACAATATGATCGAACTTTGGAAATGGTAAAACAGTTCATGGAAGTCTTTAAGTATTCGGTAAAAGTGACAGGGAAAATAGTAAGTTACAAAAGTACACATTTTGATAACGTTCAGTTTAATATCACATGTAAAACATGGGTTTACATGTTAGACAAATCACAACAACCAAGGCTATATGAAGAGAACAAGTACAAGGCATTTATTGATGGTGTATCTTGCTTAAAAATTATTATATTGATACTAAGCCTGCATCAGCTGTTCAAGATCGCCAACTTTTATTTCAGGGTTATAACATAAAATACACATAAATATAATAAGTATATATACACAACCATGCCATAATATTTACAATTACAAGACACTATTTGCTCAAACGCATTTTAGCTACTACAGTATATTTAACATCATTGCTTACAATATAAACACGGTAATGTTAATTTAAAAAAAAAAACACGCTATTTTTCTTTAGCACTCATATGTGTATTATAAAGATTGAGATGCAACAATGTCCCTTTAAACACAAAAAGTTACAATTGCTTCATAGCATTGTAGTTTCTATATGACCAAACTGCCTTACAGATTATGATATTCAACAGAAGGCGAGTTTGTTTACATACAATTTTAGCACTCCACGCGAACTGACGTGAATTTGATGCGAGTCATTGTTAACTTTACTGTTTCTTCAATTGTTATTTTTGTTTTACAAAAATGAATAGATCGTGGATGTTTTTGGCGTTCTGTGCTTCAAGATTATTTGGAATGTTAAATGGAGCCCCGGTTAGTGATTCCACAGAGATAACGTTGAACAGCGCTAGCCCTGATGGACAAACGATTCTTGACTTGGGGACAGAATTTGACAAACCCTTACTGAGATTGGTTGGGAAAACAATATTGAATATGGCAGAAGCAATAGATAAGATGAACAAGAGCATTGCAGAACACATGCAGAATGAGAAACACGAAATGTTTGATGAACTTTGTCGTCTCCATCCGTGTACTGAGTGGTCGGACTGGACAGAGTGTCGTGCAAAAAGAAAAGGAAAGTTTAGTATGGTCACTCGAAATCGGACATGTGGATATAATACAACCATGTGTACATCAACCAGTGGAAGTACAACTGAGACTGAGAAAATGGTTTGCGAAGGGATGTGTTTAAGAAATTATACATTCACACATAACGGTTTCTGTCTCAAAGTATTTGAAACAAAAACGGATAAAGACGCTGCTGAATCGACCTGCCAACTTGACGGAGGACACTTGGTCAATATAAACTCACAAACTAAATCTGACGATGTTCACGAAATTCTAAAAAACAAAGATCTTGGCAATGCGATTATCTGGCTAAATGGAAGAAGAACGGATACGAGCTCACCGTGGCAGTTCACGTATGAGACAAACCTATTGAGTTTCTCCAACTGGCAGCCGGGCGAACCATCTAACGGGGCTTCCGAACTGTGCATGGCTGAAGAATCATTAAGTAAATGGTATGACAGAAGCTGCACATTCAAGTATAAGTTCGTATGCGAGATATAAGCATTACCGATACATGCCATTTTCGAAAGGTTGCTATGAAAAGGATACATATCGTTTCAATTGCAACAAAAAAAAAACTTCGAATTTAATATGCTTGTGTACTTTTGTATCAAGATTGGTATAGTGATACGTCTTCAAACACAATACTCTTACTGGAGTTGAGACATCATCACCAAAAACTGGTATGACAGAGAAGTTTTAAAAGTTCATATGCGACGTTACTGATACGCTAGTCTCCAAACATTGCTATTAAAGTGATACTTTAGTATCATTTGCAACATAAAGTGCTCTTATTGGATTGTGTATGTTATGTAAAGATATTTATAGTGATATGTCTTCAAACACAATAATCCTTCCTTATCAAATATTTCACCTACTTAAAGGGAGATTCATTTCATTGCGACTCTGTAATAAAGAATTATACAAAATTAATGCAAATGATGCATATTTGAATAAAAATCAAATATGCCTGATTGGACATGTTTGCTGATGTTTAGGACTATACCCGACCTTGGACTTATCACAATAATTCTAATATACTTGTTTTGTTCTCTTATCACTACTTATAGTACTACATTACCTACATTATGTAAACATGAGGTTGAAATACAACGGTTTGTATGCCGAATGTTACTATTTTGAAAAGTAACTTAACTCTGATCAATGGCTGGAAGGCATCCAATTTGAAGATTTGCTGATTCGTATTCTTGGTACTAGCATGGCACCACTTGTTTTATATTCAACATAACTCTGATCAATGGCTGGAAGGCATCCTATTTGAAGATTTGCTGATTAGTATTCTTGGTACTAGCATGGCACCACTTGTTTTATTTTTAACATAACTTTGATCAATGGCTGGAAAGCATCATATTTGAAGATTTGATGATTCGTTTTCTTGGTACTACCATGGCACCACTTGTTTTATTTTTAACATAACTCTGATAAATGGCCGGAAGACATTCTATTTGAAGATTTGCTGAATCGTATTCTTGGTACTACCATGGCACCACTTGTTTTATTTTTAACATAACTCTGATCAATGGCTGGAAGGCATCCTGTTTGAAGATTTGCTGATTCGTATTCTTGGTACTACCATAGCACCACTTGTTGTATTTTTAACATAACTCTGATCAATGGCTGGAAGGCATCTTATTTGAAGATTTGCTGATTCGTATTTTTGGTACTAGCATGGCACCACTTGTTTTATTTTTAACATAACTCTGATCAATGGCTGGAAGGCATCCAATTTGAAGATTTGCTGATTCGTATTCTTGGTACTACCATGGCACCACTTGTTTTATTTTTAACATAACTCTGATCAATGGCTGGAAGGCATCCTATTTGAAGATTTGCTGATTCGTATTCTTGGTACTACCATGACACCACTTGTTTTATTTTTTAACATAACTCTGATCAATGACTGGAAGGCATCCAATTCGAAGATTTGCTGATTCGTATTCTTGGTATAAGCTTGGCACCACTTGTTCTATTTTTACATAAATCTGATCAATGGCTAGAAGGCATTCTATTTGAAGATTTGCTGATTCGTATTCTTGGTACTAGCATGGCACCACTTGTTTTAATTTTAACATAACTCTGATCAATGGCCGGAAGGCATCTTATTTGAAGATTTGCTGATTCGTATTCTTGGTACTAGCATGGCACCACTTGTTTTATTTTTAACATAACTCTGATCAATGGCTGGAAGGCATCATATTTGAAGATTTGCTGATTCGTTTTCTTGGTACTACCATGGCACCACATGTTTTATTTTAAACATAACTCTGATTAATGGCCTGAAGGCATTCTATTTGAAGATTTGCTAAATCGTATTCTTGGTACTACCATGGCACCACTTGTTTTATTTTTAACATAACTCTGATCAATGGCTGGAAGGCATCCTGTTTGAAGATTTGCTGATTCGTATTCTTGGTACTACCATGGCACCACTTGTTGTATTTTTAACATGACTTTGATTTATGGCTGGAAGGCATCTTATTTGAAGATTTGCTGATTCGTATTCTTGGTACTAGCATGGCACCACTTGTTTTATTTTTAACATAACTCTGATCAATGGCTGTAAGGCATCCAATTTGAAGATTTGCTGATTCGTATTCTTGGTACTACCATAGCACCACTTGTTTTATTTTTAACATAACTCTAATCAATGGCTGGAAGGCATCCTATTTGAAGATTTGCTGATTCGTATTCTTGGTACTACCATGGCACCACTTGTTTTATTTTTTAACATAAGTCTGATCAATGGCTGGAAGGCACCCAATTTGAAGATTTGCTGATTCGTATTCTTGGTACTACCATGGCACCACTTGTTTTATTTTTTAACATAACTCTGATCAATGGCTGGAAGGCATCCAATTCGAAGATTGGCTGATTCGTATTCTTGGTATTAGCTTGGCACCACTTGTTCTATTTTTACATAAATCTGATCAATGGCTGGAAGCCATTCTATTTGAAGATTTGCTGATTCGTATTCTTGGTACTACCATGGCACCACTTGTTTTATTTTTGAACATAACTCTGATCAATGGCTAGAAGGCATCCAATTTGAAGATTTGCTGATTCGTATTCTTGGTACTACCATGGCACAACTTGTTTTATTTTTACCATAACTCTGATCAATGGCTAGAAGGCATCCTATTTTAAGATTTGCTGATTCGTATTCTTGGTACTACCATGGCACCACTTGTTTTATTTTTTAACATAACTCTGATCAATGGCTAGAAGGCATCCAATTCGAAGATTTGCTGATTCTTATTCTTGGTATTAGCTTGGCACCACTTGTTCTATTTTTAACATAACTCTGATCAATGGCTGGAAGGCATCCAATTCGAAGATTTGCTGATTCGTATTCTTGGTATTAGCTTGGCACCACTTGTTCTATTTTTAACATAACCCTGATCAATGGCTGGAAGGCATCCTATGTGAAGGTTTGCTGATTCGTTTTCTTGGTACTTCCATGGCACCACTTGTTTTATTTTTAACATAACTCTGATCAATGGCTGGAAGGCATCCAATTTGAAGATTTGATGATTCGTATTCTTGGTACTACCATGGCACCACTTGTTTTATTTTTTAACATAACTCTAATCAATGGCTGGAAGGCATCCAATTGGAAGATTTGCTGATTCGTATTCTTGGTACTACCATGGCACCACTTGTTTTATTTTTTAACATAACTCTGATCAATGGCTGGAAGGCATCCAATTCGAAGATTGGCTGATTCGTATTCTTGGTATTAGCTTGGCACGACTTGTTCTATTTTTACATAAATCTGATCAATGGCTAGAAGGCATTCTATTTGAAGATTTGCTGATTCGTATTCTTGGTACTACCATTGCACCACTTGTTTTATTTTTGAACATAACTCTGATCAATGGCTAGAAGGCATCCAATTTGAAGATTTTTTGATTCGTATTCTTGGTACTACCATGGCACCACTAGTTTTATTTTGACCATAACTCTGATCAATGGCTAGAAGGCATCCTATTTGAAGATTTGCTGATTCGTATTCTTGGTACTACCATGGCACCACTTGTTTTATTTTTTAACATAACTCTGATCAATGGCTGGAAAGCATCCAATTCGAAGATTTGCTGATTCGTATTCTTGGTGTTAGCTTGGCACCACTTGTTCTATTTTTAACATAACTCTGATCAATGGCTGGAAGGCATCCAATTCGAAGATTTGCTGATTCGTATTCTTGGTATTAGCTTGGCACCACTTGTTCTATTTTTAACATAACCCTGATTAATGGCTGGAAGGCATCCTATGTGAAGGTTTGCTGATTCGTATTCTTGGTACTTCCATGGTACCACTTGTTTTATTTTTAACATAACTCTGATCCATGGCTGGAAGGCATCCAATTTGAAGATTAGATGATTCGTATTCTTGGTACTACCATGGCACCACTTGTTTTATTTCTAACATAACTCTGACCAATGGCTGGAAGGCGTCCAATTGGAAGATTTGCTGATTCGTATTCTTGGTACTACCATGGCACCACTTGTTTTATTTTTAACATAACTCTGATCAATGGCTAGAAGGCATCCAATTTGAAGATTTGCTGATTCGTATTCTTGGTACTAACATGGCAACACTTGTTTTATTTTTAACATAACTCTGATCAATGGCTGGAAGGCATCCAATTCGAAGATTTGCTGATTCGTATTCTTGGTGTTAGCTTGGCACCACTTGTTCTATTTTTAACATAACCCTGATCAATGGCCGGAAGGCATCCTATGTGAAGGTTTGCTGATTCGTATTCTTGGTACTTCCATGGCACCACTTGTTTTATTTTTAACATAACTCTGATCAATGGCTGGAAGGCATCCAATTTGAAGATTTGATGATTCGTATTCTTGGTACTACCATGGCACCACTTGTTTTATTTTTTAACATAACTCTAATCAATGGCTGGAAGGCATCCAATTTGAAGATTTGCTGATTCGTATTCTTGGTACTACCATGGCACCACTTGTTTTATTTTTTAACATAACTCTGATCAATGGCTGGAAGGCATCCAATTCGAAGATTGGCTGATTCGTATTCTTGGTATTAGCTTGGCACGACTTGTTCTATTTTTACATAAATCTGATCAATGGCTAGAAGGCATTCTATTTGAAGATTTGCTGATTCGTATTCTTGGTACTACCATGGCACCACTTGTTTTATTTTTGAACATAACTCTGATCAATGGCTAGAAGGCATCCAATTTGAAGATTTGTTGATTCGTATTCTTGGTACTACCATGGCACCACTTGTTTTATTTTGACCATAGCTCTGATCAATGGCTAGAAGGCATCCTATTTGAAGATTTGCTGATTCGTATTCTTGGTACTACCATGGCACCACTTGTTTTATTTTTTAACATAACTCTGATCAATGGCTGGAAGGCATCCAATTCGAAGATTTGCTGATTCGTATTCTTGGTGTTAGCTTGGCACCACTTGTTCTATTTTTAACATAACTCTGATCAATGGCTGGAAGGCATCCAATTCGAAGATTTGCTGATTCGTATTCTTGGTATTAGCTTGGCACCACTTGTTCTATTTTTAACATAACCCTGATTAATGGCTGGAAGGCATCCTATGTGAAGGTTTGCTGATTCGTATTCTTGGTACTTCCATGGCACCACTTGTTTTATTTTTAACATAACTCTGATCCATGGCTGGAAGGCATCCAATTTGAAGATAAGATGATTCGTATTCTTGGTACTACCATGGCACCACTTGTTTTATTTCTAACATAACTCTGACCAATGGCTGGAAGGCGTCCAATTGGAAGATTTGCTGATTCGTATTCTTGGTACTACCATGGCACCACTTGTTTTATTTTTAACATAACTCTGATCAATGGCTAGAAGGCATCCAATTTGAAGATTTGCTGATTCGTATTCTTGGTACTAACATGGCAACACTTGTTTTATTTTTAACATAACTCTGATCAATGGTTGGAAGGCATCCAATTTGAAGATTTGCTGATTCGTATTCTTGGTACTAGCATGGCACCACTTGTTTTATTTTAAACATTACTCTGGTCAATGGCCGGAAGGCATCCTATTTGAAGATTTGCTGGTTCGTATTCTTGGTATTAGCATGGCACCACTTGTTTTATTTTTAACATAATTCTGATCAATGGCTGGAAGGCATCCAATTTGAAGATTTGCTGATTCGTATTCTTGGTACTAGCATGGCACCACTTGTTTTATTTTTAACATAACTCTGATCAATGGCTAGAAGGCATCCAATTTGAAGATTTGCTGATTCGTATTCTTGGTATTAACTTGGCACCACTTGTTTTATTTTGAACATAACTCTGATCAATGGCTAGAAGACATCCAATTTGAAGATTTGCTGATTCGTATTCTTGGTACTAGCATGGCACCACTTGTTTTATTTTTAAGATTACTCTGATCAATGGCCGGAAGGCATCCTATTTGAAGATTTGCTGATTCGTATTCTTGGTATTAGCATGGCACCACTTGTTTTATTTTTAACATAATTCTGATCAATGGCTGGAAGGCATCCAATTTGAAGATTTGATGATTCGTATTCTTGGTACTAGCATGGCACCACTTGTTTTATTTCTAACATAACTCTGATCAATGGCTGGAAGGCATCCAATTTGAAGATTTGCTGATTCGTATTTTTGATACTACCATGGCACCACTTGTTTTATTTTGAACAAACTGTTTACTATTTCAGATACTTATATCCAAGATTAATATTTCCCATCTGATGATGGAACTGGGATATACGTTTGTGTAAAATAAATAGTTTTGATGTATGAATACGAGGATAATATAATTCAAAATTGGCTTGTATCCCTCAGTAGACAAATATATGTGATGCCAGTTCATAATTAATCAGATGTTTAAGAAATATTTAGTGAAATATGTTTTACATTTATACTAGATTTGAAACAAGAACATGAATGAAATATATTTCGAAATTAAATTACATTAACATTAGCAGTATCCCTTTCTAGACAACTGATGTCAGTTCCTCTACTGACTCAGATATTCAAACTTAGTAAGTGTATTATACTTTACATTTATGCAAAGTACTTGTTTTGAACTGGGGTGCGTTTCATCAATTATTCATATTATTTTTGATATTCTTTCAAGTTGGCGCAAAGCATGCAGAAAATGATACAGGGTGTAGTTTTGAAAATACACTTGTTTTAAACAAAGATCAATATATGAATAAACTGAACGCCATATGTACCTGTAATGTGTAAAAAGAATGGCGTTACACTTATTTACCCGAATAGACTGTTTGAACGAATCATTTTCACATAAAATGTTGACGTGGTTGAGACTATTGGTACTCTTATATACAACTTAGCAGTGGAAAAGATAATCAAAAATATGTAACGATACTTTACTTATTGCAGTGTTTCTATTTATTATTCATACTTACCAGCAATCACATGGATCACAGAATTCTTAAATCCACAGGCAATGATCATAAAATTAATTATATCTATATTTTAATCATGTTAAAATGGACAACGGGTGTGAGCAATGTCAATATTTGAATGCAAACAGAAATTGTTTAAACTTAATTAGTTTACTTTGATTATAAAACAAGTTATAACATCTTATACGAATTACGCTCGAAGTGTTCTTGTTAGAATCAGTATTAAGCACATGCGACAAAAGTATCTTGCTCAAGGACACCGCATATAGCCTTGGGTGGAGGGAGCAAACCCACAGTCCTCCGATCATGGATTTGATGCTCTACCACTGGACTACGCACTCATTCAACTGGGATAGATAACTAAGTCAATGGTCTAGGATTTTCAAAATGTGTACAAAACAATAACTGATATCTGAAACAAATTTGACCGGTTTTATTCAGATATGTATTGTGCGTAACTTTTTACCTGGCTCTCATTAATATTTACCAATATGTTTAGGCATTTAAATACCTTATCAATGCAGTTGTTTGTGAATGTGATATGAGGCTGATATATTAATGTAGTGGTACTATCCGTAAAGATTTACCAGGCACTCAGTAATCTTCGCCAATGTTCTCCGTGCAGTTATTTGTGTGTACGATATGATGCCGTTTTTATAACGAATTGTTATCGATTTATCAACAATAATATTACTATTTACTTTCGAACACCGACAATTAATTAACAGATATTGGCGGAGTATTCGTGAGTGCCAAGTAAATACTTACGCACAATACACATTTGATAGTACACGTTGTTTATTATATAGAGCAATACACACTATTGAAACTTACTAGTGTCACAGTGTGTAAAAATCTGTAAGGAGAGAATCGCATGTTAGCGGTCAGGATAGTTCAGTCGGTAGAGCGGTTATCCTGTAAGCGAAGGGTCCTGTGATCTAGTCTGACTGCATATTTTTCGCGTCATGTTAAATTGGCGCGCATCGTGGGGCTATGACTTATATATATTCAGAAAAACATAACACGGTTCTCTGGTCTCTATGGCAATTCGGGTATGAATTCCGAATTTGTGAAGGAATATGTCACAGAGTGTACGTAATCTACAAAGAGAGAAATGTATGTAAGTGGTCCGGTTAGCTCAGTCTGTAGAGCATTCGTCCTGTTACACTAGTGCAGAAAATTAAGTGTATTGTCAAATATGTCAAAACTATAACGGTGAAACGTGTTTAACCTATATGTAATGCGACAACCATTCCGATATAAGTTTTTTCTTCTCCATACCATATTTTTATAAAATGCCACTTAAGAAAAGCAAGATATGAAAGACAATACATGTATCTATTGAAAAGCAAGTTCACTTGCAAGTAACGTAAAGCAAGCATCTTGTGATATACTGAAAATAAAGTTAAATGTTGATCCTTTTCAGAATTGTTTGATTGCTGACTTGAATGAAAGGTAATAGGTCGATAACTCGCGGTTCTTGCTCTACAATTCTTCTCTTTACACCAACATTATACATAATTACACTTGGTGTTGTTGTCACGATGGCTAATTAAAGATAAATTATTTTAGCTTTAAAGCGGAAACCACTCAGAGCTTATATGAATCACTCTCGAATCCATTTCGTGGGTAGAGCCGGTACAGAACATTGTTTTAGATAGGTCATCGTGTCGAACCACAGATGATATCGAACTCACGACCTCTGGTGAGAGCGTTCAACTTTCTATCCAATGCACTAGCACCCGCTTTAATGATGATTACTAGTATTTGTACTGCAGACTGACATGCAGTTTTGCGTACTTTTTATGTAACCGATATGATAACCGGTTTGTACTTTTTTATCAGAAATTGATCTTGCTAGAAACTGTTGTCAAAACGTTTTCATATTTTTGTGTTGCCACATATATTCACTTATATATTCTTGCATCTCTTTAGACGTGCTACCCTATTGACTCTTAATTACATGCACGTGTAAATGGTTTCCCATCATATTTGATTAAACAGCAAGATTCAAAATATGAATTTAATGGCAATCAAATGACAAAGGAAGAATAATTAATAATTAATTCATCACACTTTATTTTCAAGAGCAATTCAACTAAACTATGTAATACAATGTTCTACTATGTAATACAATATAATAAAATACTATGTAATACAATATAATACTATGTAATACAATGTAATAC
The DNA here is from genome assembly GCA_029582155.1 of Panopea generosa. Classification (NCBI taxonomy): domain Eukaryota; kingdom Metazoa; phylum Mollusca; class Bivalvia; order Adapedonta; family Hiatellidae; genus Panopea; species Panopea generosa. The sequence goes on from CM055899.1 coordinate 2,517,952, forward strand.
AATGTAATACTATGTAATACAACGTAATACTATGTAATACAATATAATACTATGTAATAGAATGCTATACTACATCTTTATTTCAACAGTCAAGTACTTGTGTTCAGTTATCACATTGAAATAAATATTTAAATATAATAAATTATAAACAAAATTAATTTCGACTTCAATCCTTTTAATATATCTACTTTAAAAAAAATTAAAATGATCAACTAGTTACTTCCCAGAATTTATGTATAGCAAGAAGCCCAGATGTACCTAAAACTATCATGGCTCGTTGAACGAAGCAAACCAACTTGTTTAAACCTCAGATACAAAAAATATATCGCAATTATAGTCAGATAAGGAACACTCTCTCAATAGTTTAAGGCCTTGCATGTTTCCCTATATAAGCCTTTATAAAAATGGCTTCCATATTGATTTATGCTCGGACACAAAACATAACACAATTTTATAATATTAGAGTAATAATCTAGTAAAACCTCGATTTTATGGTTTTAGTTTAGAAATCCAAACTTCTGACGGGACGTGAACCTGGCGGCCATCTTAGATGACGACGTAAAAACAGTTGACAATGATGAAACAACACGAGCCAATAAACATCTGGTAATATTTGTTAAAGAGTTTGCTAAATAAACCTATTCAAAAATAATCGAGACTTGTCGGACAACTTGTTTCGACGCCCATACACAAAAACATATTTTTAGGTCAGGATTACTTACTTAAAAAAAAAAAGAAAAGATTAAATGAATGAAAATGTTTCAAAAATTTCAGAAAAGATGTTTAAATATTTTAGAGAATAAAACGAGCGGAGCAGGGCGCTGTCGGTCAGCTTTGATGATCGATATAAAAATAAAACACAATTGTAAAAGGTCATCTAAAAGTACATCGTGACCAAGTTTTATTAAAATTGAGCCTATGGTTTAAAGAAACTGGACGTTTGAAGAAAGTTTGACGGACAGACGAACTCACGAACGGCGGGCAAAAAGCGATCAGAATAGTTTAATATAGAGTTCGGTCCATTTGATCTAACAATCAAGCTCTATTTTGAAATATATCAAAATAATATGAACAGTTTGAATATGGGAGTTTGTTACGAAAGGTGTATACACTCTTTAAACACGCAAACACCAACACCTTCGTGCAATATGAAAAGCACAAGAAAAACACTGTATCGTACAAATCATACATTTTCATTGTGCCATGAAAGTTCACCAGCACATGCACAATACATATTAAATATTTCATGTGCTTAATTCGTGCGTTACCGATTACAGAAATATTATGTTTTAACATTAATTTAAAGTACAGACATTTTATATAATTTGCAACAATTTGCATAAACAAAAAACCGTGTTAATCGAAGACGTCATTCTAGACAGTCAAAAACATCTCTTAAAATATTTTCATTAAAGAAAAGCAACAGTTGAATGACGTATCTGGTGTATACAATTAATGAATGGATACATGCTAGTAGTGTTGAATAAATAGTTTATTTTACAATGGTGACGTAATACCTGGAGATATTATTCTTGCATACCGGATAAAGACATCTGTATTTTTTGCTGGGGCATATATTTCTATCATACGCTGGGAAGGAGATAAATTCTCTCGCAATGACGTTCTAACCATATATGACGAACGTATAAACTATATGTCGTAAATCATATAATATTACGTCTTAAAATCGATCGTTGTAAAAATCGCGGTTAAAAGCGATCGTGGTAGAAATCTATTGGTACATTCAATACAGATAATAGTTCAATGTGATTGGTATGGAAGAATAAAAATCATTTATGGCTTTTTTATAGTTCGAATAGACAATTTCTTCAATTGGGAGAACTAAAATAGTTACCCATGGGAACATAATTTTCTATCCGAACCTGAAACCCTTGTAAGCATATTATACTTACACATATGATTATAGTATATCCGCCATCTTGGCATGTTGACTATTATTTATAGAACATGATGAATACATACATTTCGGTTTTACATACAATTTACATGTACAACAATATGACAATATAGCATTATTGTCTGATGTGTTTGTCATTGGTAGTATCATGTTATATGCTTAAATACTCCTATTAGATTCAACATAATCGTGTCATATTTCTCACTAGAAGAAACAATAATCTATCCCGGTAATGTGAATAACCAGAAACAAGGAAAGTAATTGTGTTCGAAGCTCCACAGTAATTTCCACGTAGATTAGATAAAAAAAACGTATGCTCTGAGGAGAAAAATTGACACAGATATAAAAATGCATAACAATTTATATGATATAATGTAATATATATAACCACCAGTCACCAAGCAGTATGAACATAATTCAAATATATATATATACAGACTTATCATAAAAAGTAAACTACAAACATGTCCATACATATGTTTTACATTAAATATCACTGATTTGGAACATTTATTACTTTAAATATATTTTTTATAAACTTTCATTACGTTTATTACATCTGCGTGCAGATTTTTAATAAAAATATTCATATGCATGTGCTACATGTTCTACCTTTAAAGTATGCAAATATTGTGTTGAACATTGAAATGTGTAACTAAACAGTACTACGAACATCACTATAATTAGATATTATTATTATCATTATTATCATCATATCAATCAATGTATTCATAAATCGCTCGCACGCATGTACGCACGCACACAAGCACACACACACACATACTTACACACACACCCAAGCACAAACGCTATAGATATTGGACATAGGTCACTAGACTTAAAATGTGCACTGGCATTATAATTAAACGCTATCAAATCTTATCATCATAACCATTTACATGTGATAACTACAATATCACCATCACCATACACACGTGATAATTACAATGTCACCATAACCGTTTACACTTGATAATTACAATGTCACCATAACAATTTACAAGTGATAATTACAATGTCACCATAACCATTAACATATGATAATAACAATGTCACCATAACAATTTACACGTGATAATAACAATGTCACCATAACCATACACACGTGATAATTACAATGTCACCATAACCATTTACACGTGACAATTACAATATCACCATAACAATTTACACGTGATAATAACAATATCACCATAACCATTTACACGTGATAATAACAATATTACCATAACCATACACACGTGATAATTACAATGTCACCATAATCATTTACACGTGACAATTACAATATCACCATAACCATTTAAACGTGATAATTACAATATCATCATAACCATTTACAAGTGACAATAACAATATCAAGAAAACAATTTACACGTGATAATTACAATATCACCATAACCATTTACACGTGATAATAACAATGTCATCATAACCATTTACACGTGATAATTACAATATCACCATAACCATATACACGTGATAGTTACAATGTCATCATAACCATTTACACTTGATAAATACAATGTCACCATAACCATTTACACGTGATAATTACAATATCACCATAACCTTTTACACGTGATAATTACAATGTCATAATAACAATTTACACGTGATAATTACAAAGTCATCATAACAATTTACACGTGATAATAACAATGTCACCATAACAATATACACGTGATAATTACAATGTCACCATAACCATTTACACTTGATAATGACAATGTCACCATAACCATTTACACGTGATTATTACAATGTCACCATAATTAATTACACGTGATAATTACAATGTCACCATAACCATTTACACGTGAGTATTACAATGTCACCATAATCATTTACACGTGATAATTACAATGTCACTATAACCATATACATGTGATTATTACAATATCATCATAATCATTTACACTTGATAATTACAATGTCACCATAACCATTTACACGTGATAATTACAATATCACCATCACCATTTCAACGTGACAATAACAATATTGCAATAACCATTAACACTTGATAATAACAATGTCACCATAACCATTTACACGTGATTATTACAATGTCACTATAACAATTTACACGTGATATTTACAATGTCACCATAACAATTTACATGTGATAATTATAATGCCACCATAACCATATACACGTGATAATTACAATGTCACCATAACTATTAACACGTGATTATTACAATGTCACCATAACCATTTACACGTGATATTTACAAAATCATCATAATAATTTACACGTGATAATAACAATGTCACCATAACAATATACACGTGATAATTACAATGTCACCATAACCATTTACACTTGATAATGGCAATGTCACCTTAACAATTTACACGTGATTATTACAATGTCACCATAACAATATACACATGATAATTACAATGTCATCATAACCATTTACACTTGATAATGACAATGTCACCTTAACAATTTACACGTGATTATTACAATGTCACCATAACCATTTACACGTGATAATGACAATGTCACCATAACCATTTACACGTGATTATTACAATGTCACCATAATAAATTACACATGATAATTACAATGTCACCATAACCATTTATACGTGAGTATTACAATTTCACCATAATCATTTACACGTGATAATTACAATGTCACTATAACCATATACACGTGAGTATTACAATGTCACCATAGTCATTGACACTTGATCATAACAATGTCACCATAACAATATACACGTGATAATTACAATGTCACCATAACCATTAACACTTGATAATGACAATGTCACCTTAACAATTTACACGTGATTATTACAATGTCACCATAACAATATACACGTGATAATTACAATGTCACCATAACCATTTACACTTGATAATGACAATGTCACCTTAACAATTTACACGTGATTATTACAAAGTCACCATAACAATATACACGTGATAATTACAATGTCACCATAAACTTTTACACTTGATAATGACAATGTCACCTTAACAATTTACACGTGAGTATTACAATGTCACTATAACAATTTACACGTGATAATTACAATGTCACCATAACCATTTAAACGTGATAATTACAATGTCACCATAACAATTTACACGTGATAATTACAATGTCACCATAACAATATACACGTGATAATAACAATGTCACCATAACCATTAACACGTGATTATTACAAAGTCACCATAACCATTTACACGTGATTATTACAATGTCACCATAACCATTTACACGTGATAATTACAATGTCACCGTAACCATATACACGTGTTAATTACAATGTCACTATAACTATTAACACGTGATTATTACAATGTCACTATAACAATTTACACGTGATAATTACAATGTCACCATAACCATTTACACGTGATAATAACAATATCACCATAACCATTTACACCTGATTATTACAATATCACCATAACCATATACACGTGATTATTACAATATCACCATAACCATATACACGTGATAATTACAATATTATAACAATATCACCATAACCATATACACGTGATAATTACAATATCACGATAACCATTTACACGTGATTATTACAATATCACCACAACCATTGACACGTGATAATTACAATATCACCATAACAACATACACATGATAAATACAATATCACCATAACAACATACACATGATAATATTAATATCACCATTACCATATACACGTGATTATTCCAATATCACCATAACCATTTACACGTGATAATTACAATATCACCATAACCATTTACACGTGAGTATTACAATATCACTATAACCATATACACGTGATAAAAACAAAAGAACCATAACCATATACACGTGATAATTACAATATCACCACAACCATTTAAACGTGATTATTACATGATCACCATAACCATAGACACGTGATAATTACAATATCACCATAACCATTTACACGTGATTATTACATGATCACCATAACCATAGACACGTGATAATTACAATATCACCATAACCATTTACACGTGATTATTACAATATCACCATAACCATATACACTTGATAATTACAATATCATTCTAACCATTTAAACATGATAATTACAATATCACAATAACCATTTACACGTGATAATTACAATATCACCATAACCATTGACACGTGATAATTACGATATCATCATAACCATTTACACGTGATAATGACATTATAACCTCAACCACTTACACTTGATAATAACATTATCACCTAAACCACTTTCACGTGATAATAACAATATCACCTTAAACGTGATAATTCCAATATCACCATAACCACATACACGTGATAATTACAATATCACCATAACCATAGACACGTGATAATAACAATAATACCATAATCACTTACAAGTGATCATTACAATATCACCTTAACCATTTACACGTGATAATTACAATATCATCATAACCATTTACAGTTGATAATAACAATATCACCATAACCACTTACACGTGATAATTACAATATCATCATAACGCAACCACCACCATAAGTTTTAATAGCCATTAGTTCAATTGATAAATTCCACAAAAAGTTATTTCGATTTTTATAAATAAATAAAATCAAATGATGCATAAATAAAAAGCATTAAGTCTTTGCATTTTGATAAGTTGATAAACTATATATATTTATATACACGAATATCTCAGACAGAGACTTAATTTGGATACTTTTACTAGTAAACACTGTACTTGGAATGTTAACTCGTGGCTTTGCTACGCGTGATCACACAATTTCATTGCTCACATGCTATATCCCTGATACCAACATTATCATTCAGGAATGTTAATAAGAGATATTGCATGTTTTCGCAATTAAGAATGATGCAAACAGTTTCTCAGCAAACTTTCCCATCTACACATTCTGAATAATGTACCAAAGTTTAACTTCAGTAATAATGCCCCGATGGGCAACAGCCTAATTTATAAATACCGAAAATGAAAATAATATATCTCGATTCACATTTCACAGTACAAAATATCATTTCTTTCTGATTTGTTTCATGTCAGAAAGATGTTAAAATTATCTTAAAATAAAAACTTTATTCACACTGAAACAACTTATTTATATCAAACAAATCTTCATGACAAAGTGTTACCGCAGGTCGATAGAGAAAACGCATCTTCAGGAAGATGATCTTGTCTAGCAACGTGAGAGTTAGTACATTTTAAAATTGGCTAAAAACTTTTTTTTTCAATAAACCAAGCCTATATATACTGATTCTATTTTGCCAAAAGAATATATCTTTTAAACATGCCAAAATGATATATTGAAAATGGTTTTCCTAACTTAGGCTAGGCGCCTATGTTAGACTAAAATAGGTTTCCTGCTTAAAATTGCAACATATTTTGTAACACATTAAAAGAGTCGCACTTCCATTATGATTTCAGTTTGATCCGTTAGACAGATTTACAGGTAGTAAAAATTATTTAATCTTAGAAAGAGTCCGAATGACGATGCGATAGTCGTCAAACGGCAATTAAGTGCTGTCTATTTAAAGAATGGGAATATACCTCTCCAATTTAAATATCGATTTTGCCACGTTTTGGTGGATTTGACATACAAAACTATTTGGATTATATTTATTAATGATAATGAGATACTTTTTTATCCATTTTAATCATTATATGAAGACATGTATAGTGTTTTATCCCTTAAAGAAACAATAAAACAATGTGCAACAGCATACGGACTATCCTAAGGACACCGTCATCACAACGGCAAAATCGTAATCAATAAGATCACAGTAATATTAAGACAGTACAAACAGACAACAGTCTTTACAGCAAGGAACGGTAGCGGTAAAACAACTACCACTGGGAATATTAACGCTTGATTCTGGTGTATAAGGTGATTTTTATGAAATAAATCTTCATTTGTACCGGTCGAGTAGTGAATTATATAACTATGGACAGACAGACGAAATTGTCAGTATTTTATTTTCTGGAGAAATCATTTTAGAAAGCTTTATAAACTTGGCGTAAACTTTCAATTGCCTCCTCTTTCGTGATGCTAGACCATGACTTCGGTATTGTGTCAACCTTGTAATCGTAATATTTTGCTAAATCAGCCTTATATGTTGCCATAAACCACATCCATACTTTGCAAGTGTCGTTCATATCAGAAGTAGGCTCGATATCCCAGGTTTTGAGGAATTCCCGATAATCTTTATATTTATGACAGCGTTTTGAACATTCTTCTTTTTCGATTGGATTGCACATGAATGCAATTACGCTACAACAATATGTTAGGTCCGATTGAATATCGAAATTACATGAAGTCACACACGTTGTGTTAATATATTCAAAATGCATACCATTTATCCCGGATGGTCGGTGTTGCACACAGGTGTGATTAGTTGTTGTTATATGATCAGAATTTTTCGAACACGGTTCACCACAAAAGATGCATTTTTCTTTACAACCCCACACCCGTTCAAAAAAAGTTGCACATGGATTTCTATTCGTCCATTTTATCGTATCCATAGTTTCCATTCCAAATTTTTCTTTCAGTGATGTTTCGGCAATAATCATTTCGCTGTTCAAATTATTTTGAAAATTATCAAAGTCAACAGGTACATTTTTGATATATTGAAATCGTTCCATTTCAATAGAACATATCGTAAGAGTTTCAGAGAAAATCTGTACCCATTCATTGATTGTACTCGACTCTGTACAACGGTTGCTAGCTGTTGTACAACGTTTGCTAGCTGTTGTTATTGCAGAACGAATGTCGGACAGAAGAGTATATATTTCATGAGTCGCCAAATCGCCATACTTGCTTGTCTCGCCAAAAAATAAGAGTTGCTGGCATCTTTGCATAATAAATGTGTTTGCGTATGTTTCAGGCGATTTGATGTACTTTATAAATTCACAAAATTTGCCATTTTCAACAAGCTTGCTTAACATATCGATGATCAAATGGAATTTAAAAATAGGTAGATTAGACATAAGGTACTGTTCTACTTTTATTGTTAACCGTTCTTTAACATTTTCCATAACAAATGATTCTATCTCATTCCGCAATAAATTTGCGGTTATGGCTTCTGACTTTCTTTTATCTAAATAAGCTTCAAAGCGAGCACGAACTTTCTCCTTGTATATTTTCATCTGTGCTTTTGTTCCATAAATGTATCTATAAGTCTTATTGTGTTGCTCAAATTTGCGCTGAGCGTGACAACTGATATATACACACATTTTTGCTTTATAAGAAATGTTCAATAACAATCTTCTTTTGCTTAAAATGGAACGTTCTGTCGTCTCAATTCTTTCTGATAAGTCATGGAGAAAGTGGTTCACTTGCATAACACCAATTTCAGTGTCTTCTTCTTCTATGAGTTGTTTCATTTGTAAATCTGTTTCCTCAAATATAATTTCAGTAATCGTATTAAGATAATGTTGTCTTTGATCTCCCTTAAATAAGTGTGTAAACTTACTCGTATATGCAATGTCATCCTTTACTATATCTGTATGATCGAAAGATCCAGATAACTTTGGTAGATATAAACCGTTTTCGAGATTTTCGTGTTTCTCCAATATGAATGAAAGAACCAAGGAATTTGTATTAAATATTGACTTGAGCTTTTCAACAAATATGTTCTTCATTGGTTTATATGTCGTGATATTTGTATTTCGTGTACCAAGGACAAACTTGTCCCAAATACGTTCAAATTCAAGATCTATATCAGAGGACGTTAATGTCTGTCCTTTCAAATTAGCTGCTAAGCTGATTGATTCCTTACGTAGATTGTCTTCATGCCGTTCAAGTGACAATGTTAATACTACTTGAACTTTTCGTCGGTTTGCCAACTGTCTTAGTTCTTTCTCATTTGTCATTTGAAGTCTGTTAGATAATATGTCCAAACCAAATAGTTTATCCGGTATCCATTTGCATATGGTGTCACGATAGTCACAGGTTTTAGAAAATGATTCGAGTTGTTGTTTGGACGCTTTAGTCCTTTCATGTAAACTAGTAGAAATACTTTCAAATTCAGTGTCTAAGGTTGTGTCAGTTTCGTTCTCCGTTTGACATTTGCTAAAGTTATTCTTTGAATTCAGTGTTTTTTCTCGAACAAAGCATTCAAGTTGCCATGCCAATGTTTTGTATTCTGTTTCAAGGAGCAAGTATGCCTTAATCTCTAAACTGTTTTTGAAACTGAAAACGAAATCTTCCGATAGTATTCCTTTCCATAAGTCTTTTGAATGAATTAATATGTCTTCCAAACTTTTATAAAACCTGTTCTTATCTTCACATGCCGCTTTCAGTATGAAGTGTTTGAGTTCTCTGACTATTGTACTGTATCCAACATTTATTGCTGCCATCGGCGGATCACCTTTCCACAGATCAGGAAAGTACCAAACATGTGCGGAGCCATCAAACTTGATCACTTGATTAAATGATGTAATATCATGTATATTTTCCGCTATTGCAGCTTCTTTTGTCATTTTATCTAAATGTTCATGAAGTTTTTGCACGGCACGTTTCATTTTCTCCTTGGCGTTTATTGCTGGGACATTTTGATGTGCAAATATACATGTTTTTCTAAGATCGAGCCTTTTATTTGCTGCTTTCAGTCGAAATAAAGCATGTACAGTTGTATCAAGAACATCGTTAATTTCACTTGTGTTTTCGCCTTTAATATTAAGCAATGTTATATCCCCAAGACCAATAATAAACGTAGCTAATTCATTGTCATTTCGTTTCATTTGGTCGAGCAACTCTGGTGCTCTCAAACCTTCGGAGTCTATCACCATTAAATGGCTAAAGGGTAAATCTGGTGACTCTTCCATTGGGATTAATTGCATGTAAACTCCTCGCGTACACCTTCCAGCACTTACAGAAAAATGTAAACCAAACATTGTATTAAGTAATGTTGATTTTCCCGAGCTTTGTATACCCAGGACAGACAAAGTCATTATCTTTTCGCAACCAGCTTTTACATTCACTGCTTTTAATACCGCCTTTACCCAGTCGAATGGAATGTTACATGCATCTCCATCTAAAAGTTCGAATGGTAGGCCATAACCTATTAAAGTTGCCATAGCGTTCGCTGTTTTACTTATATTCAATCTTTTTGCTGACTTTTTTGCTTCATATATTTGACCCATTTCTCTAAAGAGATGTTCTACGCCAAAGGTTGCATCAGCAAGTTCTGTTTCTAAGAGTTTGACATTCCCTTTTTGCCTTAAACATTCGTCCGCGTTACTATCAGTTTCATATTTCAATCTTTTTAATTTCTCCCATGCATCTGTGTGTTTCTTTCGTATATCCGGTAGTTCAGCTCTAGACCTTACGTCAAGAAATAACTTAATCCATTCGATGAAGTATAACACTTTGTACCTATCATCTATGATGGAAAGAATAGTTTCCATAAATAATGTCATAGTATCAGAAACGGTTTCAATTTGGGACTTTCGTTTATCATCCATTTCGTCCTTGATACCTTCAGCAACATCATGATAGTTGATAGAACGGTGTAAACCTTTTTTCAAGTTGCTCCATTCCCTCCAATATTTGTATTGAAGAGGAGTATTATGAGCTTTCCACTGTCTCTGCGGACCTTTAATTTCAATTTTGCGCATTAAACGTTCAGCCAAAGACTTTCCCTCTCTACAATCAGAACATTCTTCATCCGATTTAATATCAAATGTTGAATGTAGCTCAAAACACTTACTGAGACTTGTACTTTGAACTCCTTGCAAGAAAGTGTTTAAGTGATTGTGGATTGTCATTTGCATGTCTGACGCATTTCGTTCGTGTTTTTTGTTACACGTGTATTCAACATAAATGCTTTTATTGTTATCGGTTTGCTGCTTCTTAAGTCGACGAACTTGTTTCTTTACTGCACTTAAATCTTTACATTTAGAATTATCAATGATTATAACAGCGTATTCTATAGACGCAATACTAATCGAAACATCTTCAAATTGAGTTAACAGTGTTTTTGTATCAGTTACAATAACAAGCACCGATGCAATACCTTTCAAAAAGTCAGCATGGCCTTGGGTGAAAGATAATAAGTCTCCCCTAACATTTACAAATGTTAAAACTTCTCGAAACAAACTGGATGTGTTACCGGAGGGCAAATACCAAGAAACCTCTACATATCTATCAGTCAAACAACGTTTTGACATACCAAAGGGACAATCCTTATTATAAAATGTATTTGGATTATCGTCAGAAAGTAAATCATTTTGTAATTTTGATTTTGAATACGTGGGTCTACCTATTCTAGAGAACACTATGAGTTTTGTTGGTTGCTCAAGTATGGTATTTTCTGTAGTTTTACTTTGTGAATCCATTAACTCCATGACAATAGGTCGAAGTGGCCAAACTGACAAAGTTTGAACATTATCAACAGTATTTGGGTCAGCGTACATAAAAGGGACCGCTAATCTACACATGAACATCTTTTTGTATAAATACTGTTTAAGCATAGCATCACAACAATGAAATACAACAATAAACACATCAAGAGGACAAAGGTTATCATCATCATCAACAACAACGTCATCATCATCATCATCATCTGTACCGTTGTCTGATCCATCGTCATCTCTTAGATCGCCGTGGGTCCTAGATACTTCTGCAACGATGTCAACAACTGTTTTGTCTCTGGCATGTTTGTTTGATGTAACAATCCTTTGGAGAACTAACCATGGCAAATCTTCTATGTTTTTCTTTGTTGAATTATCAAGCATATCAATAGATGTCACATATTGGAGAGTTATTTTACCTGGAAACCAGTCCGATAGATGTAATTTGTCTAACAGCGAGAAAAATGCCTCTTTACTTGGTATATTCACTGTAACAAAAAAAAAAAATACCAAGTTATATATTAAGTTGAATCATCTTTATTTAACGAAAATAAATTAATTGAGCATCTCGAAACAGGTTAGAGTTTGATTGATAATTTAGAAAAAACCGTCTGGTATAAATTATTTATTATGCGTATATTGACAAAATTGTCAGTTTACAGTGAAATAATACTTTTTTTAAAAAAGCATTATTAATTGATGCTATTTTGTTTTATAACATTTTCTCAATATCTTTGTCGAATTTACATTACATGTACTTTATATATTTATGTTCGTTGTACATTCATGTTATTTAAAGTTTAATTTTTTAAAACTAGAAATTGGTTTGTCTTTTTCTCATGCAATTGTGTAAATATTCTTAATTATTATTGTTAATGTTCAAAATTAAGGGCTTTTAGGACTGTTGATAGAGCTGAAAAAGAGAGAAAAGCCACATATTCACATAGAACCATAGCATATATTCCCTCAACCAAATGTTTTGATATGCTATAAGTGTAAATATAGTGTTTATTTTGCATGTTATCAATTACCATTGAATCAGCATTTGTTTCAACGTCAAATCTGTGTGGTTAATAAACATTCAAGATATCATTTAAAGACTTTCAAACTTTTGAGTTGAGGAAAATATCTGCTTGGGATGTTTCGTGAAATCGACGCCTGCAAATAAGGCACGAGTTACATTTTGGAGATTTCAAAGGGTAATAACTCGAACAAAATCAATGAAACGAAAAGCAAAAAGCGATGCAAAACTAGGCTGCAGACATGTCCTTCTCGGCAAGTTCCTGTGAAATCCAACTGAAGACAAGATGCGTGGAAAATATTATTCAGTCCAACATTGTAAAGGGCTCAGCCAAAAATTACTTAACCGAAACGCAAAAGAGATATGCACGAAATATAATTTATACTGATCCATCTCACAAGTTTCATTGTATTGTGTTGGTTCCAGAGAAAAAGCATGGACAAGATTTGTATTTCCGGAAATAAAAAAAATTCATCGAACCGGAACGAAAATAAATTTGCTAGATCTCAAACTGGCGGAAAGCACAAAAAGTTGCTTAACTGGTAGATTTGATGTTCACTATCCAGGTTTGTTAAGCAAAAAATACAAAAAAGTACTAATCGACATCCAAATAAGTATTATTCGACAGCCAAATAAGTACAATTCGATAGCCAAATAAGGACTAGTCGATATCATAACAAGTACTAGCCGACATTAAAATAATAACTGGTCGACATCCAAATAAATATTGGTCGATATCCAAATAATTACTAGTCAACATTCAAATAATTACTAGTCGGTATTCGAATAAGTACTAGTCAACATCCAAATAAGTACTAATCGACATCCAAAGTATTATTAGTCGACATCCAACTAAGTACTAGCAGACATCTAAATAATTACTAAAATTTTCTAAGTAAGTACGAATCGACATCAAGATAAGTACTAGTCGACATCTAAATGAGAACCAGTCGACATCTAATAATTACCAGTCGACATCTAAATAAGTACAAGTCGACATCTAAATAATTACTAGTTGATATCCAAATAAGTGCTAATCAACATCCAAATAATTACTAGTCAACATCCAGCTAAGAATAGTCCACTTCCAATAATTAATTGTCGATATCTTAATAATAATCATCCAAGAAAGTATGAGTCGACATCCAAATAATTACTGGTCGACATCGGACTAAGTACTAGTCGACTTCCAAATATTTAATAGTCGACATCCAAATAATTTATGGTCATCATCCAAGTAAGTAATAGTCGACATTTAGATAACTACTAGTCGACATCCAAATAAGTACTAGTCGACATCTAAATAGTTTTTAGTCGACATCCAAATAAGTACTAGCCGACATCGAAACAATTACTAGTTGATATCCAAATAAGTACTTATCAACATCCAAATAATAACAAGTCGACATCCAGCTAAGAATAGTCGACTTCCAAATAATTAATTGTCGACATCTTAATAATGACTAGTCATCATCCAAGAAAGTATGAGTCGACATCCAAATAATTACTGGTCGACATCCGACTAAGTAGTAGTCGACTTCCAAATATTTAATTGTCGACATCCAAATAATTAATGGTCATCATCTAAGTAAGTACTAGTCGACATTTAGATAATTACTAGTCGAATCCAAATAAGTACTAATCAACATCTAAATAGTTTTTAGTCATTATCCAAATAAGTACTAGTCGACATCGAAATAATTACAAGTCGACATTCAACTAAGTACTAGTCGACATCCAAAAGGTTACTAGTCGACATCCAAAAAAGTACTATTCGACAACCAAATAATTACTAGCTGACATCCAAATAAGTACTAGTTGACATATAAATACATACTAGTCATTATCCAAATAAGTACTTGCCGATATCCAAATTACTACTAGTCGACATCTAAATAAATACTAGTCGACATCCAAATAAATACTAGTCGACATCTGAATATTTATAGTTGATATCCAAATAAGTACTAATCGACATCGAACTAAGTAAAAGTCGACATCCAAATAATTACTAGTCGACATAAAATAAGTTACATGGTTAAATGTGTGTTTCCCTTACGTTTAAATAACTATACTGTTTCTGAAATCCTAAATATACCATGAGGTTAAGTCTTTTTTAAGTTCTATAGTTCAAATAATTACATAGAGATTATACATAACAATACAAAATTTAAAATATATATTATGTAATGCACATTATTGCTTATTTATCAATGCCAAAACCCGGTAAACCCAGCTTTAGCTTGTATGACTATCTGTAGGGATAGTGAGTTTGAATCCCCGTCCGGCCACATTCTCCATGATGATTGATATACGACATTGCGTCTCATTGTCATTCGTCTCTCTTCGTTGATTTAAGGGGGAAAGTTATCAGTTACTTGCGGGTTAATGTTCCAGAATATCAGGAAAGAGTGGTTAGATTGACTGATCGTCTGTCAGCCCTCGATGGCATCAAAAATACCAAAATAAAAAATATACCAATTAAAGTCACATACCAACTTTGTCAAGCAAAAAAATAATAAAGGTATAAGTTTCCTTAACTATTATTGCTGCTACTTCATAATTATATGTTAAATACAGTAGTCATATCACCTGGTGGCGGATGAGTCGTTTGGTTATTTCCCTGTTGTTTATCTTGTGCACTTGACATGGTAGGAACACTGGCATCTGGATGTATTGTAGCTGTAGAAGCTTCCTGCACTACAGGTGGATCCACGGGTTGGTGTTGATCTAATAAAATGAGATTGGTATTGTTAACCATGGTTCCTGCTGCAAACCCGGTAAACTCTGTCTGTAGCTTGTCTGACTATCTCTAGGTATAGTGAGTTTGAATTCCCGTCCGGCCACATTCTCCGTGATGATTGATATACGATATTGCGTCTCATTGTCATTCGTCTCTCTTCGTTGATTTAAGGTGGAAAGTTATCAGTTACTTGCGGGTTGATGTTCCAGAATATCAGGAAAGAGTGGTTAGATTGACTGATCGTCTGTCAGCCCTCGATGGCGTCAAAATACCAAAATAAAAAATATACCATTTAAAGTCACATACCAACTTCGTCAAGCAAAAAAATATTAAAGGTATAAGTTTCCTTAACTATTATTGCTGCTACTTCATAATTACATGTTAAATACAGTAGTCATATCACCTGATGGCGGATGAGTCATTTGGTTATTTCCCTGTTGTGTATCTTGTGCACTTAACATGGTAGGAACACTGGCATCTGGATGTATTGTAGCTGTAGAAGCTTCCTGCACTACAGGTGGATCCACGGGTTGGTGTTGATCTAATAAAATGAGATTGGTATTGTTAACCATGGTTCCTGCTGCAAACCCGGTAAACTCTGTCTGTAGCTTGTCTGACTATCTCTAGGTATAGTGAGTTTGAATTCCCGTCCGGCCACATTCTCCGTGATGATTGATATACGATATTGCGTCTCATTGTCATTCGTCTCTCTTCGTTGATTTAAGGGGGAAAGTTATCAGTTACTTGCGGGTTGATGTTCCAGAATATCAGGAAAGAGTGGTTAGATTGACTGATCGTCTGTCAGCCCTCGATGGCGTCAAAATACCAAAATAAAAAATATACCATTTAAAGTCACATACCAACTTCGTCAAGCAAAAAAATATTAAAGGTATAAGTTTCCTTAACTATTATTGCTGCTACTTCATAATTGCATGTTAAATACAGTAGTCATATCACCTGGTGGCGGATGAGTTGTTTGGTTATTTCCCTGTTGTGTATCTTGAGCACTTGACATGGTAGGAACAATGGCATCTAGATTTATTGTAGCTGTAGAAGCTTCCTGAACTACAGATGAATCCACGGGTTGGTCTTGATCTGATAACATGATGTTGGTATTGGTAACCGTGGTTCCTGCCTGCAAACCTGATGAATTTACAGAGAGCGTTTTCCCAGGTGTGGAGGTTTGCCTTGCCGGTGACACTCTATGTGACGCACGACCTGTAGTCTTTCCTATATCCAGCATTTTATCTGCCAACATTTCACCTAGTTAATAATTTAATACACATGTACTAACGTTACCATCACAGCTTCACTTAATATACAGTAAAATAATTAAGCTAAGTAAAAAAATATAATCTTTATGATAATAACCAACTGTCTTTAGAATCATAAGCAACATAATAATATAACACGACAAATACATTATTGATCAATGCTGCTACAAAAAGGAATTTTAGTATCGTTCATTGAGTGTAAAGTTTTTTTTCACAAAAAGCTCCTTAAAAACCATAGTTTACATAAACATTTCAAATAAAAATATATGTCAACTTAATGATAAATTACATAATAATATATTTTTATTTCAGTCAAAACAAGCTTTTTAATTGCTGTATGCGGTATCCAAAAAGAAGGTGTGTGTCTCAGCAATTCCACATATCGTGGTTATAATAAAGTTTACATTTTGCCAATATATAGTAAAAATAATATTATTTTTAATTTTTATGTTCACAATACATTTGTTGGCCAAGTGCTTCTGATCATATACTGTAATCAGGTTGTGCTGTTTATACTTTAATGACCATACCAACATAACACATATAGTTTATACTTTAATAAAATATAAACAAACATGATCCCTGAAGCTTAACGCCTTTACTATTCAGGTTATTTTAACACTATGGATACATATCACTTTAGACGAGTTCTTTATGACACAGAACGACCAGATACGATAAAAAATAACATGTCTCAAATGTATTTCTTTATCTCAATGCATAATATATTTGTTGTATACTCTAATACTGTTTGGTGAAAAACTATTGACTGCTCGTCTGTCAGCCCTCGATGGCGTCAAAAGTACCAAAATAAAAGATATACCCATTAAAAGTCACATACCAACTTCGTCAAGCAAAATAATATTAAAGGTATAAGTTTCCTTAACTATTATTGCTGCTACTTCATAATTACATGTTAAATACAGAAGTCATATAACCTGGTGGCGGAGGAGTCGTTTGGTTATTTCCCAGTGGTGTATCTTGAGCACTTGACATGGTAGGAACAATGGCATCTGGATTTATTGTAGCTGTAGAAGCTTCCTGAACTACAGGTAGATCCATGGGTTGGTCTTGATCTGATAAACTGATGTTGGTATTGGTAACCGTGGTTCCTGTCTGCAAACCTGATGAATTTACGGAGAGCGTTTGCCCAGATGTGGAGGTTTGCCTTGCCGGTGACACTCTATGTGACGCACGACCTGTAGTCTTTCCTATATCCAGCATTTTATCTGCCAACATTTCTCCTAGTTATTGAATAAATACGCATGTACTAACGTTACCATCACAGCTTCACTTAATATACAGTAAAATAATTAAGCTAAGTAAACGAAATATAATCTTTATGATAATAACCAACTGTCTTTAGAATCATAAGCAACATAATAATATAATACGACAAGTACCTTATCAATTAATGCTGCTACAAAAATATTTTTATCTTATCGTTCACTGAGTACACTTTTTTTTTCTTTCCACAATAAGCTCCTTAAAACCCATAGTTTACATGCACATTTCAAATAAAAATATATGTCAACTTAATGATAAATTACATAATAATAGTTATTTTATTTCAGTCAAAACAAGCTTTTTAATTGCTGCATATGGTATCCAAAAGGTAGGTGTGTGTCTCAGCAATCCCATTTCACCTAGTTATATAATAAATACACATGTACTAACGTTACCATCATAGCTTCACTTAATATTCAGTAAAATAATTAAGCTAAGTAAAAGAAATGTAACCTGATAATAACCAACTGTCTTTAGAATCATAAGCAACATAATAATATAACACGACAAATACATTATTGATCAATGCTGCTACAAAAAGGAATTTTAGTATCGTTCATTGAGTGCACAGTTTTTTTCTTTCCACAAAAAGCTCCTTAAAAACCATAGTTTACATAAACATTTCAAATAAAAATATATGTCAACTTAATGATAAATTACATAATAATATATTTTTATTTCAGTCAAAACAAGCTTTTTAATTGCTGTATGCGGTATCCAAAAAGAAGGTGTGTGTCTCAGCAATTCCACATATCGTGGTTATAATAAAGTTTACATTTTGCCAATATATAGTAAAAATAATATTATTTTTAATTTTTATGTTCACAATACATTTGTTGGCCAAGTGGTTCTGATCATATACTGTAATCAGGTTGTGCTGTTTATACTTTAATGACCATACCAACATAATACATATAGTTTATACTTTACTAAAATATAAACAAACATGATCCCTGAAGCTTAACGCCTTTACTATTCAGGTTATTGTAACACTATGGATACATATCACTTTAGACGAGTTCTTTATGACACAGAACGACCAGATACGATAAAAAATAACATGTCTCAAATGTATTTCTTTATCTTAATGCATAATATATTTGTTGTATACTCTAATACTGTTTGGTGAAAAACTATTATTTTAGTAGTATTTTCTTTTGTCGATCGGAAATTACGATAAGGTGATTGTGCCATTATGCTACTATGGACTTTACTGTAAATCAATAAATCGAATATAAAACAGAAAGACAATTCTACGATTTTCTATTTTTGGATATTAAATATATTCCTTTTCTCTTTCCAAATTAAATTGACAAAGTATTCTATTCACTCTTCAAATTGTTTGATCGTTGGCGTTTTTCTTTTGTTTAAGTTAATTGGCCACTAATTGCAGTGTGCAGGCATATCCCGAAAAAAGTTTTTCCTATAATAATCAATAAATATGTAACTTTTTACGATTTCAATATAGTGGTATAGTGGACATTTCACTAACAACTACAATAAGGAAACAGTGTTTCAAACAAACCTGGTTCTTGTCCCTGTGTAGGTGTTTGTACATGCGTTGCACTATGTACATCTTCTTGATGGGTTACAGTTGTAAATACAGAAGGTGTTGTTATTACACAGCCTTGACTCGTTGCTGGCTGGGATTCTGTTGTTGTCTTAGCACCTGTAAAAAGTATTATATTTACTATAATGATTTAAATAACAACTTTTTTCAATGTTGTTTCTTCAACAAAACAACAATTTTAAGGATAATATACATATACTTGGTATTTGAAAATGCTTTATAGACATTGCTTTACATTAACAATTAGGTTTGGATATTATTATGTGTATAATCATATTGTAAAACTCATTTAACAAGTTTCTACCAAAGTACCTTCTTCCAGAGATACTGCGGGTTTGTCTAAGGGACCGGGGTTTGTCTCCACACCTGCCATGATCAACAGCATTCCAATGAAGGTCAGAGCACCCACCATCTGTAATCCCCCGCTGTAGTTCACACATACCCGGATTAGAATGACGTCCAATCCAGGTCCGTGTCGGAATGTACCAATACGACTGCGGTACGTACTGATGTCTACGCCCATAATGTCACCTGATGACAAGAACTTACTCGTTTATCGACAAAAATATTCATGCAGTGAGATAAAAAGCAGTTCGTCTTAATGTTATAAGAATCGTTCATTGGTTTGAGGTTTAAATAGAAAAATCCATCACGAGCGATAACTGTATTGGCCGGTACGTTGTTCTGCAGATAGCGTTTCGGAACTACCAACGTCATTTGTTAGTTAATGAATGTGGCAACAGCACGACCAAGTAAATTCCACATGTGCTCAATGCATGACACATCTTGTGACGATGTTGGTCAACCAAAATGTTCAACGTTGGTTATTACAGCAGCGAATCATGCGCAATACCTTCTCTATGAGGTCGGGCGTTGTCACCCTGAAATATTTGCCACGGATGGTTCATATTGCGCACGTACGGCAGCACATGTTGTGTTAAAATTTCATTGATATACCTTTGTCCATTAAAATTACGGCGAAAAAGATATATAGTAAACTGAAATTGCAACTTTTGTCAGTAGACCCATTTGGATCTTTATTATGAAATGTTAATTGTTCTTTACTGAAATAACCGTAATGAATTCAAAACGTTTTTTTTTCAATTCCATAACAAGTTGGCCGGGTATTGTGTATTTGCCAAATGTTTACCAATTTGTCGAGAGTCCAACCGTTTCATTAATAGCTTAAACTTATTTGTTTTACTTCGATTGTGATTCTTACAACTTAGACAAATCACGCTCGAAGTCCTCCTGGATAGAACCAGTACAAAGCATATTCGAAAAAGGTGTCTTACTCAAGGACAACATACATAGGCTTAAACCCACGATCCTCCGATCATGGGTTCGGTGCTCTACCACTGGACCACGTGCTTTAGTATAATGTGATTATATATGATAATTACATTTCTTATAAAAAAAAAATAACATTGATCATTTTATTAATTATAATCAGATTCGCAGAACTGTATAACGAAACTGGCATACAGTTTTGATTTCGATTCCACTATACACATATTCTTTATCTATCAACTATGTAGGAAATGTAAGGATTTAAAGATCAGAGGGTTGTGGGTTCGATCCTTCTCTTTGACTATGTGTTGTTTCCTTGAGCAAGAGATTAATGTTGACACAGAAGATCTGCACACGAATGACGCACATTCAATTGAGCACCGATATTTTGAAAAGGATCTTTGGTAAAGATAATCCATCTGCACAATGATAAAATGTAAAATATGAATATTTATATAAATGGAAAAATAAAATATATATATTAATACATTTACACTTGTCTGTATCTTCATTTTAACTAAACAAAGAGTATGCAATTATATGTAAAATATTTTTCACTGAGTCCGCTTATGAATTAGTGTTGAATCTATATATGAACTTGAACTTATATTTCTTGAATGACAAAGGATCAGACTGATCCATGAGTAAACATATGATTGATTGATTGAATATTTAGCGTCATTTTTATGCTATCGAAGGCTAACAGACGATCAGTTAAACTAACCACTGTTTCCTGGGATTAACCAGTACTGGAGCACAACCCATCTCTGCAAGTAACTAGTAACTTTCCCACTTGAATCAGTGGTGAGAGACGAATGATAATGAGACACAATGTCGTATATCGTCATCACGGAGACTGTTGCCGGGGAGTAAACATATTTACAAAACAATATGACATTCAGCATTATACACAGAAATGTTTACAATACAAATTTGTACAACATATACATATTTATTACCAATCCTATTATTGAATAATGCATGCATTACAACATAATGATGTTAATTATCCCCATACAATATTCCGCAGTAATTTTGTTTTTAAGAAACATGATTTCTTCTTTTCTGAGTGATTTGGGAGAAGGAAATCATATCAATTATTATACAGTATTTCATTTCTTAATTTCAACGCTTTCTGTAAAAACAGATCAAAATTATAAAACTCTCTCTCGTTTTCAGTTTTTAATAGTAACACTAGTTTTAGCACACTTGTTGAGCTAAAATTGCTGGCTGTAATTGCAGATGACTTTATAGTGTTGTGTTCAAATTTAAACTGCTCATTACTTTTCGATGTGAAATTGTACTGCATTATTTACACATTTACCTGAAGATATAAGCATAATATGACAAACGGTAGCGAATTATTAAGTAATGCTTCCATTTCAGGAGAATGCATTAAGTATGTTTGGTAGTAAGGGTTAAGAAATGTGACACACCTTCCAGAAACAGAATGCACATATTTCAAGCACATAATATTGTATAATTTCTAACCGTTTCAGAAGAGTATGAAACTTATCGGATGAGATCTTGGTTAATTTGTAACTGTAATATTTATCCAATCTGTAAATCATTAATGGGTGCATTTTTTCAGGTTGGGACGACTTTTGTTCTGCGAGATATAATCAGGAGACTGGACAATTCGCAGCAAGCCTTGGTTGTCACCAGTGCAACAAAAGTTTTAATGTCGGCACCCATTAGCGTCCCTGACAGCCACACTGCAGAAGGGATGCAGTTGCTTCATCCCCCACCAGCAGACAAGGTGCCAATAGCGACAGCGTTAACGTCCCCTTTAAAAAAGAAAGTTTCAATCTCGGGAAAGATTGTACAGGTATGAACAATGTTTTAGTGTATTGTATTTACTAATTGTGCCATCTTCTGTACATCAGTACAAGTCACAGGTCCTCATTAAACTTCATAAAATTATGTCAAGCTAAGTATGTGGGCGTCAACATTTTAGTTTCGACCGCTTTAGTACCCTTATTTTTTACCAGATCTGAACAAAACATAATCAATCTATATATATTCATAGCCTACAGTTTCCGTTTGAGAATCAACCAGATTAGTCAGTAACTAACAGAGTTATGGCCGCTGATTTGTAAAAAAAAAACATAACTTATTTTTCCACCAATTGTTACCAAATTTGGTCAGAATGTTGATAGTTGTGAACTATCTTTAAACTCTTGGATCCAGCCAGGATGCTCTATTACAGCCTGAATTCTGGCCCCTGAATTATCAGGTTATGCATATTATGGCCATTCTAGCACAAAACTTTTTCCTTATTTATGTACTATATTTTGATGTCTGACAACAGTGGTGATTTTCACCAAGGCAACCATTCTTAAGAATGTTCCTATAATTGAGCTTGAAACCCAAATTTGGTGAAAACCACCTTAGGAAAAAAATGCTATATATATATATTTAATTTTAATGAATGTTAAAATAACAAACAAACAAAAAGCCAGGTATCATTAGCCATTATAAGGCAGTGAAGCAAGCAGACTCTTAAGGGCCTTTTGTTTTCATCAGAGAGTTGGACACATTCATAACATCTGCTGTTATAAACCAAATAACTAGTCTTACTCTTTCAAATTGGTATCAAAAACAATGAATCTGTATCAGAAAACATGCTTCTTTATAAACATTGTCATGATTTAAAACTTTCACTGCATACATGATCTTTCAGGAGGATGAGTCGAGACAGGTAAAGGTTAATGGAGAGGAGGTGGCCATTAAAACGGTTCATGTTGAAGACAGATCAGGAAAGGCGAAGGTAACACTTTGGCGGTCAACAGCCACTACGCCGGTCCGACCAGGGGACCATGTGATTATAACCGACCTTGTTGTGAATGTATATCAGAGTGCAACATCTCTATCCTCAACATCAAAGTCCACGGTGGAGGTGCGTAAATTGTTTTATCCAATGTTTTACCTTATATTCATATATTTAAACAGAAAGGCATTTCAGTCGCTGTTGAAGCTAACTTTTCTCTTACTTATTCACCCATGAGAGATGTCTTGATGTGTCCAGTCAATTGCCAAATAACTCTTGACAACAATGCCCTTACTTAACTAAATTACTACATTAAAGCGTCTCTACTTATCTTTGGAACAAAATGGTCCAAGTCGTTTTTTTCCACACACCTAACAATATGTTTCTGCACAGGCCCTTTGATCTGAGCATACACTTGGCGCAAATGCCTTGTGATTAAAAGGCAACTTTTGTAAAAAAATCTGGCCCACATACAACATCAAAAAAATTTGCACATGGATGCCGTTCATCCATAATTATTTGTATTTACCATAACCTTTTTTCGGAGAACCCACTTCCTGTAGAATGAATGCTTACACAGACAAAGACAGACATTTGTTTCGATCATAAATAAGTAATACTTTTGCTTTTGGAGCCACCCTGCTGCGTAATGCAATATCATGGAGAAATTCAGTATCATGATGTAATCTACTAATGCATGGAAATGTGGTATTATCCAGTAAATGATAGATGCAGGTTTATGTGGTTTGATGGAACAAAGGATTAAGCAATTAAAGTTTTTTTCACCTTCAGTGATGGCTCTTATTGCCTTCAGTGCATGATTACATATGTTCAGAATTCCTGAACCTTATTGGAAATAAACAATAACCCAACGGAAAAAAATAGGGATAATGCTGATTTGTTAATACTGTTCTACTGTTAATTTCACTGAATTTATTGTTTGTACGTTATGCCAGCAATGTTCAGCCATCAAACATTTATATTTGCAGAAGTGCGAGGCCCCTCTGGTGGAGAGGATGATAGTGGTGGAAGCGGTTGGAGTTGAAAATGGAGATGCAGAATTGTTTCTGGATAACGAAGAAACAATGATCGTGCCAGCTGAGCTGCTGCAGCAAGCTCTATCCATTGATGGAGAGCCAGTGGACATCGAAATGGCAATGACAAGCGGTCCATTGACCCTCAACGTAAAGAATCAGGGATCAGACATCATTAGTATAACAAAAATATAACTAAATGCATATTCAGATAATGTATTGTACTTGACCCAGTTGTTCAAAGCTTGGTTATCTTAATCCTGAGTTAAGTGAAATTGTATAAGTTCAATATGTTCTATGCTAAATGATTTTATGTCAATTTAAATGTAATTTTTAGAAACAAACTGGCCTGTCCTCATAATTTCCAAGTAAACCTATGCTGTAAATGTCTAAATATTATGATTCGAAAATTTCACTTAACCCAGGGTAGCTAACCAAGCTTATACATATTTTCTTACAGAGAGTTGGTTTATAATTTTTATTTGTTTTCATCAATGTTGATTTAAAATCTAGTCAGTAAGTCTTGTTTCATTATGATTCATTGTGTGTATATATATATATATATATATGTCAGCATTATGACCTTTCTGCTTGTAAGGTGTTTTTTTAATATTTTATCTGGGTACACAATGCTGCAGTGTACATACATATTACTATGAGTGCTATCTGGGTACACACTTCCATATTATTATGAGTGATATCTGGGTACACAATGCTGCAGTGTACATACATATTACCATGAATGATATCTGGGTACACAATGCTGCAGTGTACATACATATTACCATGAATGATATCTGGGTACACAATGCCGCAGTGTACATACATATTACTATGAGTGCTATCTGGGTACAGACTTGCATATTACCATGAATGATATCTGGGTACACAATGCTGCAGCATATTACCATGTATGATATCTGGGTACACAATGCTGCAGTGTACATACATATTACTATGAGTGCTACCTGGGTACACAATGCTGCAGTGTACTTACATATTATTATGAGTGCTATCTGGGTACAGACTTGCATATTACCATGGATGATATCTGGGTACACAATGCTGCAGCATATTACCATGTATGATATCTGGGTACACAATGCTGCAGTGTACATACATATTACTATGAGTGTTCTCTGGGTACAGACTTGCATATTACCATGAATGATATATGGGTACACAATTCTGCAGTGTACTTAATATTACCATGAATGATATCTGGGTACACAATGCTGCAGTGTACATACATATTACTATGAGTGCTATCTGGGTACAGACTTGCATATAACCATGAATGATATATGGGTACACAATTCTGCAGTGTACTTTATATTACCATGAATGATATCTGGGTACACAATGCTGCAGTGTACTTGGGCTATAAATACCCCTAGGGTACAACTTATGGGGGTCAAGGGGTATATCATTATAGATATATAAATTCATGGGACGTTTTTGTCAACTGTTACTTTTATTTAACACTACATTGTCTCAATAACTGTGTCAACTCATTTTGACAAGCTCTCTGATCACTGAATTTGCATCAAGACCAAGTTTATTTGATGCAAACTAAATGGCTATTCCATTTTTTACACATTTTACATTGCTCCTATTAGTATATTTTGTGAAGAAAACCCTCTCGCTCACAGGGGACCGAAAATAAGTATTTCATTTGTTCGATTTGCCGTTATTTTGACAAAACCCTAATTTGTCACCCATTTCTGACGATTTGCCTTGACAAGACACTAAAAATGGCGTAATGAAAAACAAACTATCAGTTTTTAGTGCACATTAGTATGCAAGCCTTACAATACATTAATCACGCGACATTGACACCAGTCTAGAATGAAATCTCTTGGTCAAACAGTTGCACACAGTCTTAGGAAAAAAGCCGAGTATTCCAAACAAAACTGAAACTATGCAATCAGAATTCTCGACTTTTTTCGCACAGTCGTGTGCAATCAAAAGTAACTTTCTACATTGATGAAGTGAACACATTTTTTGATTCTTTGCTGAAATTTTATATATTAAAATAAAAACACATTTTTGCTGCCATATCTTATACTGTTCCTAGATATCACCTTCATCACCCTTGAAGGTTAAAGTTTATGCATGATCTCTGTATATATTAGTCATGTTGGTGTATGCTCGATCACCTCCAGGGGTTAAAATATATGCTCGTTTATACCATATTCTCTTGAAATAACTACTATTTTAATGTTCTGTATAATGTAGCATTATGACCTCTTGCATAATATTGTTACTGTGCAATAAGTTTTGAGATGTCCATTTTTCGTTTGGGAGTTATTACATTTTCTTAATTATTATCATCCTTGTGTTTTAATGTAATTGGAGATGTAAACTCACATGAATGAAACTATATTGCATGTAGCTAGTGATTTGGTAAGAAATTGTTCACTTCGTCGAAAATACAAATAATTCCATTTCTTTATGAAGAAATTGTTTTAAATTTCCTATTCCTTATAATTGGGATGTTTTTGTAGGCAGGATCAGGTTGCTCAATACAAACATATCTTTTAAGCAAAACGCCGAGTACTCTGAACAAAACGGAAACAATGCAATCAATCAGAATTCTTGGCTTTTTTTTGCAGTCATGTGCAATCAAAGTAACTTTCTACATCTATGAAGTGAACACATTCTTTAATTCTTTTTTAAGATTCTTTATAATATAAAAAACACATTTTTACTGCCATATCTTTTACTGTTCTAAGATATCACCTTCATCACCCATGAAGGTTAAAGTTTATGCATGATCTCTGTATATATTCGTCATTTTTGTGTACGTCCAGGGTTTAAAATATATGCTCGTTTATATCATTATTCATATTCTCTTGGAATAACTACTCTTTTAAGGTTCTGTATAATGTAGCATTATGACCTCTTGCATAATATTGTTACTGTGCAATATGTTTTGAGATGTCCATTTTTAGTTTGGGAGTTATTAAATTTTCTTAATTATTATCACCCTTGTGTTTTCTTAATTATTATCACCCTTGTATTTTAATGTCATTGGAGATGTCACCTCATACGAATGAAACTATATTGCAAGTAGCTAATGATTTGATAATAATTGTTCCCTCCGTCGAAAATACAAATAATTCATTTTTTATGAAGAAATTGTTGTAAATTTCCTATTCCTCGAAATTAGGATTAATTCGTGTAATTGTGAACATTCTATGTTCGTTTTGGCTAGAACAGTGTGTTTTTTTTTGTGGGGTAGGGGAATATTGTCAGAAAGTCTGTCTTTATAACATGTTCTATATTGTCAAAATGCATATCAGTATAATTGCAATAATTGATCTCGTTTTATTGATGCTCAAAAACTTTTTATTTATGTTCTCATTTTGTTAAAATTTATTTAAAAAAAAAATACAATGCTTTCTTGTCACTATATTTCCCAAATTCCAGAGTTATAATCATGCCTACTACATATCACACGGCTCTTCTTTCAACATTTTTCAGTTTCCTTCTCTGACCTATGCGAAAAATATGCCATCCCTTAAGCATAAAACAATTTGATTTTGCACCTTAATTGTGTTTAAATCACTTGCAGCAGAGCTTATTACATTTAATGAGTGACACAACAGTGCCATTTCAAAAATCTGCCACTCTCCACCCCCCTTCAGTACTTTGAGTGCTTTGATTTTATATATCGATCGTGTCTGAACATATTTAAACATCAGTATATTACACTTGTTTAATGTCGTAATTTGTAAAATGAGAATATGTATTTGTCGTTAACAGATGTTATGTTACTTCGGATTTAATAAAAGATGGACAACGATTAGGATGAAACGAGGTCGCTTGTATGGTAAAAATGCAATAACAAAACACCAAGTAAGTTGTAATAGGCAGCCGGGAATAACATTATCTTATTCCAGAAGAGAAAACTTAAATACCAATACATATATATACATCAAAACATATCTGGGCATACAACACCGCCAGATCAAAATTAGTGGATATAAATAGAAACAAGAGAGGACAAATGTTCTGAAATAACTAAACTAAGTAAAACTGAAATAAAGAAAATTAAAATTATAAAAAAAACAATTACAAAATTAAAAAAGAGAAATAGGGTGGCGGTGGGTAATATCAAAAAGCCACGTCAGCCTTCCTCTAGCTTACGGTTAGAACTGGGAAAGACGGGTACCTCACTTTATTTAAAACTGGGTAAGCGTTCTATGCATAGGTACCCCTAATAAATTAAGAGCCGAATATTATTTAGTAATCTACCTGCCGAAACAGAACATAAATCCTCATACATAAAAAACCTTTATTTTTCATATAAACTTCATAAAACATTTTTATACTTATTACATACAAGTGATCTTAGAACTGTCTCAAATAAGCCATTACTTATACTAGCATTCAATCATCAAAATCGTTATTTTGACCATTCGCAACAGGAAACTGTAACGCTTATATACAAGCACATACAAACTCATACAACCTTTAATTTTAAACATTTTATCAATTGCAAATTACGCAGAATCCATCACACGAATACCTGTTTTGTAGAGTAATTAAATGAAATCCAATGTTTTTTTAGAAGTGTCCTATTTATAACAAGAAAATATGTAACGAACATGACACATAACATTTAAAGTACAAAGTCATCACATGGTATGAGACTCAAATAGGATAATCGGCGAGGTGGTCCGAATGAACATATATATAGGCAGAGTACCACCATTGGAAAATGAAATGCCTCCGTGGGTAGTCGCGTATTGGTGGTTATAAATATGCCTTGTTTCTTCCTCTTTCAAAATGCATTTTCTTATTTTGATGCTCATTTATTTATTTGAACAGCATTATTGATGCATTTTGAACATTTTGAAAGCATTGTGAATTAAAATAAAAAATGATGCTTGGAAACTGGGGTATGAATACACGGTTTCGGAAGTCTACTTTTACTTTGCCACAGTGTACACACTGAACAGAATAAAAGTTTCTTATATGACATGTAACCCCTTTTTTCTCATCATATTTTGGTAGTGCAAAGGTTGACACACAGTAAAATGTAAGTTTCCCTTCTTTCATTTGAGTCTCTCTATGAATGACAAGCCATCAAACTTTTATTATTTACTATAGAATAAAGAACAAAAATCAATGGTAGGTCTGACATCTACAGAGACGAAATGGCAACAAGAACTTGGAACAAACAGTAACAAAAGACACCACCGGGGAGCTTATACCTGGTTAACCTCTCCTCTCGTCGTCACATAACAAGAGGAGTAAAATAGGTAAAGGTATCCTCGCCAGAAACGACACTTACAAAGACATAAAAGATGATGTACGCTGATGTATTTAAGGACTTTGCAGAAGGAAAAATAATCAAGGATACGGCAAGACAGATATAAAGTTCAGACAAATGGGTAGCGCCTCCGTCCGTTAAAAGGTCATAAGCAATGAAATTGTGTATATTTTTCCTTTTTATAATTCAATATTATTGTTTTTGAACATAAGCATCTATCCCCAATTTCACATTTACTTACGTTAATCGATCTTCAAAATTTATCAC
Organism: Panopea generosa; assembly: GCA_029582155.1. NCBI lineage: Eukaryota > Metazoa > Mollusca > Bivalvia > Adapedonta > Hiatellidae > Panopea > Panopea generosa. The sequence goes on from CM055899.1 coordinate 2,548,746, forward strand.
ATTGAGGCAATGAAGTACAAACTGTTATATTCCTTGATTTGTGACGTCACACAAGAAGCTTGCGCTATTTAGCAATTTGTGTTTATTGGCATAGATTGAAGAAAACTTTGCTTTGTGGTTTTGTTTTGGAGTGTTACCCTAAATGGTTAGTGAGTAGGGATGTGACAGCATCTTTTAAACTATAAGAAGTGTGACGAAAAACGGCTTGAATCTATAGCAATCCACAACATCGGTTTATTTTGTTACGTCCTTTTTCTTTTCTATTGATTGATAACTACATATATTCTTTTTTATGTATCAATGATCGGTTAAAATGTAGTTAATAAACTGTCAGGCAGAATAAATATAAGGATGCTTATTCAACAGAACCGCATTATCTTGAACATCATTTTGTATGGGAACAGCTCTAAGAATGTCCGATTGAAGCTGTATGACTAGTTATATGACTTATGTTATATAACCAGCCCACCGCCTGTATTTTGAGTCAGTGTGGTGTTACCACTTGATAGAAAAGGAGCTGCGAGATGACCTAAATTAATTATTTATTAATTTTATTGTGGCAATACAGCACTGTGCATTTTGATCGAGTGTCACAAGGGAATGAGGGATTCTCAGAAGTGCAGTTTTGAACTCTGAGTTACAGAACACTCTTAAACTTGTGAACAGTGCATCGGGTCTTAGTCTGCTGGGTGCCATTGTTTGTCTCAGACAGGTGTTTGGACAGGTTTGAAACATTGCTAAAGGACTAGTTTTATTAAGTTAAAACACAGTCCTTGGCAAGGGTTTGAGACTTATGCCGGATACTTTGGTTGAGAGTGCTGCAGAACTAGTTTAATTTATAAAACACAGTTCTGGGCATGGTAGTTTAGTGTTGTTAGAAACGTTAGTTTTAATCCTTTGTAATTTGGTTTGGTATGTATTAGTTAATCGTACGTGATTAAACCTAACCCTTTTCAACATGGACCATTTGTTCAATCATTTGTCATCCAATCATAAAGCGAAGTAGCTTGAGAAAAATTATTTCATCATTTATCTTGAATCAAATGGCTAGTAGTCCAATGAACATTCTTATATATCACATTAATTAGTATTTGTGTGCATAATCAACATAATCCAAATTACGGATAGATGGATGAATGGATTAAAACGGACGGACGGATGCACTTTCGAGAGGAATGCACAACCAATTAAAGTAGCGTGACCATGGACGGATTGACGGACAAAACAGCCGCCGGCAGTACGGATGGATGAATGAAACGGTAGCTTGATGGATTTATGGATGAATGAATTGATTGCCGCACAGAAGAATAGTTGGATGGCAAGACGGTTGGTGGGTCTGTGTTTGGTTCGATAAATCTTTATGGTTAATGGGAGGTTGTGAGGGACAAATCCTCCCGCTGGTTGGGATACGGGGGCCTCTCTCGAAAAATGTTATTATCTTAAACACCAAAGGTTGCGTTCTTATTGAGAGTTTAGAATAAGTTACGTTTGTTATTTACTCAAAAATATTTTGTTATTTTTTTATGTAGAACAAATCATAAGATAATTAAAAAAAGAACTTTCACCAAACTATAATACCAGTACCTGAGTAACTCAAGTACTGGGAGTCACGACATGGTGGAAGGGTGCAGAAGGGTTGATTTGGAGAACTGTAATTGGACTGTAATTTAGTAAGTTAAAGAACAAATATATAGTTGCTATTCACGTTTGCATTCTACATGTTATATAAAGGACATAGAAATCTGTTGGATCATAAAAACAAAGTATAATCAGAGTAAAAATAGAATAGGTTATTACGCTAACACAATTAATTAAACATATTCATATGCAATTGTTTCCGAAACAAACAAAAACAATTTCCTCCATGTAACACTTTGCTGTTAATATATTGAATCACTTTTGATTGTCTCGTTAGTTTTCAACTTGAAGCACAAAAAAATATTTCCAAAGTAATTATCTTTGCTTTAAGTTGAATTAGATAAAATGAAACGTATGATAATGGAATAGACACGCATATTAGGTATCTTAACACTGTGTCTCTATTCTATATTTGAGATAGTTGTGTGGTTAATTGTTTTAATAAAACGTTATGTACATAAAGCTTTGAAAAGAGAACCATGTATCAGATTTAAGTAATTATATCCCCATACTGATAAACATATTATGTATTTGTTATGTTTGTATCAGTAACCACACTGCACCGTGCAGAATCACGGACAAAATATACGATAACCATATCTGATGATTCATTTTACGGATCTAACTATTCAGAAAAACTCGTTTAGGGCATATATTGAGTGTCGTTTTTCCGTCATAATCGCTGCCAAATCATAAATTTATGCTACCCGTTAAACGAATCAGTTTGGTCCCTCTCATTACAAGGTTCCAACATGTATGGTTGCAACTCTTATTTTAATTAAATAGTTAAATTTACCCCAATATCTTAATCGTAATACCCTTTACACCAAATTGTAGCTCACCGACATTGACGTCACATTTAAGGGTGGTAGGCGAGGTAAACTTTACTGAAATGTGTAAATGGTATATTTTGATTTTTAGGGTTGCATATATTATTTATTTTCATTGCTTATTGCTTTAGAAGGAGTTAGCCATCATTTAGTACCTAGCATTATATTGTATATTGTACCATTAATTTGAGTATACTGAAGTTAACAAAAACATGTATAAACAAATTCTAGTAAAAACATGTAAATAGAAGTTTTACCAATCTGGGAAAAAATATCCCATCCACAGAACAACGAATCAGTAATTGGTTTTGAACACCAAAGAGAATGCCTTCATGTAACGTTCAAGTCGAAACATCAATAATCTCTAATTTTAAATTTTAATGTCCAGATTCATATCTGTATAATGTTAAATTACATTACCACAAATCAATGCAACACATTATAAACTTTGATAGTGAACATGGCGGTTTGTTGATTCCCTGGTTGTTAAAGAAACGCAAGAACCGCACTTCCGTCTCAATTGCAGAGCATTATGGGATACGGCTTGATCGCGCACTGATTACACACTACTACAATAGACCTAATGATCCACCCGACAACTACCCCGCAGTCATGCATATTCAGTGAACAATTATGTCACGTGTGCTACATTCAATACTAGTGCATTAACAATACGTGTGTATTTGAAAACCTATAAATATCTTAGCTCTTTCAGTGGTGAAACCAGATTTAATACATAACGATTACATGCATGGTCGTGTAAACAATGTGTTAGATTTATATTTCCCAATTTATTTAATTACAAATGGAATTATCATGATGTTTCCAAATTACATTCTTTACTTGACCAATATATATTACAAAAGATGGAAGGTTAGAATTGCAATTCATATAAATATTATCAAATATATTTAGTTTAAATTTTTTTTATATTTTTTCTTCGATTGTGAAACATGCTATTTATAAAATAAATCACGCTCGAAGTGTTCCCGGATAGAACCAGTACTAAGTATATGTAGAAAATGTGTCTTGCTGAAGGACACCACATTTAGCCGTGACAGAGGGGTTCATTGTTAGTCAATAAAAAACTGTCACAGGTTATCACGCTAACACAATAAACATATTCACATGCAATAGTTTCCGAAACAAACAAAAATGATTTCCTCCATGTAAGACTTCGCTGTTGATATAGTGAATCACTTTTGAATGTCTCATCAGTTTTCAACTTGTAGCACACAAAATATTTCCAAAGTAATTATCATTACTTCAAGTTGAATAGGTAGAATGAAACGTATGATAATGAAACAGACACGCATATTGGGTATGTTAACACTGTGTCTCTATTGTATTATTGAGATAGCTGTTGTGCGGTTAATTGTTTGAATAAAACGTTATGTACATCTGACTTTGAAAAGAGAACCATGCGTCAGGTTTCAGTAATTATATCCTCCTACTGTATCATGGACTAAATATACGATAATCATGTATGATAATTCATTTTACCGATCTTACTATTTAGATAAACTCATTTAGGGCATATATTGAGTGTCATTTTTCCGTCATAATCGCTGCTAAATCATAAATTTATGCTACACGATAAACGAATCAGTCTGGTCCCTCTCATTACAAGGTTCAAACATGTATGGTTGCAACCCTTATTTTAATTAAATAGTTAAATTTACCCCGATATCTTAATCATGATAACCTTTACAACAAACTATAGGGCACCGTAGGGTGGTAGGTGACGTAACTTTACTTTAAGATTGTAAACATTAAGGTTTTATCAGAAATTACTAGTTCTTCGAGCAGGAAATGACGGTGTTTTGACATTAGGATTAACATATTACTGAAATGTGTTAATGGTATATTTTGATTTTTAGGGTTGCATATATTATTTATTTTCATTGCTTATTGCTTTAGAAGGAGTTAGCCACATTTAGTACCCAGCATTATATTGTATATTGTATCCATTAATTTGAGTATATTGAAGTTAACAAAAACATGTATAAACAAATACTAGTATAATTATGTAAATAGAAGTATTACCAAATCCGAGAAAAAATATCCCATCCACAGAACAACGAATCAGTAGTTGGTTTGGAACATTAAAGAGAATGCCTTCATGTACAACTGTTCAAGCCGAAACATCGATAGTCTCTAATTTTAAATGTTAATGTCCAGATTCATATTTGAATGATATTAAATCACATTACCTCAAATCAATGAAACACATTATAAACTTTGATAGTGAATATGGCGGTTTGTTGATTCCCTGGTTGTTAAAGAAACGCAAGAACCGCCCTTCCGTCTCAATTGCAGAGCATTATGGGATACGGCTTGATCGGGCACTGATTACACAATACTGCAATAGACCTACTGATCTACCCGAAAAAAAACGGCAGTCATGCATATTCAGTGAACAATTAAGTCACGTGTGTACATTCAATACAAGTGCATTAGCAACATTTGTGTATTTGAAAACCAATAAATATCTTAGCTCTTTAAATGGCGAAACCCGATTAAATACATAAAGATTACACGCATGTTCGTGTAAACAGTGTGTTAAATATATATTTTTCAATTTATTTAATTACAAATGGAATTTTCATGTTGTTTCCAAACTGCATTTCGACCGGAAATTCGAAAATGCCAGACGACTGGTTTCTTATAGGCGGAGTAAGTGATGCGGTTCAATCACAGACAATGATATTGTGAGTTAGGATTTACTTGACAGTCATAAATAGTTCGTGTATATCCGTAAATTATTTGTCGGCGCCCGAACGTTAATAGTAATATACCAATACAATATTAAATCGTACTCATGAATAACTGGACAGAAACATAATTTTATGTTAAACTCATTTAAAAAATAAATTAAGGAGTGTTGTGGTCCAGTGGTAGGGCATTGAATCCACGATTGGATGGCCGTGGGTTCGATTCACTGCTACAGGAAATGACGGTATAGTGACATTCGGATTAACATATTACTAAAATGTGTTAATGGTATATTTTGATTTTCAGGGTTGCATATATTATTTATTTTCATTGCTTATTGCTTTAGAAGGAGTTAGCCACATTTAGTACCCAGCATTATATTGTATATTGTATCCATTAATTTGAGTATATTGAAGTTAACAAAAACATGTATAAACAAATACTAGTTTAATTATGTAAATAGAAGTATTACCAAATACGAGAAAAAATATCCCATACACAGAACAACGAATCAGTAGTTGGTTTTGAACACCAAAGTGAATGCCTTCATGTACAACCGTTCAAGACGAAACATCAATAATCTCTAATTTTAAATGTTAATGTCCAGATTCATATTTGTATAATATTAAATCACATTACCACAAATCAATGAAACACATTATCAACTTTGATAGTGAATATGGCGGTTTGTTGATTCCCTGGTTGTTAAAGAAACGCAAGAACCGCCCTTCCGTCTCAATTGCAGAGCATTATGGGATACGGCTTGATCGCGCACTGATTACACAAAACTGCAATAGACCTACTGATCTACTCGAAAACTACCCTGCATTAATGCATATTTAGTGAACAAACATGTCACGTGTGTTTCTTCCAATAATAGTGCATATACGATACGTGTGTATTTGAAAAATCTATAAATATCTTTGCTCTTTAAATGGGTGAACCTGAATAAATACATAACGATTACATGCATGGTCGTGTAAACAATGTTTTTTTATTTACTCTGATTGTGAAACAGGTTATTTGTAAAAATCACGTTCGAGGTGTTCCCGGGTAAAACCAGTACTAAGTATATGTAGAAAATATGTCTTGCTCAAGGACACCACACTTAGCCGTGACAGAGGATCGAACCCACGACCGGAAATTCGAAAATGCCAGATGACTGGTTTCTTATAGGCGGAGTAAGTGATGCGGTTCAATCACAGACAATGATATTGTGAGTTAGGATTTACTTGACAGTCATAAATAGTCCGTGTATATCCGTAAATTATTTGTCGGCGCCCGAACGTTAATAGTTATATACTAAAACAATATTAAATCGTACTCACGAATAACTGGACAGAAACATAATTTTATGTTAAACTCATTTAAAAATTAAATTAAGGAGTGTTGTGGTCCAGTGGTAGGGTATTGAATCCACGATTGGATGGCCGTGGGTTCGATTCACCGCTACAGGAAATGACGGTATATTGACATTCGGATTAACATATTACTGAAATGTGTTAATGGTATATTTTGATTTTTAGGGTTGCATATATTATTTATTTTCATTGCTTATTGCTTTAGAAGGAGTTAGCCACATTTAGTACCCAGCATTATATTGTATATTGTATCCATTAATTTGAGTATATTGAAGTTAACAAAAACATGTATAAACAAATACTAGTATAATTATGTAAAAAGAAGTATTACCAAATCCGAGAAAAAATATCCCATCAACAAAAAAACGAATCAGTAGTTGGTTTTGAACATCAAAGAGAATGCCTTCATGTACAACTGTTCAAGTCGAAACATCAATAATCTCTAATTTTAAATGTTAATGTCCAGATTCACATTTGTATAATATTAAATCACATTACCACACATCAATGAAACACATTATAAACTTTGATAGTGAATATGGCGGTTTGTTGAATCCCTGGTTGTTAAAGAAACGCAAGAACCGCCCTTCCGTCTCAATTGCAGAGCATTATGGGATACGGCTTGATCGGGCACTGATTACACAAAACTGCAATAGACCTACTGACCTACTCGAAAACTACCCTGCATTCATGCATATTTGGTAAACAAACATGTCACGTGTGTTTCTTTCAATAATAGTGCATATACGATACGTGTGTATTTGAAAAATCTATAAATATCTTTGCTCTTTAAATGGCTGAACCTGAATAAATACATAACGATTACATGCATGGTCGTGTTAACAATGTGTTAGATATATATTTTTCCATTTATTTAATTACAAATGGAATTATCATGTTGTTTCCAAACTGCATTTCTAACTTGACCAATACATATTACAAAAATTGGAATGGTTAGAATGTCATTTCATATAAATATTATCAAATTTATTTAGTTTAAAGTTTTTTTATTTACTCTGATTGTGAAACAGGTTATTTGTAAAAATCACGTTCGAGGTGTTCCCGGGTAAAACCAGTACTAAGTATATGTAGAAAATATGTCTTGCTCAAGGACACCACACTTAGCCGTGACAGAGGATCGAACCCACGACCGGAAATTCGAAAATGCCAGACGACTGGTTTCTTATAGGCGGAGTAAGTGATGCGGTTCAATCACAGACAATGATATTGTGAGTTAGGATTTACTTGACAGTCATAAATAGTCCGTGTATATCCGTAAATTAATTGTCGGCGCCCGAACGTTAATAGTTATATACCAATACAATATTAAATCGTACTCACAAATAACTGGACAGAGAAGGCTCGAACATATTGGAAAATATTAATGAGTGCCAGGTAAAACCTTACGAACAAAAGTAAATTATTTTGTTATTAATTAAAGTATATAATAACTGTTCCTAGTATGCATACACGACTTAGCTGAAAGTATTATATCGCAAGTAAGACGAAACGGCAGATTACCTAGCGATAAACGACTTATAAATATACAATGTTACACTATGTTTGCCCCATTCATTTTTAATTGATGCACAATACTCCTCATTACACGATCTTGCGCGGGGAATTCAACTCTGCATCTCACATTTACATGAGATATGACCTGAATCAAAAGTTGTGTTTTAATAAAAATTCCCTCGTAACTTATAACACCATTGCTTGACTCTTTTTTGATTTATACACTGTTGTTTATCACTAGACATTGCATACTATTATTATAAGCTTTGCATGTATAAATTTACTTGTCGATTACCCTTTCTTTTAACTTAATTATGTTAACTCATTTAACGTTCATTATGGTGTCATAAATAAACATTACAAATACAGAGATATACATAAAACTTATATATTTATGAATCCAAGGTATATATTTTCACTGTAAGTGTTTTAACAGAGTCAAGGTTATTTTTTGCGTCCGTTTTCAGAAACTACATGTGTTGTGATGTGTTTACCGTTCCATTTTGAACGAACTGCCATTGGTATTACGATCACGTTGTAAATAACTGTGTACAAAGGCAGAGTTAACGTCTATGTAAACTGTTGCTCAGGTAATGGTTGTTCAAGAATTTATTCACTGATATATAATTGCTCTAAAAGGTTAAGGTAGTCAATGAAAAACGGTGAAAATGCCAACAACGGAACGAAACTAACATAACAGATCGTAAGTTTGCAATTGTTTGTGCCAATATTTATAAAATATCATTAGTCCTTTGGTTATGACATATTTCACCTTTGCTGCATTTTGATGTTACAGTAAAAAAACGCAAGAAAAACTACCGTGTCAAAACAACGTTTGTTTTTTGTTTCCATTCAATTTTTGGCATGGAATTCGACTGAACCTATACCTAATAAATCATATAACCATAAGTCCATTCTTCAATTATTGTTTGTGACACTTGCATGTGCATATGTAATACATTTTTATTTTAACCGCCAGGTGCATGCAGGATAGTTTATGGAAATGCAAAGCTATGTCTGAATATTTACGGAGATAAATATAAATATTGACAATACTTTTTCGCGTCCTGCAATAAACTAGTACTATTATCAATATTTGGATCAGTGTTTATTTAATAACACTTAAGTTGAATATGTATGTGCATAACATATAAAGAAGTCTCCATTTGCTGCTTTTATGTGTAATTTTCCTATATAATCCATTTAACATTGCATTTTGATAACTATAATAACTTTATAACTTAAACAAATAGTCTTTCAAAACAATTAATAAGTTTGCTTATTTAAAACTTTAGTTTGTGATAAGATATATTTATACAAGTTGCTCATCGCTAGGTTTTGCATAGGATTAAAGTAACATAAGTTGTGCCCCTTCTTAACGTACATTCAATAACAAACGTTATCTGATTGTTTTCAAATTTGCATACAAGGTTATCATTACATAGTTTTTGTTTCTATGGAAACGTATTACCGAGTTGTAGTGTAAATGTTAAATGCATGAAATAAAGATATTAGGTTTCTTTAGCTATGTTATTAGTTTATAATGTTTGTTTTATCTAGGACTTGCTTGTGTTATTATCAGTAGCATCATAGCATGTTACAGTTTTTCAGCGATGTAATTGATATATCCATATGCCCATATCACATACTTACTTGTACGTGTATCAAATAGTATATATATTTTTTATAATATTAAGTAATATCAAACGTGTTATCAAGCGAACACATAATGGAAATATAATTTCATGTTAGACTCAAGTAAAATAAAAACTAAGAGTGCAAAAAATGTTTGTGGAGGGCGTGGTCTAGTGGTAGAGCATCGAATACATGACCAGAGGGTCTTGGGTTCGATCCTCCGCTATATATGTGTGGTGTGCTTAAGCAAGACACTTTTTCCGTATATGCTTAGTACTGGTTCTGCCCAGGAAGAATGTTATAACTTATTGCACAATCAAGTTAAATAAATCAATTTAAACTAAAGTAAATACACGTCTGTAAAAAGACTAAAGCAATATAAATAATGTTTGTAAATGGATCTACGAGCTTCAGAGTTCGATTTTTTCAAAGAAAGCTAATGTTATTTAAAGGAAACCGATTTGGAAATTATTAGGAGGAAACCGATGTTCTATTTTTAATTGTGACTTTGGCCAATTATGTTCAACACCAATCACAGCCTTCCTTTTTATGACTGGAAGCCATATACTAAACTTCAATAATAAATGTTCCTAGAAACTTCATGTTTAAGAATTATTAACACTTGGGGCATTTTACTTTCATATTTAGGTCTACATCATGCATAAATGTGTATATACTCTCCAGAGAAGAAACTGCAAAAAGAACTCCAGAAGTAGGCCACGGATTAAGGTATTAAATTTATCTTCAGGATGTAGTTTTGTGTGATTATAGTAAAACAAATTATTCGCCACTTTCTTTTTCGAAAATCGCAGGCATTGTCCTGATTTAATCATGGCTGCCGTACAATAATGTACTTTAATATGTCAATGTTACTGTGTTTCGAAAACTTTACTTTACCTTACTTTTTTGCTAGTTAAAATCGTAATTCAGTGACTTAATAAAAGAAACGCGAAAATACATGTTGTTAAACCACTTTTTTACGTTTCTGGGGTCATGTTATATAACTGAACACATATTATTTTAAACGAAAACTTCCTTTGGTATGTACCAGATGAATAAAAACCGATCTTGGGAAAAGAATATCGTCTACAAAAGTTTACAAAATATTCAGTGCTGTGCTCCAATATTTGTTTTACTTTCTTTCTCATGATTATGAGTACACAACCTTGAATGCAAGGCATCTTCAGCTAACTTATATTTATTGCGTTAAAAGGATGTGAAAGGATGCTTATGGGTTTGTGTTTGATAACCGAAACCTATTTTAAGGCTGTTACCAATATGTTCAATTATCACAGGAAATCATCTCTACGTACCGTTTGGCTTGATGTATTTTAAAGGGGAATATTGGTATTTTAGTTAAAAGTCGTGCAACAGAAGATATTACGAAACATCGGAAAGGGCAAACTCAAGTACAGTCACTGTCCTGCATTGCGTATCATGTTCTCGGCTACAGGTACATTGGCAATGTTTACACTTATAATGTAATAATTGGTTTGTTCCTTGATATATTTTATAACATATGTCCTTCAGATTAATAGCAGCAATGGTAACAAGCAAGCAAGCAGATAAAGTAAGATTCAGAAATTATTAAGTCTTCCATTCAACAACACGATTCTCTCTACATGTTCTTCATTTTAGTGAATTAAGATAAATGTCAGAATAACCAATGTGAGTAGCTTTATAGATTATACAAGATGTAACGTTATATTGCAATGATTTATTCATACCTAGCATTTGATAAATGGTCAGTATTGTAGAAATCACCACTAAAATTGGATGCTGATGGCAGGTTTCTAGCCGATTCTGTATCATTTTAGAAAAGAAGGGAGAGTCGCATCGTTGACGAATAGTATTACTCTGGAAATTGATAGGTATCACAAAACCATTGAATACAGTTTATGTTTAAATACCAAAGGTGTCCCTTTAATATATATTTTAAGAAAGCTGGAGACAGTTTTTATTACATTGCATATTTTCTAAACCCATGTGTAACCATAGACCTATACAAATTGTATCATTTAACAGAAGGAGGCAGTTTGTGCAAGTAGCATTGTACTGTTGAGGTTTCAACACAAACGGACAAGTTGCGCGCGAATAATTGTAGACTTTGCTTTTTACTAAGTCATTGTCTTTGTTTGACAAAAATGAATACATCCAGACTGTTATTGTTGTTTTGTGTTTTAGCATTATTTGGATTGTTAAATGGAGCTCCGGTTAGTGATTCCATAGATGTCGTTTTCAATGGCACTAGCCTTAGTGGCAAAACACTTTTTGACATGAGGACGAAATTTGACAAACCTTTGCTGAGGTTGATAGGAAAGGCAATGGATAATATGAACAAGAGCATAGCTGAACACATGAAAAAGGATAAGCAGGAGCTCTTTGATGAACTATGTCTATTCAATGTATGTACAAAGTAGTCGGACTGGACAGAGTGTCCTGCAAAAAGAAAAGAAGATTTTAGTATGGTCACTCGAACTCGGACATGTGGATACGATACATCTCTATGTACATCAAAGAGTGGAAGTACAACTGTGACTGAGAAAATAATTTGCGAAGGTAACATGTGTTCCAAAAACTATACATTGACACAAAACGGTTTCTGTCTCAAGTTAGTTGAAACAAACATGGAGAAAGACGCAGCTGAATCGACCTGCCAACTTGACGGAGGACACGTTGTGAATATAAACTCACAAACTAAATCGGACGATGTTCACGAAATTCTGAAGAACAAAGATCTTGGCAGTGCGACTATATGGCTAAATGGAAGAAGAGCGGATACTAGCTCACCGTGGCAATTCACGTATGAGACAACCCTAACGAGTTTCGCCAATTGGAAGTCGGGTGAACCATCAAAAAGGAGTACCGAACTATGTAAAGTTAACGAACCACCTTCACCAAGATATTGGTTTGACAGAGCATGCACAGATAAGAACAAGTTCGTATGCGAGATGCCTGTATAAACGTTACCGATACATTCTAATCTCGAAATATTGCTCTAAAAATGATACGTATGCTATCAATTGCAACAAAAAATGCTTCGCTTTCAGTGTGCTTCAAACATAATTCTTGTTGGAATTCAAGTCAGAACTGGTTGACCCATCCTAACCAAGAAACTGGTATGACAGAGAATGCAACAAGTCTTACAAGTTCGTATGCGAGATGCCTGTATACTTGTTAGTCTCGACACATTCTTATGAAAGTGATATTTATAGTATCAATAGAAAAAAAGTGCTTCAACGTGATTGTGTATTTATATTAATATGTCTTCAAACACAATAATTGTGCCTTATCAAATGTTTCACCTACTACATGACTTGTTTAAATTGCATGGGTGATACATTTAACTGCGACGCTGTAATAAAGAATTATACAAATTTGTAACAAATATTGCTGATTTGAATAAATAAATATACGCCTTTGTTTCGACATTTTGCTAATGTTCGGAAGATACCCGACCTGGACTTATCAATTACCATAGTTATAATTTTTCTTGTTTAGTTTGTTTATTTGTAAAAGAACACAGCAAATTTTATAAATTTTCTCAGAAATATGTTACTATACCAACATTAAATAAACATGAGGTTAAAATACACCAGTTTGTATGCCGAATGATAGTATACCTACACTATGTTAACATTCGGTTAAAATACACTAGTTTGTATGCCGAATGTTACTATATTAATATTATGTTAACATTCGGTTAAAATACACCAGTTCGTGCGCCAAATGTTACTATACCAACACTATGTTAACATGTGGTTAAAATACCAAATGTAACTATTTCAAAAAGCAGAATAACTCTGGTCAGTGGTTGGAAAGCATCCCGTTCGAAGATTTTCAGTCATCTCTGACAAAAAGTTCTTAATGTATTTCTAATTTCATCAGTATTTTCTTCAGTGGGATGTACAAAAATCAAAGCAATTCCGTTGTTTTTAAAGTTTATTTATCGTATTATGGAACTTGGGTGGCACTACTTGTTTTATTTAAAAAAAAATATTTACAATTTCATATATTAATATTTGAAGACTAATATTTCAAATATATTGATGAAACTGGGATATTCTTTTTATATGTAAGTATTAATTGGTTTGATATATTAAAATGGTTATAATATTTTCTGAATTCCCTTGTAACCATTTGTAGACAACTGCATGTGATGCCAGTTCCTAATTAATTCGATGTTTAAGATATATTAATTGGGGTGCATTTACATTCACACTAGAATAGATGTATTGGCTAAATAAAATATATTTTAACATAACCTTGTATCTCTAGACAATTGTGGCTGATGCCAGTTCCTCTTCCTAATCATCTATTAATACTTATTAAGAGAATCTTAATTTACATTTATACAATATCCACACAAAGTACATGCTCTGCAAAATAGAACAAAATGTATACTAAATGTTAAGCATGCATTATTTGTAGGGTCACAAGCATTTTAAATTTATGATTCATTTCCTATAATATTGTAATTTAGCATAAATATTCCTATAATTCTGTAATTTGTATAATTATTTCCTTTTATTTTGGAATTGGGTATAATTATTTCCTGTAATTTAGTGATTTGGTATAATTATTTCCTATAATTTTGTAATTTGCTATAATCATTTCCTTTAATTTTGTAATATGGTATAATTATTTTCAGCACCTGAATATTACGTCAACATCTTAATTGTCGATTTTGTGTTACAGAAGAGTTTTCAATGTCAAATAAATTAAAAATGTATAAACTATGGAGATATAAATAATAAATATAAGTTGTTAGCACTATTTAACTTATAATGTTTGGTTTAAAAGTAATATTAAACAGACAGCTGCTGCTACTGTTAATTAAATGTACTTTTCATTGTTACTCTTCTTATCCTATCTTTGTATCTTGTGATGATTTCCGCGGGTAGAATGGAGAAAAAAGAAAAACATAGGAGGAAAAGCTTATTTCCAATACCAAATAAGCACACAGGCCCATCTGGTACATAACATATGTACACTACACATGACAGTTTTTGTAATGTTTTATATTACACTCAAGCGATATGAAAACGCAATACAGAAATATATATGAAAACGCAACACAGAAAGAGGTCTGAAAACGCAGCACAGGAAGAGATATGAAAACACAATATATATATTTAGCACGTGTATATATATCTATATCCTAGGTAATTATTGTCTGCTGATGATATTGGTAGTTTACTTGAGATGTTACTGAATAATGTGGTACCTCCTGCATCGGTATCTCTTCCTTTGTTGCGTTTTCATATATCTTCCTGTGTTGCCTGTGTTGCATTTTCATTTATCTTCCTGTGTTGCCTGTGTTGCATTTTCATATCTCTTCCTATGTTGCCTGTGTTGCATTTTCATTTATCTTCCTGTGTTGCCTGTGTTGCATTTTCATATCTCTTCCTTAGTTGCATTTTCATTTCTCTTCCTGTGTTGCATTTTCATTTCTCTTCTGTTTTGCATTTTCATTTCTCTTCCTGTGTTGCCTGTGTTGCGTTTTCATATCTCTTTCAGTGTTTCTTTTATATTTCTCTTCCTGTGTAGCATTTTCATTTCTCTTCCTGTGTTGCATTTTCATATATCTTGTGTACAACATTAGTCTCATGATATGATGCGTATAAATTATCTTTTACTTAAAGCAAAAGTGAAAGTGTAGAAGGTGGTACAATATATAATCTTAATCATCTACGACGCTTGCTTTTCTTAAAGTATGACGTCTTGACATTTTGTGGACAAGAAACGTTTGCATCTGGAAGTAAGATCTGTTTGGCTAAACCACGCACACGTCTTCAACGGTTATGTTATAATAAAATTAAAACCATGCATTTATTCAAACGAAGATCATTGCAATTACCTTATACAATATAATTAAACAATCTAAAAATAAAAATAAGTATATAAGAAAGTATCAAAGCTAAAATGTTTTTGTTTGCAGAATACCGTTTTTTTTTTTCAAGTTAAAATCCTTCAAGAAATTTATATTTCGAAAAACAAGCGTCGCAGATGATTAAGACTATTCAATATCATTACATCCCCAATAATGTGTGTCAGTTAGTTCTGACGAAAAGGAGAACGAAATCGACAATATGTTTGGTCTGAGAGAAAAGAAATGGATTGACCAATTTAAAAATATCCGAAAATAGCTGGCGTTTCCAAGAACGAGATTTAGTATGATTTAAAGGTCGTAGAGCTAAAATTGTTGTAGGAGAAATAAAAACAATATTTCAGGATTAGATACGTCTTTGGTGATATTAAGTTTACAGTTATAATGTATTAAAGTTATCGCACACAAGGAATAGAAAGTCTGAATATATAAATTACGTTTGTTAAAATCTACAGCAGTGCTGTTATCCCTAGTCAAAAGAATACGTTAAGAGATGTCCATCCATACGATGAAAAAATTCTGTTATAAAGATATATATTACGCTTATTAAAATCCACAACAATGCTGTATTCCCTAATCAAAGGAATACGTTAAGAGATGTGAGCACCCATACGATGTGCTTCGGGGGTACACTTTTCTACATATATAGACATACACCTTTGGAACTCTGAACATGTTGTCAATGGTTCTAAAAGTGATTTGTTTGTATAGATTGTCCTCTATTAGTCCAAATTTGCAGGAAAAACATAGGACTGACCTGATTGCTTTTTCACAATTTTGTTTATGGATGACTACCCTTCATTTTTGTTATAATTTTGCTCATTTGTGGCAGTGTATCACAACGCATCTTTAAACTGGTATATTTCATTCAGCAGTACCCAATGTCATCTAAACTGGGCAGATATCCTGAAAATGTTTCAATGTTCTCATATATACAAAGAAATAAATATGACAATTTTAAGAATTTTCAACAAAAATAATGCCCAATCGTTTTGCATAGCTCTCAATTCTTGAGCGCAATAATCTTACTACCGTCACTAAGAGAGAAAGATGGTAAATGATAAGTGAGACATATTACGCTGATTAAAATCCACAACAGTGCTGTATTCTTTAGCAAAGGAATAAGCTTCGCATATGAGACGTGAATCACAATATGATGTGTCTCAGGGCTAGGGGGCTAGCATATATCGTATAGTATTGTACCTATAAAACTATGAGAACCATTGAGATTTCAAACGCAACTGTCACCACAGCAGCACTACTCCGTCAATTATCAAGATAATCATGCAGAATATTTATACAGAATAATTATAATATGTACACAATATAGAAAGAGAAACAATACACAAGGATTGGTCATCGCCTTGGAGCGGTCAGTGACGACCAGAAGGACTGGGGACTGAGTAATTTCACCATAATATGTCTAACAATAAAACAGAAATAAATAAATGGTGTTTTACGACACGTCGACACACATAAATAGGTCATTTTGTGTGCGCAAAGACAATCAAAGCAAGGTAACTGCAGCACAACAAAGTTGACAACAATGATACACATTATCCCCCTTCAAATACGATACATAAAATTCTCAAACAAATCTAGAGTCAACATGTAATTAATTATACAGGTATTATAAGTATGCAATAGAGAATGTGTGAACTGGCCTATAATACTGTTTTACATGAAGTATATCAACTTTAACCTAGTGTCAGCGATTCGTTTATAGTTGTAATGAGCGTATATAGAATTTATGTAGAAATCAGCAGTTAAACTAAACATTTATAATTCCGTACTGTATACATGTAAGTAACCCAGTTGCATTAATCATGAATTCAAGCATTAATGATTATAATAGTACTCAAGTCTATATAATGTATGGTAGTTTACACTGCCTATCGACCATCCTATAGACACTACTAACTAAAACTGCATTTTACGAAGCGATTGTGGTAGAAAATGATGATGATTTAAATGGAAATAATAATTCAATGTTAGAAAATAAATTATTCGTGACTATTTCGGTTCGGTTAATAAATTCCGTCTCTTGGGATACCTGATTTATTAATTGGGACGGAATTATCTCTTGAAACCGAAAAAGCCTTGAATATATATTATAGTCTCAAACATTGAAATTAAATTCGTTATCCGAGTATAAGAATTTCCTTGAACCCAGGTACATTTAATCTTAAGTCAGGATACAAGATGATAAAAGAATGGTCTGGAAAATTAAATTATTAAAGTGTTTACAACTACCGAGAAAAAAATTTGCTTTTTATAAGATAATAAGCTTGAACCAAAACGCATGCAAACTTCTTCGAGTTCTTTTGATTTTGTTATATTAAAAGAAATATTTAGCGTGGTAAAGTGGCGGTAAGTGAACCATTAGACGATACGGATATGCAGACGCTACATTATGCCAGCAATTTATAAGCCAGCAGCGAAGTGACTAATAAAGTAAAAACGTAGTGGGTAGTTGTGCTTCAACGATTTTAAAGGGAACTGTTGTCATTTCAATTTACAATTTTATGGAAATTTTGTAAGCAAACTGGGGGTAAGATGTTGGCTCTGTACCTGTACAAGCAATATAACTCTTTTCCGTAAATACTGGTATGTTGTTCCCAATATGCAGAAAAAGATATTTCCTCTTTAACAAATTTCAAATAATTAAATAACACCTCTTTCATTTTTTTTTGTAATCTACCTATTTATTACGCACCTTCAAACTGTCGTATTTTCATCAAACAGCAGTCAATGGCATCTTAATCTGACAAATCTATTGAACATAGTTCAATCACCTCTTTGAAACGTTACCACTTTAAGCTTTTTGAAAACAAAATATGCCTAGCCAATTCACGTGCGCAAGCAAATTTCTACCGTCATTAAGGTGATTATTAGTAAGTTAGTAGTGATTTTAATGAAAGAAATAACCAAGTTACAAAATAGTATTTACAACTGATGTGATTTATAGCATGTATATGCCTGAAGCATAGATATGGTTTAAAATCATTTGGAAATAAATATTCCATTTTCAACAAAACTCTAACAGTCCCTTTAGGTGCGATGAACATTCACTGTTGATAAAGTGTTTCGTTCAGCGACATATTTCAAAAAGGTTTAGTTTGTAATAATATTTTGAAAAATCGTTTGACGTTGAAAAACTATTGTGAAAGTGACATATATAGAAAATTAAAAACTGTAAGTCTTGCTGGAATAATCAATACAATCATCAAAATTCAAATCCCAATAAAATTATCTGAAAAAGTCAACAAATATTGACATATGCTATACTTAGCCTAAAAATAAACTTATTTTTTGGATCTCGATTCAATATTCCAACTTGTTAGTGTTCATCATCAAATATAACAGTTAAGCAAGTACATCTGCACAATATGGTCGAAATTTGGAAATGGTAAAACAGTTCATGGGCGTCTTTAAGTATTCAGTAAAAGTGACAGGGGAAATAGTAAGTTACACAAGTACACATTTTGATAACGTTCAGTTTAACATTACATGTAAAACTTGGTTTTACATCTTATACAAATCACAACCACCAAAGCTTTATGAATAGAATAAGTACAAGGCATTTACTGATAGTGTATCTTGCTTAAAAATAATTATATTGATACTAAACCTGCATCAGCTGTTCAAGATTGCCAACTTTTATTTCATGGTTATAATATAAAACATACATAAATATAATAAGTATATATACACAACCATACCATTATATTTAAAATTACAAGAGACTATTTGCTAAAACACATTTTAGCTACTACAGTGTATTCAAAATCATTACTTACATTATAGCTACGGTAATGGTAATATTAAAAAAACAACACGCTATCTTTCTTTAGCACTCATATGTGTATTATGAAGACTGAGATGCAACAATGTCCCTTTAAACACAAAAATGTTGCATTTGCTTCATTACATTGTATTTTCTATAGTCTTACATATTATAATATTCAACAGAAGGCGAGTTTGCTAGCATACAATTTTAGCACTCCACGCGAACTGACGTGAATTGGATGCGAGTCATTGTTAACTTTACTGTTTCTTAAATTGTTATTTTTGTTTTACAAAAATGAATATATCGTGGATGTTATTGGCGTTCTGTGCTTCAGGATTATTGGGAATGTTAAACGGAGCCCCGGTGAGTGATTCCACAGAGATAACCTTCAACAGTGCTAGCCCTAATGGCAAAACGATTCTTGACTTGGGGACAGAATTTGACAAACCCTTACTGAGATTGGTAGGGAGAACAATATTGAATATGGCAGAAGCAATAGATAAGATGAACAAGAGCATTGCAGAACATATGCAAAATGAGAAACACAAAATGTTTGATGAACTTTGTCATCTCCATCCGTGTACAGAGTGGTCGGACTGGACAGAGTGTCCTGCAAAAAGAAAAGGAGAGTTTAGTATGGTCACCCGAAATCGGACATGTGGATATAATACAACCTTGTGTACGTCAACCGGTGGAAGTACAACTGAGGCTGAGAAATTGGTTTGCGAAGGGATGTGTGTGAAAAATTATACATTTACACATAACGGTTTCTGTCTGAAATTAGTTGAAATAAAAATGGATAAAGACGCTGCTGAATCGACCTGCCAACTTGACGGAGGTCACGTGGTGAATATAAACTCACAAACTAAATCGGACGATGCTCACGAAATTCTAAAGAACCAAAACCTTAAGGAGACCATCTGGCTAAATGGAAGAAGAGCGGATAAGAGCTCACCGTGGTTATTCACGTATGAGACGACCGTAACGAGTTTCTCCAACTGGCAACTAAACGAACCATCTAACGGGATTACCGAGCTGTGCCTGGTTGATCAATCATCAAGAAAATGGTATGACAGAGCATGCACAGATAAGTATAAGTTCGTATGCGAGGTGCCTGTATAAACGTTACAGATAAATTCTAGTCTCGAAACATTGCTCTAAAAGTGATACTTATGCTATCAATTGCAATAAAAAATGCTTCGCTTTCAATTTCAATGTGATTGTATGCTTCAAACACAATAATCTTGCTGGAATTCAAATATACCATCTAATGGTGAGTCAGAACTGTATATGGTTGACCCATCCTCACCAAGAAATTGGTATGACAGAGAATACAACAAGTCTTTCATGTCCGTATGCGAGATGCCTGTATAACTGCTAGTCGCGACACATTGCTATGAAAGTGATATTTATAGTATCCATAGAAACAAAACGTGCTTCAACATGATTGTGTATTTTGTATCAAGATATTTATAATAATATATCTTCAAACACAATAATCATGTCTTATCAAATGTTTCACCTACTACGTGGCTTGTTTAAATTGCAGAGAAGATACATTTCACTGTGACGCTGTAATAAAGAATTATACAAATTGATAACAAATGCTGCTTATTTGAATGTATAGAATATACGCCTTTATTTGGACATTTTGCTAATGTTCGGAAGATACCCGACCTGAACTTATCAATTACCTTAGTTATAATATACTTGTTTAGTTTGTTTATTTGTAAAAGAACACCGTAAATTTTATAAATTTTCTCAGAAATATGTTACTATACCAACATTACATTAACATGTGGTTAAAATACACCAGTTTGTATGCTGAATGTTACAATACCTACATTATGTTAACATGCGGTTAAAATACACCAGTTTGTATGCCGAATGTTACTATACCTACATTATGTTAACATGTGGTTAAAATACACCAGTTTGTATGCCAAATGTTACTTTACCTACATTACGTTAACATGCGGTTAAAATACACCAGTTTGTATGCCGAATGTTACTAAACCTACATTATGTTAAGATGCGGTTAAAATACACCAGTTTGTATGCCGTATGTTACTATACCTACATTATGTTAACATGCGGTTGAAATACACCAGTTTGTATGCCAAATGTTACTTTACCTACATGTTGTTAACATGCGGTTAAAATACACCAGTTTGTATGCCAAATGTTACTATACCTACATGTTGTTAACATGCGGTTAAAATACACCAGTTTGTATGCCGAACGTTACTATACCTACATTATGTTAACATGCGGTTAAAATACTACAGTTTGTATGCCGAATGTTACTATACCTACATTATGTCAACATGCGGTTAAAATACACCAGTTTGTATGCCGAATGTTACTTTACCTACATTATGTTAACATGCGGTTAAAATACACCAGTTTGTATGCCGAATGTTACTATACCTACATTATGTTAACATGCGGTTAAAATATACCAGTTTGTATGCCAAATGTTACTCTACCTACATAATGTTAACATGCGGTTAAAATACACCAGTTTGTATGCCAAATGTTACTTCACCTACATGTTGTTAACATGCGGTTAAAATACACCAGTTTGTATGCCAAATGTTACTTCACCTACATGTTGTTAACATGCGGTTAAAATACACCAGTTTGTATGCCAAATGTTACTATACCTACATGTTGTTCACATGCGGTTAAAATACACCAGTTTGTATGCCGAATGTTACTTTACCTACATTATGTTAACATGCGGTTAAAATACACCAGTTTGTATGCCGAATGTTACTATACCTACATAATGTTAACATGCGGTTAAAATACACCAGTTTGTATGCCGAATGTTACCATACCTACATTATGTTAACATTCGGTTAAAATACACCAGTTTGTATGCCAAATGTTACTATACCTACGTTTTGTTAACATGCGATTAAAATACACCAGTTTGTATGCCAAATGTTACTTTACCTACATGTTGTTAACATGCGGTTAAAATACACCAGTTTGGATGCCAAATGTTACTTTACCTACATAATGTTAACATGCGGTTAAAATACACCAGTTTGTATGCCGAATGTTACTATACCTACATTATGTTAACATGCGGTTAAAATACATCAGTTTGTATGCCGAATGTTACTTTACCTACATGTTGTTAACATGCGGTTAAAATACACCAGTTTGTATGCCAAATGTTACTATACCTACATTATGTTAACATGTTGTTAAAATACACCAGTTTGTATGCCAAATGTTACTTTACCTACATTATGTTAACATGCAGTTAAAATAAACCAGTTTGTATGCCAAATGTTACTATACCTACATTATGTTAACATGCGGTTAAAATACACCAGTTTGTATGCCAAATGTTACTATACCTACATTATGTTAACATGCGTTTAAAATACACCAGTTTGTATGCCAAATGTTACTTTACCTACATGTTGTTAACATGCGGTTAAAATACACCAGTTTGTATGCCAAATGTTACTATACCTACAATATGTTAACATGCGGTTAAAATACACCAGTTTGTATGCCAAATGTTACTATACTTACATTATGTTAACATGCGGTTAAAATAAACCAGTTTGTATGCCGAATCTTACTATACCTACATTATGTTAATATGCGGTTAAAATACACCAGTTTGTGTGCCGAATGTTACTTTACCTACATTATGTTAACATGCAGTTAAAATACACCAGTTTGTATGCCGAATGTTACTTTACCTACATGTTGTTAACATGCGGTTAAAATAAACCAGTTTGTATGCCGAATGTTACTATATTAACATTATGTTAACATTCGGTTAAATACACCAGTTTATATGTCGAATGTTACTATAACTACAATATGTTATCATGCGGTTGAATTACACCAGTTTGTATGCCGAATGTTACTATAACAACATTATGATAACATGCGGTTAAAATACACCAGTTTGTATGCCGAATGTTACTATACCTACATTATGTTAACATGCGGTTGAAATACACCAGTTTGTATGCCGAATGTTACTATAACTTCATTATGTTAACATGCGGTTAAATTACACCAGTTTGTATGCCGAATGCTACTATACCTACATTATGTTAACATGCGGTTAAAATACACCAGTTTGTATGCCGAATGTTACTATACCTACGTTATGTTAACATGCGGTTAAAATACACCAGTTTGTATGATGAAGGTTACTATATTAACATTATGTTAACGTTCGGTTAAATACACCAGTTTGTATGCCGAATGTTACTATAACTACAATATGTTAACATTCAGTTAAATTACACCAGTTTGTATGACGAATGTTACTATACCTACAGTATGTTAGCTTGCGGTTAAATTACACCAGTTTGAATGCCGAATGTTACTATAACTACATTATGATATCATGCGGTTAAAATGCACCAGTTTGTATGCCGAATGTAACTATATTAACATTATGTTAACATTCAGTTAAATACACCCGTTTGTATGCCGAATGTTACTATAACTACATTATGTTAACATGCGGTTAAATTACACCAGTTTGTATGCCGAATGCTACTATATTAATATTATGTTAACATTCGGTTAAATACACCAGTTTGTATGCCGAAGTTACTATAACTACATTATGTTAACATTCGATTAAATTACACCAGTTTTTATGCCGAATGTTACTATAACTACATTATGTTAACATGCGGTTAAATTACACCAGTTTGTATGCCAAATATTATTATAACTACATTATGTTAACATGGGGTTAAATACATCAGTTTGTATGACGAATGTTACTATAACAACAATATGTTAACATGCGGTTAAATTAAACCAGTTTGTATGACGAATGTTACTATAACAACATTATGTTAACATGCGCTTAAATTACTCCAGTTTGTATGCCAAATTGTTACTTTACCTACATTATGTTAACATGTGGTTAAATTACACAAGTTTGTATGCCGAATGTTACTATACCTACATTATGTTAACATGCGGTTAAATTACACCAGTTTGTATGCCAAATGTTGCTATAACTACATTATGTTAACATGCGGTTAAATACACATGTTTGTATGACGAATGTTACTATAACAACATTATGTTAACATGTGGTTAATTTACACCAGTTTGTATGACGAATGTTACTATAACAACATTATGTTAACATGCGGTTAATTTCCACCAGTTTGTATGACGAATGTTACTATAACTACATTATGTTAACATGCGGTTAAATTACTCCAGTTTGTATGCCGAATGTTGCTATAACTACATTATGTTAACATGCGGTTAAATACACATGTTTGTATGACGAATGTTACTATAACAACATTATGTTAACATGCGGTTAATTTACACCAGTTTGTATGACGAATGTTACTATAACAACATTAGGTTAACATGCGGTTAATTTCCACCAGTTTGTATGACGAATGTTACTATAACTACATTATGTTAACATGCGGTTAAATTACTCCAGTTTGTATGCCGAATGTTACTATAACAACATTATGTCAACATGCGGTTAAATTACTACAGTTTGTGTGACGAATGTTACTATAACAACATTATGTTAACATGCGGTTTATTTACACCAGTTTGTATAACAAATGTTACTATAACTACATTATGTTAACATGCGGTTGAATTACTCCAGTTTGTATGCCGAATGTTACTATACCTACATTATGTCAACATGCGGTTAAATTACTGCAGTTTGTATGACGAATGTTACTATAACAACATTATGTTAACATGCTGTTTATTTACACCAGTTTGTATGACGAATGTTACTATAACTACATTATGTTAACCAGCGGTTGAATTACTCCAGTTTTTATGCCGAATGTTACTATAACTACATTATGTTAACATGCGGTTAAATTACACCAGTTTGTATGACGAATGTTACTGTACCTACATTATGTTAACATGCGGTTAAATTACACCATTTTGTATGCCGAATGTTACTATAACTACATTATGTTAACATGCGGTTAAATTACACCAGTTTGTATGCCGAATGTTACTATAACTACAGTATGTTAACATGCGGTTAAATTACACCAGTTTGTATGACGAATGTTACTATTTTAAAAAGCAATATTTATTGATGTAATATATTAAAATGGTTATAGTATTTTCAGATTTCCTTTGTAACCATTTGTAGACAACTGCATATGATGCCAGTTCCTAATTAATCCGATGTTTCAGATATATTAAGTGGGGAGCATTTACATTTACTCTAGAATAGATGCATTGGCTTCAATAAAATATATTTCAACATTACCTTGTATCACTCTGTAGACAACTGTAGCTGATGTCAGGCCTTCTACCTAATCATCTTTTTAGACTTATTAGGTGAATCTTCATTTATTTATATCTATACAATATCCACACAAAGTAAAACATAAACAAAATGTATATTAATTGTTACGCATGCATTATTTGTAGGGTCACAAGCATTTTAAATTTAAGATTTATTTTCTATAATATTGTATTTTGGTATAATTATTCCTAAAATTCTGTAATTTGGTATAATTATTTCCTATAATTTTGTAATTTGGTATAATTATTCCTATAATTCTGTAATTTGGTATAATTATTTCCTATAATTTTGTAATTTGGTATAAGCATTTCCTTAAATTTTGTAATATGGTATAATTATTTTCAAGACCTTAATATTACGTCAACATCTTAATTGTCGATTTTGTGTTACAGAAGAGTTACATAGTCGTTTTCAATGTCAAATAAATTAAAATTGTATTAACTATGGAGATATAAATAATAAATGAAAGTTGTTAGCAATATTTAACTTATGATGTTTGGTTTAAAAGCAATATTAAACGGACAGCTGCTGTTACTGTTAATTAAATGTACATTTCATTGTTATTCTTTATTATCCCTTCTTTTTACCGTGTGATGATTTCCGCGGGTAGAATTGAGAAAACAGTAAACATAGGAGAGAATAGCTTATTTCCAATACCAAATAGGCACACAGGCCCATCTGGTACATAACATATGTACACTGCGCATGACAGTTTCAGTAATGGTTTATATTACACTCAAGAGAATTGAAAACGCAACACAGAAATATATATATTAAAACGCAACACTGGAACAGGTCTGAAAACGCAACACAGGAAGATATTTAAAAACGCAGTGCATGTTGAGATATGAAAACACAATATATATATGTATTTAGCACGTGTGTATATATCCATATCCTAGGTAATTAATTTCTGTAAATGTAATTGATAGTTTACTTGAGATGTTACTGAATAATGTGGTACGTTCGGCATCGGTATCTCTTCCTTTGTTGCGTTTTCATATCTCTTCCTGTGTAGCATTTTCATATCTCTTCCTATGTTGCGTTTTCATATCTCTTCCTGTGTTGCGTTTTATTTCTCTTCCTGTGTTGCCTGTGTTGCGTTTTCATATCTCTTCCTATGTTGCGTTTTCATATCTCTTCCTGTGTTGCGTTTTCATCTCTCTTCCTTTGTTGCGTTTTCATATCTCTTCCTATGTTGCGTTTTCATATCTCTTCCTGTGTTGCGTTTCATTTATCTTCCTGTGTTGCCTGTGTTGCGTTTTCATATCTCTTCCTGTGTTGTGTTTTCATTTCTCTTCCTTTGTTGCGTTTTATTTCTCTTCCTGTGTTGCGTTTTCATATCTCTTCCTGTGTTGCATTTTCATTTCTTTTCCTGTGTTTCATGTTCATATATCTTAGGTACAACATTAGTCTCACGATATAATGCGTATGAATTATCTTTTAATTTATAAAAGCAAAATTGAAAGTGGAGAAAGTGGTACAATATCTAGTCTTGATTATCTGCGACGCTTGCTTTCCTTAAAAAATGAAGTCTTGACATTTTGTGCACAAGAAACGTTTGCATCTGGAAGTAAGTTCAGAATAGCTAAAACACGCACACCACTGCAACGGTTATGATATAATAAAATTAAAACCATGAATTCATTTAAACGGATGCCATTGCAAATCTCTTATACAATATAATTAAACTATATAAAAATAAAAATAAATATAAAAGAAAAACATCAAAGATAAAGTCTTTACCTTTGCAGAATACAGTTTTTTTTCAAGGTAAAATCCTTCAAGAAATTTATATTTCGAAAAAAACAAGCGTCGCAGATGATTAAGACTATTCAATGTCGTTGCATCCTCAATAATGTGTGTCAGTTAGTAACGAATAGAAGAATGAAATCGACAATGTATTTGGTCTGAGAGAAAAGAAATGGGTTAACCAATTTAATAATATCCGAGAATAGCTGGCGTTTCCAAGAACGGGATAAAGTATGATTTAAAGGTCGCAGAGATAAAACTGTCGTAGGAGAAATAAAAACAATATTTCAGGATTAGATACGTCTTTGGTGATATTAAGTTTACAATAGTAAAATATTGTAGTTATCGCACACAAGGAATAGAAAGTCTGAATATATATATTACGTTTGTTAAAATCTACAACAGTGCTGTATTCCTTAGTCAAAAGAATACGTTAAGAGATGTCCACCCATACAATGTGCCTCGGGGATACATCCCATTCAAATGAAAAAAAAATATTCTGTTAAAAAGGTATATATTACGCTTATTAAAATCCACAACAATGCTGTATTCCCTAATCAAAGGAATACGTTAAAAGATGTGAGCACCCATACGATGTGCTTCGTGGATACACTTTTCTACATAAAAAGACATACACCTTTGGAACTCTGAACATGTTGTCAATGGTTCTTAAAGTGATTTGTTTGTATAGATTGTCCTCTTTTAGTCAAAATTTGCAGGAAAAACATAGGACTGACCTGATTGCTTTTTCACAATTTTGTTTATAGATGACTACCCTTCATTTTTTTGTTATAATTTTGCTTATTTGTGGCAGTGTATTACAACGCATCTTTAAACTGGTATATTTTCATTCAACAGTACCGAATGTCATCTAAACTTGGTATATAAAAAGAAATAAATATGACAATTTTAAGAATTTTCAACAAAAATAATGCCCAATCGATTTACATAGTTCTCAATTCTTGAGCGCAATAATCTTATTACCGTCACTAAGAGAGGAAGATGGTAAATGATAAGTGAGACATATTACGCTGATTAAAATCCACAACAGTGTGTATTCTCTAGCAAAGGAATAAGCTTCGCATATGGGGCGTGAATTACAATATGATGTGTCTCAGGGCTGCTAGGGGGTTAGCATATATCGTATAGTATTGTACCTATAAAACTATGAGAACCAAAGAGATTTCAAAGGCCACCGTCACCACAGCAGCCCTACTCCGTCAATTATCAAGATAATCATACAGAATATTTATACAGAATAATTATAATATGTACACACTATAGAAAGAGAAACAATACACCAGGATTGGTCATCGCCTTGGAGCGGTCAGTGACGACCGGAAGGACTGGGGACTGAGTTATTTCACCATAATATGTCTAACAATAAAAGAGAAATGAATAAACGGTGTTTTACGACACGTCGACACATAGATAGGTCATTTTGTGCGCGCAAAGACAATCAAAGAAAGGTAACTGCAGCACAACAAAGTTGACAAAAATGATACATATTATCACCCTTCAAATACGTTAGATAAAATTCTCAAACAAATTTAGAGTGAATATGTAATTATACCGGTATTATAAGTATGTTATAGAGAATGTGTGAACTGGCCTATAATACTGTTTTACATGAAGTATATCAACTTTAATCTAGTGTCAGCGATTCGTGTATAGTTGTAATGAGCGTATATAGTCTTTATGTAGAAATCAGCAGTTAAACTAAACATTTATAATTCCGTACTGTATACATGTATGTAACCCAGTTGCATTAATCATGTAACCAAGCATAAGTGATTATAAAAGTACTCAAGTCTATAATATATATGGTAGTTTACACTGCCTATCGACAATCCTACAGGCACTACTAACTAAAACTGCATTTTACGAAGCGATTGTGGTAGAAAAGTATGATGATTTAAATGGAAATAATAATTCAATGTTAGAAAATGATTTATTCGTGACTAACTTTGTTCGGATAATAAATTCCAACTCTTGGGATACCTATTTTATTAATCGGGACAGAATTAACTCTTGAAACCGAAAAAGCCTGGAAAATATATTATAATCTCAAACATTGAAATTAAATTCGTTATCTGAGTATAAGAATTTTCTTGAACCCAGGTACATTTAATCTAAAGGCATGATACAAGATGATAAAAGAATGGTCAGGAAAATTAAATTATTAAAGTGTTTACAACGAAAACTAAACATTTGTTCGGAGAAATAATTTGCTTTTTATAAGATAATAAGTTTGAACCAAAACGCATGCAAACTTCTTTGAGCTCTTTTGTTTTTGTTATATTAAAAGGAATATTTAACGTGAAGTGGCAGTACGTGAACCATAAGAAGACATTGATGCGCAGAAGCTACATTATGCCAGCAAGTGATAAGCCAGCAGCGAAGTGACTTATAAAGTATAAACGTAGTGAATAGTTGTTCTTCATCGATTTTAAAGGAAACTATTGTCATTTCAATTCACAATTTTATGGACATTTTTGTAAGCAAACTGGCGGTTATCTGTTAGCTCTGTACATGTACAAGCAATATAACTCTTTTCCGTAAATACTAGTATGTGGCTCCAAATATGTATAAAAAAATATTTCCTCTTTCACAAATTTCAAATAGTTAAAAAACACCACTTTCATTTTTTTGGTAATTTACCTATTTATTACGCACCTTCATATTTTAACGCAACAGCAGTCAATGGCAACTAAATCTGACAAATCTCTTAGAAACGTTACCTGTTTAAGCATTTTGAATACAAAATATGCCCAACTAATTCACGTTCGCAATCAAATTCAAGTTACAAAATAGTATTTACAACTGATGTGATTTATAGCATGTATATACCTGAAGCGTACCTATGGTTTAAAATCATTTGGAAATAAATATTCCATTTTCAACAAAACTCTAACTGTCCCTTTAGGTGCGATAAACATTCACTGTTGATTAAGTGTTTTGTTCAGCGCCATATTTCAAAAAGGTTTAGTTTGAAATAATATTTTGAAAAATCGTTTGACGTTTGAATAACTATTGGGAAAGTGACATATATAGAAAAATTAAACCTGTAAGTCTTGCTGGAATAATCAATACAATCATCGAAATTCAAATCCCAATAAAATAATCTGAAAAAAGTCAATAAATATTTGACATATGCTATACTTGGCCTAGAAAATTAATATTCTTATTATTTGGATTTCGATTCAATATTCCAACTTGTTAGGGTTCATTTTCAAATATAATAGTTAAGCAAGTACATCTGCACAATATGATCGAAATTTGGAAATGGTAAAACAGTTCATGGGCGTCTTTAAGTATTCGGTGAAAGTGACAGGGGAAATAGTAAGTTACACAAGTACACATTTTGATGACGTTCGGTTAAACATCACATGTAAAACATGGTTTTACATCTTTGACCACCAACGCTTTATGAATAGAACAAGTACAAGGCATGTACTGATAGTGTATCTTGCTTAAAAATAATTATATTGATACTAAACCTGAATCAGCTGTTCAAGATCGCCAACTTTTATTTCACTGTTATAACATAAAACATACATAAACATAATATGTATATATACACAACCATGCCATTATATATAGAATTACAAAATACTATTTGCTAAAACGCATTTTAGCTACTACAGTGTATTCAAAATCATAACTTACATTATAACTACGATAATCTCAATATCTAAAAAAAAACACGCTCATATGTGTATTATAAAAATTAGATGCAACAATGTCCCTTAAACACAAAAATGTTGCATTTGCTTCATTACATTGTATTTTCTATATGACCACACAGTCTTACAGATTATGGTATTCAACAGAAGGCGAGTTTGCTTACATATAATTTTAGCACTTCACGTAAATTGATTGTACGTCAACCAGTGGAAGTTCAATTGAGAATGAGAAAATGGTTTGCGAAGGGATACATTCACACAAAACGGTTTCTGTCTCAATTTAGTAAAAACAAAAATGTCTAAGCGCTGCTGAATCAACTTACCAACTTGACGGAGGGCATGTTGTGAATATCAACTCACAAACTAAATCTGACAATGTTCACGAAATTCTTCAGAACCAAAACCTTAACAAGGAGACCATCCGGCTTGATGGTGAAAGGACAGATATCAGATCGGCATGCAATGTACATATGAAGCAAGCATGACCAGTTTCTCTAACTGGAAGTCGAACGAACCGTCAAATGAAACTGCGAACTTTGTAAAATTGAGGAATGTTCTCCAAGATTTTGGTGTGACAGAGCATGCACATTAAATACACGTTCATCTGTAAGTTAACATAAAATAAAGTGTATGTTGAATATATGTATGATACACAGAATTTCATTGTTGTACCATTTAAAGTACTATACCGTTAACATATCTGAACAGCAATGTGCTACGAGCGCGTTTTTGTTTCAATTGCGGTTTGTAAAATTGTTCAACTATACGTATACGTTGTAGAAATAGCAAAACCATGATATTCTGACATTTAATATCAAATTACATTAACTGACTCTACAATGGGAGGTTCCGAATAACATTCATTGAAGTATGAGGTAGCTGTCTGAGAAAGTTCTGAATAATGAAAAGTTATGTTGCTGTTTTATCATATTCATTTGCAGATACACCAATGAGAGTTAGTTTAAATATATACTTCATTTAAAGATTTAAGTTTTACATTACATCCCTTAATAATAGTTAATGTATAAAAGAAATAAAAATTGAATTTGACATTTAATATAGTGTTAATATTTTCAGATATTTTTGCCATGTTTCCAATAGTATCTCTAGTTAAACTGTAACACATGTTACATTTCTCTGTTGTTATGGCGGCTGGTGCAGTTATGTGCTATTTGTATATCTACGCATTGATTAATGACCATTTTGCCGTATAATATGCCTATAGATAAAACATAATTTGTAAAGAAGCACTATACCCCACAATCGCTAGTCTCAAATTTCGATATAAGAGAAAATATAATAAAATGTCACCTCATGAACTCTTAAAGCGAACAAAAAAATCGAATCGCATTTTAGGAGAGGAATCTATAAGCTTGTCTTTCATTCCAACCCTTCTGACAAAATATGTATTTGTAAATATGTAAAATTGTAAGATATTCGAAATAAAATATGTTTAAACCAATGTTTGATATTAAACTATTGAATTGGTTAAAACATATTTTATTTATTCAAATTTACATACATACAAATCAGTCTAAGTATCATATTAAAATATTTTTCTTTTCATTAGCTTCTACAGTTAATATAAATATGATTTTCTAAACTGTTGTATCTTTTAATCCAACAATAGCTTTCAATAATAGGCCAAATCTCCCCTGTTTTTAGTTTATGTGGTGATCACCTGTCAAATGTACATACACCGCTCTCTAGTAAGCTTCCTGAGCAGAACCAGTACTATTTTTAGAGGCCATCGTGTAGAGCACGGTATCGAACCATGAATTTTAAGCTTTATCGTGAGCGTCCAACACTTTATCCACTGCAATACTGCCCCGCTTAAATGCATTTGACAGCGGATATACAATATATTAACACGTGTGTTTTATTACACTTGTTACTTTTCTTATCGTTATTACTTATGTTTATTATATCAAAATACTTAATTTAGCATTATTAATATATTTTCAATTGTTTTAGCAATATGTATATCACAATGTATGTAATAAAAGCAGTTTAGTTCTGGGGCATAAAACAGGCTTATGAAACATTTAACTTAAATACGTAAGAACTTTACCTAATTTTGACTGGTTATTTATCTATTTTATAATCAATACCAATGAAACAATACGCAGATTTACTGGACCCAGTCTAAAATCTTAATCACCTGGCTACTTTTAATACATTTAAGTTTTTAACTTTTATTAATAAGTGAATGCTGGTAAAACAGGCACGAGGCAGCATTACATATTGTAAGTAACATCAAGTTAATTGAAAATACTTGGTTTATGCCTTTTCTACAAATTTAAGTGAGGTAAATCAAACGCTACACGGCCTGGTTGCACTGCATTTTTTATGCGAAACTAATAAACGCGTGCTGTGTGGATGACGTAATAAGACGTCCTTCCTTACTGTGACTCAATGTTGTATCTCTCCCTATGGCGCTATACGTTCCATTGACCTTTGTCAACGTCTCAATGTTTGTAAGATTCTCTTGCAATATTTCACCCAACATGAATGGGATGGAATAAAGACAAATTGAATTTAAACATGTCGATTTACTTTCATTTACTTCTGCGCTAAATAATTCCGACGCATAAACCTAGTTTAAACCTTCATATTTAGGCAAGACATTTTGTCAATTGTACGAGTAAATTTGATATTGCAAGAAGGCGGTGAAATGAACGCAACGCAATGGACCCTGGGAGAGATTGGCAGTGCTTTTACTATTTTCTTAGAATCATGGACCTTGTTCAGTATTTTTCGTAAATAGAATACTGAGATTTAACCGGTGCACGTGAAAGTCCATCATCCATCATGAACAGACTAAATTAAATCGAGTCTGTCTTTTTCTTTTACTTGGATGTTTTTATGGGTTCAGATATTAACATAATAAAGGCACTAATTAAATATTCTATTTTTTTACAAAAAATGTAATTATGTGATTTTCTATCGCATATCTTGGAGTCTAATTTCAAAGGAAGAAATCCAATTAATCAGAATGCAAATGTATTGTATTACCGTCAAAACAAACTGTACTCTATTAGGTCAAATGATGCATGACTTTTAGTTTTTGGTGAAGATCATTGTTTCATCAATATGTTATTAAGAGTTCCGTGACATGTTAGTGGTTCACATACACAAAGTACAGCAGAAGATAAACATCTATATTAACACTTCTTAGTCTGAATATAGGCTTTTAGAAATCAATGGGTAAATGTTTTTACAACCATAAATGGTCTGACAGGGAAATTAAATGGCATAGCTGTCGAAAGGGTTAAATATATGTGGTAACGGCGTTAGTCGAATGTAATTAGGCCATCTTAATTATCAAGATTTACAATCGAGTTTTTTTGTATAAATTTGCCATGAAAATCATACATATTTTGCCCCACTACAAACATGAAAAATATAATTATATATAATAGGAGACGAAGCATTCAATGATACAGGCATCACGCTATCACAAACGCTTATTAGTATTTTGACAATAGTCTACGTAACTTTATCTCATTCGTTAAAATAAACTTTTAATTAAATGTTTCCTATATATTGATCTCCTTTGTTAATATTTTCCAAAGTTAAAATACCTTTCTCTGATACATATATTCTACATCTTGAAGGTAGTGATGAATAAAACAAAATGGTCACATGATTTAATTGTAAGAACAATAATAATAAAGGGTCTTTGATCCTTTAAAATAATATAGAAATTCGATCCTTTTGTGTTTAGATACTAAATTTTGATTTAGAAAATGTCACAATGTTGGATTTGCAAATTCGACATTTAAAAGAATCAGCAATAGAAAAGTGTGGTTATGACCAAACTATACACAAGCATTTCCCAAAAACAAAATTATTAAAATTTAATCTTAGTTTAAACTTATTTATTTTGCCTCGACTTTGAAACACGTTAATACAAATCACGTTCGATAGAACCAGTACTAAGCACATGTAGATAAAGTGTCTTGCTCAAGGACACTACACATAGTCGCGGCGAAGGATCCAGCCCACGACTTTCAGATCCTGGTTCGATGCTCTACCATTGGACTACACTTTTCATCATAAATAATACATATTAAGTATGTATGTTATTAACGCTATATACGTTTACATTTAAAATAATTGTTTTTCTTTGGACAATCAATTGGTGTATATAGTTCACTTATACGGACTGAAGTAAGTATATAGTTTTAGTATGAAACTTCCTATGTTTCATGTCAAACGTCAACACCTAATCATATAAGCCAATTATTAACATTTAATCAGAAACGAGGACTAACGGATGTCTGGCATTTGATATTAACACTTTGCCAAACATGAAAGAATATAGAAATACGACTTAACTCAACCAACTGTTCTTAATTGTTTTCCTTGTAATCGAAAAAAAGGAACTACTTTTTAATTATTTCACGACAACATTAAATTGTCTTTATAAAGACAATCATTTAAAATGTGCATATTAAGTTAACGTTTAATTTTTCATATGAATTATTATTTTTCGTTTGTGGCTTATACACTATTATCTAAATCCAAAGTAATCACTGTTTCAACATTTATCAGTATTTGCGAATACAGATTTCGTTTTAAGTGTTGAATGTGCTTTGAAATCAAATTGTATGTATACAATCAAAATAAGAATGGATGGCAATGATAAAATTAGATTTTAAAACACATATAACTTGCAAAACACTGGTGGATTTCACAGACATACATTTTGATACAATTCGCATTTTTTAGTTTAATTATGATATAATCTTCATTATCCTTAGAAGTATAATTTTAAATGAACAACATTGCCTAATGTACTCCAAACCGTTGTTTTGTCTATCTATAACTAACATATATTTGTGTAAACATATCGAAATATTATCCGAGGAACATCATCAAAATAATCAAAACAAAACATATTATTGCATTTTCACTTCAAGTCAAAAACACAGACGAAGTCATAATAATTCACTCTAAGCATCATTGTAAAGTTCATCGTATTTGTTATTACTGAATTACCGTAGTCCACTAAATCCACTACAACGCCAATTTTCTTTGTGCCTGTGTGATCCAGCTGCAACAATTTCAATGCTGACTTCGGCGACATTCGACCCACAAACAAACAGCCACGCCTGTCCTCAAATACCGAAAACGCTGTATCTATATCTTGGTATTTGAACATTATAAAACTCAAATCAAATCATGTTGACGATTTTCACTTCAAGTCAAAAACACAGACAAAGTCTTGATAATTCAGTCTCAGCAAAAGTTTAGAGTTCATCGTATTTGTTATAACTGAATTTTTATAGTCCACCAAATCCACTACAACGCCTATCTTCTTTGTGCCTGTGAGATCCATTTGGAACACTTGCGAATGGTATTCCAGTGAAGATCCGCCAACAAACAAACTACCCCTCCCGTCGTCAAAAACCGAAAAAGCAATATTTATATCATAGTCTTTGAATGTGGACAGAAGGTGACCCTTTCTGTCAAACGTCATCAGTCCTTTGTAATATTCTGCCACATATAGCTTGGTACCGTCCTGACTAACATTAATTTGTTCGATTCCAGAGAATTTGTCTACACTTGTAGTTATGCTAAATGCAAAACCATATGACTTTGATTTGTTGTATACGTAAATCTTCGTGGAACCATCAGAGACATACAGCTGAGCATTGTCATAAGCCACACTGCTGCAATCATGTTTCACTTTTAAACATCGGATAACTGTCATCGAGTTACTGGCTAAGGAAACAAAGTGAATGCGTTTACTGTCGTCAGCAACAGCGGCCTCTTTCTGACTGATACAGCAGACTGATGTTGGACCGGATGTGATGTTACAGTGGTCAATCACCCGGAATGACGTGTCCAGACGTTTGACGTTTTTGTTTGTAAGATCTGTCAGTAGTATTGAGTTGTCTGGCAGCAAACATGATCCCGTTATATCGCATTCCACGGTGTCGATACTTTTCATTCTGACAATATATTCTCTCATATTATGAGCTCTGTATAATGGTTGTACGGTCGACTGCTGTGATACCATCTGCACTTTGTCTGAGCGTGGTGGCATGGCTACAATTTGTCCCAAACGTTTGATTTTACATAGGACCTCATCAACTTTGGAATCAATAACAAACTCATAAATAGAACTGTAAATAGTTTTGTCCAATTTTTCTATCAGTTGTTCACCTTCTGCAATCATTTTCTGGCACTTTTTCATATTGATAAACATCTCCGATTCGTTGTCACCTGTTGTTATAAAAGTTTGTTTCAGCTGTGCGAGTTCTGCTCTGATATTGTCACAGGTTTTTATGTCGGTTTGGATTCCCTTGCTACAATCATTATAAATCTTTTCCATATCGTCGGAGATTTCTTTCTCGAGAGCATCAAACTTCTGGTTTATCCACTTTCTGGTATCTTTCACACTTTTCAGAATGTTTTTCTTCGATTTGGCTAGTGAATCTATATTCTTCTTTCTTGCAGTTTTTATCTTTCCTAAATCAGTATTTGCATGCTCAATTTTCTGCTTCACTGTTCGTAGTTCTTTACTATGATAAATTCCTTTCGCCATGATGGGTATATAATTCATATTGTCGCATATCCTGTAAACGAAAAAAGTTCAGTTATTAACTTATATTAAAAGCACTTTCAGACAGCATACTGACGAACGGACGGACAGACGAACAGACGGACGTTCCAATTTTTGGGGTCAATGGATTTTTCAAGCAGTAATATTCACTCCTGTTTAAATACATAAACCGATTTATAGCATAGATTCATAGGACAGACAGACAGACAGACAGACAGACAGACAGACAGACAGACAGACAGACAGACAGACAGACAGACAGACAGACAGACAGACAGACAGACAGACAGACAGACAGCGGGCAGGCAGACAGGCAGGCAGGCAGGCAGGCAGGCAGGCAGGCAGAAAAACAGATTCATATTCACGGACGGACTCACAGTCAGTTGGAGAGATAAAAGACAGACATAAAGTTTCACACGTACCTGTGTTCCATTGCAACACAAACATGACAACACAGAGCGTCATGGTTACCACAGAACATCTGCAGGACCTCGCCGTCATGTCTGCCACATTTCTCTGCCAGTACAGATGCACTCTTCTTCTTTACCCATATGTTCACTTTATCTTTCCCTAAAACTGTGTGATCCTTCAGTCCTGGAAAGCTGGCATGATTTTCCAAACAGGGGTTGCAGTAGGTAACACCACAGTCTGTACAGAAGTGAAATCCTTCCACAGTTTTGTTGTTTGAAACACATCGCGAACAAATATAATCAAATATCTCCTCATGACCTCCTTCAAGGGTACGGGAAAATCCAGTCGCCATTTTTGTTAGCTTATCGACACAAAACTAGCTGTGTATTAATAAGCAATACTTTCAACTATGTCCTGTTTTAATTTCCAGTTCGTTGTATTTCATCAGCGAGGTAAGGTAAAACTGTACGCTGATTGATTTGTCTCAGGATATAACTACATCATAGCAACTCGGGGAAAATACCTCCTACCGATTAGAGTTTAACCGACGTGTCAATTATTTTATCTAATCTACAATTTACATGTGTGTACATACATATGAATAGTGTGTAGCCCTACGACAAGTTATGTTATCGGATTATCAGAGGCGAATTTCAATTGAAAGGGAGTGGACTTAAGAGGCGCAACACAAAATCTAAACGGACACACGTGGTTTTCAGTAGAAATTTAAAATCAAATATAAGAGGGTACGCCGGTTTTTTTTAAAGAGTAGATCTGCCATTGAATATGTTATCGTTGCAATTGTCTGAATTTAAAGCATGTCAAACTTATTTATAAAATTAAGGTTTCTATTTCAGTAATAGTATGTGTAATATTTTAATGGGGTTTAACGCCAACTTCAACACATTTCAGATTATATATGGATATCCAGTTTTATTGGTGTACGAAGATCTCAGAATCAAACTGAGTAGAACCACCGTCCTTCCGCAAGTAATGTAATGCCACCAATAAAACTAAATGCGTGATTTATTTTTATTTTCTGTTTTACAGGTTTACATGTAGTAAAATTGTTTCATCTTAGAAAGAATCTGAATGATGATGAGAAGGTCGTCAAGCAGTATTTAAGTGCTGTTTATTTTTAGAATGGAAATTTCATTTAAAGTTTACCATTCCGATTCAACTATCAATTTGTCACGTTTTGGTGGATTTGACATACACAACCATTCGAATTATATATATTAATGATTACCAGATACTATTTATCCATTTTAACAGTAATTTTATTTTTTAAGACATTTAAAACGTTGTTTTTTGTTTTCGTGATACCTTTCCTAAGGATTCTATACTGGACGGAACAGCTCACCCGCCATCTGACATTTTAAGTACCTGAAACATTATGTATTTTTAAAAAAAAAATCAAAGCAATTTCATTGAAAATTTGGACTTAAATAAAAAAGAAGGTTTAGTCTATGTCAAAAACCAAAATGTCTGTTAATGTCGTATACACATGTTAATACCGCTACTCAATATTTTGACAAGGATATTGTAAATACAAAAGTGGCGGGTTAGCTGTTCCGTTAAGTATGTAGAAATTCTATTTCCGAACAGAATATGCTGAATACTGCTCCATTCTTCATTTATTGATGCTGGAAATTTCCTAAGAAAAGTTTCTGTTTCACTTTGCACGCTATTATGTGGACGCGTGGTTTTCTGAAAATCCGGTGTAGTACACAACACATCAAGTAGCCCTGAGCTAAATATCTGACTTTTTAATACCATATTGTGATATCGCATCATCAAATGCTTGATATCGCGTATTCGAGTGGTTTTATACCTCGTAATGCCATGATATAACATATTAAAATTTAAAAGTGGACGCATAACACAAATTCACATTCAAACAATATGTAACCAGAGTAAAAATGGACCACAACATTAAACGGGCTGGCTAGACGGTCAGTTGCCACATAGTGACTTGGGAGGGTGTTTAATTTAACAGTAATTTGCGACCAGGAGTCATTTTCAAAGGTCAAATTATGACTGGTATCATTTTGTGACGCGAACAAATAACAGGTTCAATTTCTGGAGAATAAAACTTTTCGTTTCACCGCCCAAAACAAATGGCCTTTCTTTTATTTTTGTATTTTAAAATAAGAGTACATCTATTTTAATATGGATTTAATAAGTGATACCATGTCTGTGTTTTGTGTCCTGGCCATGTGTGCTAATGTTTCCTGTTGGTTTCGGTTTTGTTTACTTTGATTTTGGAGAGAAAAGGTCTCCAACATACACCGACAGGATTATTATGGACGGGTTATTCATCTGTTGGGTTTTACTTGTAACAGATCTGTTTTAGATATTCGCCTTTCAAATGTTCGTTTAGTTTTGAGTCGGTGATTGACATAGCGATTGGCAGTTGATAGCTACCGCGTACATGCAAACGTGTCTGACCGATACTTGCGATGTTTCTAGCCAATTATATACATGTAGGTGCTTCGCCATGCATATACCACGGACATGCAGTGTGTTATAAAATTTGGCATCTTATGAGCGGCTCATTAAATTGTTTCATACGATAACAGACCTTTTGTCCTGAAAACGTTGTGTGTTTCCTATCAAAATGAATTAAATATAGTGTTTCATTTGATAGCAGACACTATATTATCAAATTTGATAAGATTGTTATCTTGTATACAAATATTGTGATGGATTATACTCGGTTACATATTCATGTTTGTTTTACCTATTAGTGTCTGAAAAACTGTACTAGGGTTGCTAAAATTGAAGAACATTCGGCAAAATTGAAAGACACATCATAATCTGTCTTGTGTTGGTGTACCAACGAAGTGTATTAAAGACGTAATGGTTTCTGTCACACGGTGTATGTGCTTTACAACGATAGCATAATAAATAAACGTTTTCTATCTTACAGTATGATTGCTTAGAGGTGTCTTTCGTAGACTACGAAGGCATTAAACCAGATACGCTGCTACTTTTGTTTTAGAGTGCCTTCATAAGCTTTATTTCCTATTGAATAAGGCAAATAAGGCAGGAGAGAGAGAGAGAGAGAGAGAGAGAGAGAGAGAGAGAGAGAGAGAGAGAGAGAGATCTTTGACCTCTTGGTCCCAGAGGTCATCTCATTGTTATGTCACTTAACACAGTTGGTTGCACTGGCAGTGGAGGAAATCCCGGATTTAGTCGTAGCACATTCATTTACTGTTCATTATCACAGTTACATGATGTGGCACGTACTATTGTTATTCACTGCAGGCCTGCCTTCTGAAACCCTTTCTGGATTAGATCTCATACTTCTCCTTTCCTCTCCTCTGGTTTGCATAACAATTAGTTCAATATCGTACTTGTATATTAGGGTACTAATTTGCATGTGTCAACTCTTATTGGGATAAAACCTGACGAGCGACGTGTTTATTACAGCAAAGGTTAATAACTGTAACGCACTATCTGATATCGAAAGTGTAAATTTTATTTTTTTTTTTTTTAAAGCGAATTTAAGACCACACAAATATGTCTTTGAAGAGGAAACTACGAAATTTAATACCCAAGAAAAGAAATGATTTCACAATATATAATACTTAATATATATCATTTTTCAATGCACTAATGTGAAATTTATGAACATTTATTTCCAGGAAATGTGAAATAAAGACAATGTATGGCCATATGTATATTAAGATAAGCCATTCCTTCTACCAACGCTGCAATTACTTAGTTTGGAAGATTTGTGAGAAAAGTGTGCATTTTATTACAAAAGCACCAAACTTGGCACAATGATAGACAAGCAAAAAAAGCTATAGCCCACTTTCAAAAGGGCATCAAGTCAAAAAGACCACCATTTTTAAAATGGCCGACATATTTTAAAGTAATATATTTAATTGGAACAAATAAACCAATTATGACAATCATGATGCTATGTTACTTGACAAGATAAAATATTAACACATATGTACACACGCAGACCTTATTTTATTTTTATCGCAGTTATTCACCTTGAAAAAAGGTTAATCCATTAATTTTGACAATGAATACTGAGTCTGCCCAATAATACAAGAGGAAAATTGTAAGCATCTCTTGTTATTTAATGGTAAATGTATTCATTTCTATCTTTCTACATTGGTTTATCAGAAAACACCTGATCGAACAACCCTAAACCCAAAGTCTAAGGGACAACACAAACTAAAAGACACAAACCTGTCTGTTTCCTCCACTGAAATCACACGGTAGGTAGCAGTGAACAGTTATTCTTTTTTTTTCTATATTGCTAAGTAGCAGAATTCGAGGTTGTATTGCGGTTATATGACGGGCATACATGTATAGTGCTATACATTTTATATGATTTATAATTGGAAGATGATTATAAATGAAAACGCATACTTTTGCAATAACATAGATTTTATGTTAATAATATTACATATGTCGAAGGTTTTGGCTGAACAAAATAATGGATTGATCGTACTTAAACATCTCTGAACAAAATAAATGAAACAGTATTTATCCAAGGACTGTCAGTAATCAGTGATTTAAACTTCAATATGCACAGAATAATAGGTTTAATGTGAATCTCCATCATGTTCATGGAGGCACAGGTCTCACTACATAAATGAATTTTGTTCTTTGTACTATAAAACAACGATTAAGTATTTCTATGTTTAAAAAGTTCACAAATAAAATGTTTTAAAATATTTTATTTCCATAGCAGGAATGTATCCGCTCAATTAATCACAATAACTGGTGGGTTTACCAGATGCTTGAATAGTAAATACTGCAATAAGACATGACTGGTGTTAAAATATGATCTTTATTGAATTTCAAAAGATAAAACTTAGGGATGTGACCATTCGCTCTACTCATCTGCAGCAAGACATCACAGCCTCTGTGAATCATAACGAAAATATTTTGAACCAAATAACATAGGACTATTTTCTGCGCAATAATCGTGTTACCGTCACAAAAAAGGGACAAAACTGTGTAGTGAGAGACATTATATCCTTGCACGCATATATGACTATAAAAAGCATACACTTGGACCCTTCCCAATGTCCCTTTTGTGATTCATACAATGTTGTTGGAAGTTCAGACTGAATTAGTAGAGAAATACCAAATTCACATTTGGCATCTGATTTTCTGAAATTCCTGAATCCACCTCAGCCAACACAAGTTTCGGTCGATTTTGATTGTTTGCAATTTATTTTCGAAGGAGTTCATCGCACAATATTACTTAATGGGTATGTTCCGGCATTTTTTTTTTGAAATGATGATACTTGTTGCTCAAACTTGCATTTATTACTTTGCTGGAAATTCCCTTGCAAAAGTTTACATATATCAAATATAATCAGCGGTTTTTTGCACTATTTAGACACTTGTGTATTGACTGTTAGAACGTCGTGTCTAGAACGGGCAGTCTACGACGTGTGAATATCTAAATGAAAAACGTCTTGAAAAGTTTGATCTGGAATAAAATTGATACGATATTTGAATAAAGTTTCGGTCTACCTCGGAGATTTCCATAGTATTTCAAAAGATAATATTTTATTCAATTCAATTTAATGTCATTTAATCAGGCACAAACGATCAATATACATAATAAAATGAAATTGATAAATGAGTTAACAGAATGTCTGGATCAAAGATTTAATTTAAAAAAAAAAAAAAAAAAAAAAAAAATATATATATATATATATATATATATATATATATATATATAATAGCTATGAAAATCAAAGCGTGTTTTATAATTCGAGCTAAGGGCAGCGTGTATTGATTAACCGGGTCTTATCGCAGTCTTTTCAAACCGACGCTTAACTCTACGGCAAACCTGAATCAGGTATTATCGTAAGCCTCTCCACTAATACACAATTA
Source organism: Panopea generosa (assembly GCA_029582155.1). Classification (NCBI taxonomy): domain Eukaryota; kingdom Metazoa; phylum Mollusca; class Bivalvia; order Adapedonta; family Hiatellidae; genus Panopea; species Panopea generosa. The sequence continues at coordinate 2,592,736 of CM055899.1, forward strand.
ACTCTGTTGGAAGCCTGACCGATTAGCTCGTCGCTGATTGGTCAGTTACCGGGTCAGTGGAGGTCATTTGTCTTAGTCATTACTCTAGACACTTTCTGATCGCAATTGCATATACGATGAAGAAAATTTTGAGAGTTGAAATGAAATAATACAACATTATTATTTTGAAAGTACATGTTTCACAAAATAATCATTATCATAGTACATGTACCTAGAAGATACTAATAGTAAATATGCAGTGTATGTATTACAAATACCAGTCAGGTAACAACAAAATATCAATATCAATATGCATGTTACAGGCCCATGCACGTAACAGCAAAACATCAATATTATAGTACATCGTATTCCAAAGTAGATAACACAATATATCAATATCATTGTTCATGTTACCAAGGAAATAGCATTATCCTAGTCCATGTTTAAAGTTATATAATGTATAATCACAAGCCATTCAACTATATAAAATATGCCCTGGATGTAAATGAAGAGCTCTCTGGAAAGATACGGTTTAGTGTGTACACAGCCCAAGCAGGTTACACCAGATATCTGTGTAATAATGTTACTGCTACAACGCCCAAATGCCCACGTACACGATAACTATCAAAACCACAGAACAGTAAGCATTTTGAAAGCTGTTTTTAAATTGAGACCTAGGAACAGGTACTGAGAATGAACAGAGGACTTGCCTGTAAACCACTTTAACTGAGATATTGTTGTAATGCAGAAACAGGGGGTATCTTAGTGTGACCATGACAGAACCCAATTCTGTGATGTTAACCGTTATGTTTAAAGTGTCTGAAAATGACACGTACATCAGTGAGAATGCCTTGATTGTACTGTAAGTACATGTCGTCGTCATAATGTAAAACAGTTGCAGCCGTGTGAAACCTAGAACATGCAATTTACGACAAGAGCAAAAGTACTAAAAGCAAACCAAAACATTGCTTTGAAGATGGCACTGTCATACCAAAACGCTGAAACATGTGTAAGTACTTGCACTATTTTGTCCAAAATTGGTATAGTAATATGGAGCCGAAGTTCGTATGAAGGTGCTGATCTATGTGCGCCCTTTACCGTAGAGATTACCAGGAAGTCATTGGTGGGGTCAGACACATTAAGAATCTTGTGAACATAACTTATGGCGACAATATTTGAGAAGTCAGTCGCAATTGGTGTAAGTATGAGACAAAAAATGCAGAAACTGAGTCGAAACAGGTGGGCTTAATGGCTGTCCAAAAACATGTTGAGACAACTGGCCAAATAAATGCCAAGCTCTCTGCTATGTGATTGACGTAGAGGAGGTTTGTTTGAAAATATTGTTATACATAGGAAAGTCATGATCAGAGAAGGACAGAAAGTCTTCTTAGTTGACAGTGGTACACCAACTGCCAAACAGATGTCCTGGAAATGGAGCAGATCCTGAAAAGCCAGTGTGTACGAAGGTGCCAAAAAATAGGAAATGTTCTAGAATTTTAGCAATATATTTTGATTTAAATTTGTGGGTGGGTATCCACAATAAAGCAGATTTGATTGATTGATTGAATTTTTAGTATCATGTTTATGTCATCGAGGGCTAACAGACGATCAGTTAATTTAACCACTGTTTCCTGGGATTAACCAGTACTCGAGCACACCCCATCTCCGCAAGTAACTGATAACATTACCACTTGAATCAGTGGTGAGAGACGAATGATAATGAGACAAAGTGTCGTATATCTATCATCATGGAGACTGTTGCCGGGCGGGGGATTCGAACTCACGACCCCTGGATTGATAGTCAGACGCATAACCGACTGAGCTAATTGGGCCAGGCAAAAATAGGAAATCTTCTAGAATTTTAGCAATATATTTTGATTTAAATTTGTGGGTGGCTGTCCACAATAAAGCAGAAGTAACGAGTAAAAAAGTTGACAACTGGAAGAAGCTCCCATTGGTAAGCACTTATCGAAGTAAAATATCCATTTGAAATCTAAAATTACGGAATAGTCTGGGTTAATAGGGATTTTACGGAATGGCGCTGCAATATCAGTTTTGGCCATAAAAGTGTGTTTACATCTTGTACAAGATAGCTGTAATGACTTTCATCGGAATAAATATTTTAATTTCATTAAAACATAACTGTTGCAGAGGGCGTGTTTGTTACACCCAATAAGATCTTATTTCCAGACTTAAATGTTTTTGTCTTCACAGCTTGACAAGACAATTTAAAAAGCAAGCGTCGCAGGCGATCTAGACTTCTTGTCAGAGATATTATCGCACAGCATCAAGTTTCATTAACGGCGGTGCTTATCAACATCACTGATCATGACACAATAAAGGAACGTGATGGAGCAAACATTCTCGTATCATTATTTTACCTCCGGAATGTCTTGTGTTAGTTCAGTTTTTTTCTCTATTTCTCAATCAACTACTGCTGCTTTATAGTGACTTAGTTTTATATCACTTATAAATTATTTTATTGTATAAAAATTATATAGATTTATTCTTATTTTCATAGTTTAGTATATATAATATAGGATCAAAGGTTTTGTTTGAGTTTGACCTACTTAATACACTATTTTGATTGCGGTTATAGGCATATATTTTACTCTACGAGTACTGGCTAAAAACAATTTCACAAACCAAAGTAGTTTTAAGAATTATCTCAACAAGAGCGAGTATTTGATGTAATATTTAAAAATGAGAAGCGATTGGCATGCAAGATAAATATTAGATAAGTAAAAATGGTCTGGCAAATAAGATTATCCTCTTCAGACGTTTTCAAAAATGCACATGTTGTGTTTTTTCCAATTGGACCAGAAAGACGTGAAAGTATGGTTAATGCCTGTTTTATGATATCCGAAATTTATTCACCGACATTGAAAATATTTAATACCACAGTAAACGACTCTACGTAACATTTTGCTTTATTTGTTTTAAAGGGGAATGTTGGAATTTCAATTAATAGAGTGTGCAACAGAGGAGGTTACGCAACATCAACGCAAATCATGTATAAAGTAATTTACGAACGAACAATCTAAAATTGTCTCATTATTCAGTCACTCTCATTCATCGTACTAATTGGTTTCTACCTCATTTTATTTCAGCCTATGTCGTATACAATACTAACGTTTATAGTTACAGGCCTCACCAATAACCACCCCTTAATGACGGTAGCAAGATTCTTGCTGCAAAGAAATTAGAGCTGTATAAATCGGTTGGCATTAATTGTGTTGAAAATGCTTCAAATGGTAATATTTCTTTGTATATTGGGTGTAAATATGATTTAAAGATGTATATTGATACACTTGAACAAACTAGTAGACTTGTCATCAAACCGGCGAAATTGTGACAAAGAATCTAGTAAATCCCGTTTTTGTCTGCATATTTGGACTAACAGATGACTATCTATGGAAACAAGATTCTTTTAGAACAATTGGAAATGTGTTCAGTGTTCCAGAAGTTCATTTCTCTATATGCAGAACAGTAAAGAATTAAATTGGTGTGTAAGACGTTACACGTAAAAGACTGATAAAGTAAGATTCAGCTATAATAATGTCCTCCATTCAAGTAAAAGATTCTCTACATTTGATTCATTTTGTTCACTAAAGATTAACTGGTAGAATAACCACTTTATAGGAAGTTAGGGTATCTACAAAGGTCTGATACACACCGACATATTTGTATTACGCAACACTTTTGCTTATGAATTAGTTTTGGATATGTTATTTATTTAATTTAAAGTAACATCCGAAAAAGATTACCACACAACTAGTACCTGCTTTTTCCACATCAAATTTAAAAATCAATATTTACAATGTAAGTAGTACCTGCTATTTCCACCTATAACATTCAATTTAAAAATCAATATTACAATGCAACTTATACCTGATATTTCCACCTAAAACATCAAAATTTAAAAATCTATATATTACGAGGTAACCAGTACCTTATATTTTCACCTAAAACATTCAATTTAAAAATCAATATTTACATGCAACCAGTACCTGATATTTCCACCTAAAACATTCAATTTAAAATCAATATTTATAATGCAACCTATACCTGCTATTTCCACCTAAAACATTCAATTTAAAATCAATATTTACAATGCAACCTATACCTGCTATTTCCACCTAAAACATTCAATTTAAAAATCAAAATTTACATGCAACAAGTACCTGATATTTCCACCTAAAACATTCAATTTAAAATCAATATTTACATGCAACCAGTGCCTGCTATTTCCACCTAAAACATTCAATTTAAAATCAATATTTACAACGCAACTAGTAAAGTCAAACTAGTAACGAGTCGCTTGTATAAACGTTACTGCTAGTCTCAAAACATTGCTATCAAAGTAATAGTTATAGCATCAATTGCAACAAAAATGCTTGCTTTGTTATTACTTTTGTGTCAAGATAGTGATAATACAATGTATTCGAACACAATAATGTTGCTGAAATTCAAACGAACCATTTAAATTAACGGTGAGTCGGCTCTGTGTATGGGTGAGGCTCTTCACCAAGAAACTGTTATTACAGGCAATGCAACAAATCATGTATGTTCGTATGCAAGACGCTTGTATTAACGTTATTGGTACATGCTAGTCTCTAAACATTGCTACGAAAGTGATACGTATGGTATAAATTACAAACGAAATGCTTGCTTTGTGATTTTTTTTGTGTCAAGACAGGTATAGTAATATGTCTTCAAACATAATAATGTTGCCCTATGAAATGTTCCGCATACACAGCGTGTTACGAACGTTCAACAACAGCATTTATTAACATCTATTTGATTCATGAATAAGTAATATATGTATTATCTAATTATATACTGCAGTACAATATGACATATTATATAAAATCTCCGTTTAGGGTAGTTACGGACATATTATTGATATTTGAAATCATGAGAATCCGATGGCGTATTTGAGTATGAACTCAAGTTTCTTTTATAATCCTCGATACATGTGCGCCTGGATACAGACGCCATTCTAATGTTATTGCCACCGATAGTCACAGGAAAATGTTGCTACCAACAATTGCAGAAGAGATAACCTTCAGTGGGTAACGGACACTGTATAAAAGTATTATGCAATATTTATTCAATTGATGTTTATTTAAATAATTGAAATATTGGCCTATGTTTCGATAATTTGCTGATGTTTAAAATATGCTCTTTCCCGACCTTAGAATTAGCAATTACTATATTTATACGTGTTAAAGTTTAAAGAGACACACTGCAAGATATATGTATTTTGGTTAGGAATGCCTACATGGAAAATTAAAACGTTCAGTCAATACAAAATGTAAAGTGAGTCATGACATGCACACCGCCACCAAGGACAATACAAAATGAGTCAACTCATATTTTCATTGTTGTCATTTGTATTGATATCATGACATTGAGACGTAATTAATCAATTAATCCCTTAGTAATCAAGAAAATTATAGCACATTTAACTGAATAAGAATCAAGCTGACTGCCACATACAATATCAATAATACTAGTATATCACATTATATTGTAACTTGCACAATAAAATTGAACTTATCACATGTTTGAATGTATATCACGGACTTAAAATACTATATATAATTATTTAAATATTGTGTAACATGTTAAATTTAACAAATGGGTTAACATTCATAAATATTGTTATAGCTAAGCAGCACACCATGAGCAATATTGACAAGAGTGATTTAGCACATTACCTAAAAGTAAGTAAAACAATTTAAAAGGGGAATATGCGGTAAACAATTAAAGTTTAATAGGATTGATATTATATTTAAAATGCATACATGTTGGAAGCGCATTGATGTATAATTTTTTAACACTACTTATACAAAGCATATATTTACATAAAGTAAATATGAAATTAAAATACCCCAGTTTGAATGCAGACCCTTAATTTTTGTTACTATTTTGAAAAGTCTCTGGTAAATGGCTGTAAGGTATCCTATTTGAAGATCTGTCGTCATATTTGATAAAATGTTCTAAATATATTTTTAATATCATCAGTATTATTCGATTTAAAAAAATTACAATTATTATTTTTTTAAGATCTTTAATTCATATTTGCAAACCTACCGTGACACTACGAGATTTTACAATTTAAGGTATTAATAATTAGTGTATACTTATTTATTTCAGCTCGTTTGCGATGGAATCTCAGAGCATATATGAACCGCACTTGAGTCCGCTTCCTATGTATAACCAGTAATGTGTGTTGTGTTATGAGTGGCATCGGGTCGAGCTGGGGATCGAACCAGCAACCTCTGGCATGAGCGGCCAACACTCTATCCATTATAATACCGCCCCGCTAAGATATTATTTACTGAATTTATATTTCTGATATATTGGTGGAATTGGGATATTTGTTCATATATGTAAAATTAATTGATTTGATGTATGAACACGAGGATAATATATTTCAAAATTACCTTGTATCCCTTTTTGGACAACTGTAGCTGATACCAGTGCGTCTACTTGATCAGATATTTAGACTGATTAAGTGTATTATTCTTGATATTTATACACTATTTATACAACGTATTTGTTATGGACTGGACATTTTTAATTTGATATAATTATTTCCTATAATTTTGTCATTTGGTATAATTATTTCCTATGATTTTGTTATTTAGTATAACTATTTTAATAATATTTTATAAATAATACGCTAAAATCTAGCTTTGTCAATTTCATGTAATGCTAGATTTACATTGTCGTATAAATAAAAGATATATTAACTATGAAGATATAAAAGATAAATGAAAGTTGTTAGCATTACTTATAATGTTTGGTTTAAAAGTCATATTAAACGGACGGTAGCTGCTACTGTTTACTAAAAGTTCATTTCATTATTATTCTTTACTTTCCCATCATTGCATCATGTGATGATTCACACAGCCAGAATTGACGAGTAAGATTATATATACTTAACGCCTTAAAAAACGCAAATATTTGTAGAACTGAATGGTTTACCAAGATAAAACTTTGTTACCTTGTTTTTCAATTTATTTTCAGTTTAATTTCAATCAGTTCACCACTCTGAAACACAAATACAAACAGTATAAACTTAGGGTATCGTGGGTTCGATTCTCCATCACGGCTGTGTGCAGTTCACCATGAAAAAGACAATTTATCTGCATATTCTTAGTACTTGTTCTGTCCAGAAAGACTTCTAACGTGATTTGTCTAAAATGTAAGAATTTGTTTCACAATCGATGAAAAATAAATAAGTTTAAAACATAATCAATACATATAATAAGGTTAATACTCACAAAAAGCATTATCCACAAACAGATAAAGTGACGCGTATATATTCGTTAAATTAAGAAAAGTCAAAACAACGCAACTGCGATATTGAAAAATGTTTTTACTTTTCAACATCGTAGTTTCGTTGTTTCGATTTTTTTCAATATAATTGTTTCGTTGTATCGACTTTTCACCATCGTAGTTTTGACTTTTCACAATCGTAGTTTTGACTTTTCACAATCGTAGTTTTGACTTTTCACAATCGTTGATTCGACTATTCACCATAGTAGATTCGACTTTTCACCTTTGTTTTTTCGTTGTTTCGACTTTTGTTTTTACTTTAAATAATAAATATACATCACTGCCTACACTACCCATACCCCCATCGGGCCTCGGTATAACACAGAGCTACATAACAATGAAATCTTTGTTTGTTTTAATATAAATACATATGTAAAGAAACAAGTGCTACTTGATGTCACTTTACCTCCCTCTTCCCTGTCACATTGTACAGAGAGAATGTGCAAATTATAGCAGCCCCGCCATACGTCTGTCTAAAAGTCACCTGGAGATAATTTAGATACAACTGGTTTGTTTTTTGTGTTATATGCACTGAGTGTCACAGCAATTCTTGTTAATTGTTTTGTGATATATGCCGCGGTCCTGCCAGTTTGGTCATTTACTCTGATCCGAGAATTAATGTAACATGTATAGGCATAGGTATAGAAAAAAAAGTGTCATGGCGATTACCGAGTTTTAATCTTAAAGTCATTCTTCAAACCAGAACATGAATATAATAATGTTGTAACAATGCTAGATTCAAACCAATTTAATTCGGTTACAAAAATATCCGTATTTTACAAATATTAGAAATCGAATACTTTCTCTTAAATATCGATTGCAGAAAAGAACAGATATGTTTTACTCGAATAAGTTGTTCTCCGTTGCCCAATGGATTTATTCCCTATCCGGTGATCACTTATCTCATGTTACTGTAGTCGTTGGACTAAGCCCAGCTTAGTTAAAACTTTATTTATGAAAAATTGACATATATATTTTTTAAATGACAGGGGTTAAACCACCAATCAAACTGAACGCCATATGTACCATGTAATGTGTAGAAAATACAACTGAACGCCATATGTACCATGTAATGTGTAGAAAATACAACTGAACGCCATATGTACCATGTAATATGTAGAAAATACAACTGAACGCCATATGTACCATGTAATGTGTAGAAAATAAAACTGAACGCCATATGTACCATGTAATGTGTACAAAATATGTAACGATACGTTGCTTATTGCATTGTTTCTATTTATGATTCATACGGGTGTGAGCAATGTATGCAATGGAACACCATGTCAATATCTGAATGCAAACAGAGATAGTTTAAACTTATTTATTTTGCTTAGACTGTAAAGTTATTACATCTCATACAAATTACGCTCGAAGTATTCTTGGTAGATATGCACACTATTGAAACTTACTAGTGTCACAGTGTGTAAGTACTCTGTGAGGAGAGAATCGTATGTTAGTGCTCATGATAGCTCAGTTGGTAGAGCATTTACCCGGTAAGCGAAGGGTCCTTGATTCAAGTCCTGGTCTGGCTGCATATCTTTCGCGTCCTGTTTAATTGGTGCGCAACGTGGGGCTATGACTTAAATATATTCAGAGAAATATTTACACGGTTCTCTGGTATCTATGGCAATTCGGGTATGAATTCCAAATTTGTGAGGGAATATGTCACAGAGTGTTCGTAATCTACAAAGAGAGAAATGTATGTAAGCGGTCCGGTTAGCTCATTCGGTAGAGCATTCGTCCTGTTAAACTAGAGCAGAAAATAAAGTGTATTGTCAACTATGTCCGAGTTAAAACTATAACAGTGAAACGTGTTTTACCTACATGTAATGCGACAACCATTCCTGTATAAGTGTTTTCTTCTCCATACCATATTATATAAATGCCCCTTTAGAGTAACAAGTTAGGAAAGACAATGAATGTTACTCATTGAAAAGCAAGCTTACTTGCAAGTAACGTAAAGAAAGCATCTTGTGATATACTGAAGATAAGATGAAGTTAAATGTTGACCCTTTTCGGAAATGTTTGATTGCTGACTGAAAGGAAAAGTAATAGGTTGTTAACTCGCGCTTCTTGCTCTCCAAATTTCCTCTTTACAGCAACATTATACATAATCACACTTGGTGTTATTGACACGATGGTTAATTAATGATAATTTACTTTAGCTTTAAAGCGGAAACAACTCAGAGCTTATATGAATCAATTTTTCATGGGTAGAGCCGGTACAGAGCATTGTTTAAGATAGTCCATCGCGTCGAACCTGGGATGGGATCGAACTCACGACCTCTAGCGAGAGCGGCTAACTTTCTATCCACTACACTACCGCCCCGCTTTAATGGTGATTACCAGAATTTGTACAGCAGACTAACATGCAGTTTTGCATACTATTTGTTTAACAGGTTTGTATTTTTTATTTGAAACGGATATTGCTAGAAACATTTTGATATTTTTGAGTTGCATATGCTTGTATCTCTTCAGTCGTGCAACCGTATTGGCTCTAAATCGCATGCACGTGTAAATGTTTTCCCATAATATTTGATTAAATAGCAAAATTCAAAATAAGAATTTAATGGCAAGTATATTACAAAAGAAGAATGATAAATCATTAATTCATCACACTTTATTTTCAAAAGCAATTTAACTAAACTATATAATACAATGTTATACTATGTAATACAATATATTACAATACTATGTAATACAATATACTTCTATGTAATATAGTGTAATGCTATGTAATACAATGTAATACAATGTAATACAATATAATAATATGTAATACTATGTAATTAATATAATACTATGTTATATAATGTAATACAATGTAATACTATGTAATACAATGTCAAACTAGATCTTTATATCAACAGTAAAGTACTTGCGTTCAGTTACCACATTCAAATACATATTGAAATATAATAAATTTAAAACCAAACCAATTTCGACTTAAATCCTTTTAATATATCTTAAAAAACAATTAAAATAATCAGTTAACTACTTCTTAATATTTATGAATAGCAAGAGGCCAAATTGACCTAAAACGATCACCTGATTTAGCATGGCTAGTTGAACTAAGCAACCCAACTTGTTAACCCATCAGATACAAAACAAACTCAATTTTGGTTACATTAAAAACAATCTCTCAATAGTTTAAGGTCTTGTATGTTTCCTTATATAAGCCTTTATAAAAATGGCTGCCAAGTTGTTTCACGGTCGGACACACGTTATCTTTAAAAATTCAAAATAATGATGGAGCATGAACCTGGCGGCCATCTTGGATGACTGACGTATAAACAGTTCACAATAATGAAAAAACACGAGCCAATGTACATCTTGTAATATTTTGTGAAAGATTTTCTTAATTTAGCCTATGTAAAATAATCGAGACCTGTCGGACAACTTGTTTTGACGCCCGGACACAAAAACACATTTTTAGGTCAGGAACACTTAGTTAAAAAACATTTCAAAAACGAGCGGTGCGGGACGCTGTCGGTCAACTTTGATGATCGATATCATGAAAAATAAAACTGAATTCTAAAAGATCATCACCAAACGAACATCGTGACCAAGTTTTATTAAAATTGAGCCAATGGTTTCAGGAAACTATACGTTTGAAAAAAAGTTTGACGAACTCACGAACGACGGGCAAAAAGTGATCAGTATATTTCAATTGAGACTTCGGTCCATTTGATCTTACAATCAAGCACAAGTTTAAATACACTTGAATGGCGTCTCTGGTATATACAAATAATGATTTTATAACTGTTAAATAAATGGTTTATTTTACAAGGGTGACGCAAAGCCTAGAGAAATTATTCTTGCATACCTGATGAAGACATCTGTATTTTTGCCGGGACTAGATATTCCTATCATACCCTAGGGCAGAGATAAAATGCTAAATGCTAAATGATAAAATGACATTCTAACCATCTATGACATAACGTATAAAATATAGGTCGTAAATCATAATTTTACGTATTAAAATCGATCGTTCGAAATCGTGGTCAAAAGCGATCGTGGTAAAAATTTAATGGTAAATTGATAAAGATATTAGTTCAATGTGCTAGGTATGCAAGAATAAAAATGATTTATGGCTTCTTTATAGTTCGGACATTTCCGTCCCTTGGGAAAACTCAAACAGTTACCCACGAGAACGTAATTTTCTATCCGAACCTGAAACCCTTGTAAGCATATTATAGTTCTACCAATGAGTAGAGTATATCCGCCTTCTTGGAAGGTTGACTATTATTTATAGAACATGATAAATACATATACATGTATTTCGGTTTTACATATGAAATACATGTACAACAATAGAGCGATGTTTCATTATTGTCTGATGTGATTGTTATTGGTAATGTCATGTTATATAAACGAATACTCCTATTAGATTTAACATAATCGTGCCATATATTTCTCACTAAAAGATACAATAAACTATCGCGATCATGTGAAGAACCAGACACAAAGGCAACTAATTAAAGTTCCACATTAATTTCCACGTATATTCCAAAAACATATGCTCTGAGGAGAAAAGAGAAAAGTGATTGACTAAATGAAACAAATATAAAAATGCATTACAATTTATATAATGTCACACACACACACACACACACACACACACACACACACACATATATATATGTACAACAGTCACCAAGCTGCACGGACATATTACATATATACAATCAAATCAAAGTAAAATATAAACATGTACATACTTATGTCATGACATTAACTTTTATTACAGACAAAAAACATTTTAGAGATGAAATACAGTTTTTGGTACGTTCTCTATAAGATCCATGAAAAACCTGATTTTTAAATAAAGATATTACATGTGCATCTGTGACATGTACTACCTTTAAATTATGAAAATAATGTATTTAACATTGAAAGATTTTGTTAAAAAATACCACTAACAGCACTATAATTAAATACAATTATTATCAGTATTATATCCATCAATGCATTTATAAAACACACACACATACACCAACGTAAACACTTACGTGAACACGTACTGACACAAGTACGTACACACACAAGCACAAACGCTATAGATATTGGACACAGGTTACTAAACTTGAAATGTGCATAGGTATTATAATTAAACGTTATCAAAATTTAACATTATAGCCATTTACAAGTGATATTTACAATGTCACAATAACCATTTACACGTGATAATTACAATATCATCAGAACCATATACACGTGATAATTACAATATCACTATTACCATTTAGACATGATAATAACAATATCGTCATTATCATTCACACGTGATAATTACAATATCGACATAACCATCTACACGTGACAATAACACTATCGTCATATAACCATCAACACGTGATAATTACAATATCGTCATAACCATTCACACGTAATAATGACAATATCGTCATTACCATTTACACGTGATGATTACAATATCACTATAACCATCTACACGTGATAATTACAATATCGTCATAACAATTTACACGTGATAATTACAATATCGTTATAACCATTTACACGTGATAATTATAATATCACAATAGCCATTTACACGTGATAATTACAATGTCATCATAATAATTTATACGTGATAATAACATTATTGTCATAACCATTAACACGTGATAGTTACAATATCATCATAAACACTTACACATGATCATTACAATATCATCATAACCACTTACACGTGATAATTACAATATAATCATAAACACTTACACATGATCATTACAATATCATCATAACCACTTACACGTGATAATTACAATATCGTCATAACAACTTACACGTGATAATTACAATATCACCATAACCACTTACACGGGATACTAACAATATCATCATAACCACATACACATGATAATTACAATATCATCATAACAATTAACACGTGATAATTACAATATCATCATTACACAACGACTACCAGATATTATTTGTCATTATTTTGATTATTTTTATAATCGTTATAAGTTATATGTTTTTATAAATAAAAAACAAACAAAAGATGCATAAATAATAATAAGCATTTTGATGAACTATATATACTTCTCAGAGACTTATTTTGGATATTTTTATTCATAAACCCGATACTTGGCATGTTAACTTGTGTCTTTGCAAATTGTGGCCATACCGTTTCATTGCTCACATGCTATATCACTAATACAAACATTATCATTCAAGAACGTTAATTAGACAAATGTTATGTTTAAGCAATCAAGTTCATAAGAATAATGCAAGCAGTTTTAAGCAAACTTCCCAATCTTTACAGTGTGAATCATGCACCAAAGGTTAACTTCAGTAATAATGCAACGATGGTCAGTGGCCTAAATTATAAATAACGAAAATGAAATAATATATTTCACAGTACAAATTACCATTTCTTTCTTATTTGTTTCATGTCCAAATGATGTTGAAATAATCTTTAAATCAAAACTTAATTTACACTTAAACAAATCATTTATATCCAACAAATACTCATGTCACAGTGATACCACAGGTAGATGGAGAAAACGTATTCTTGGAAGATGATCGGGTCTTGTCTTGCAGTGTGAGTGAGAGGAAATACATGTTACATTGCCCTTCAAGAATAAAATCAAAGCAGTTGAGCGTGTTGTTCTTTTTTCTGATGGTTTAGTTCTAGACTTGCAAGGGCTCCTTTTATCAGATAATAATTACTGGGTTATATACTGACTGCAAATATTTATATTTTAAAAATGTAACTATTGTTTATTAAGGGAAAACATCTGGAATTTTTAAAATTGGCTAAAACATTTTTTTCCTATATATCATGCGTATATATATCCTTTGGCGAAAAGGATATCCATTTAAACATTCCAAAATAATATATTGAAAAGGGCTTTCCCTATTTGGGCTAGGCGCCTAGGTTAGACTAAAATAGATTTCTCGTTTAAAATTGCATATTTTGTAACTTATTAAAAGAGTCACGCAATTTCATTTCGATTTGATCTGTCATACAGGTTTACACGTAGTAAAACTTGTTTCATCTTATAAAGAGTCAGAATAACGATGCGAAGGTCGTCAAACGGTATTTAAGTGATGTTTATTTTTAGAATGGTAATTTCTTTTAAAGTTTACCACTCCAAGTTAGGTATTAATTTTGTCACGTTTTTGGTGGATTTGATATACTAAACTATTTGGATATTTTTATCCATTTCAATTATTATTTTTAAGATATTCAAAGCGTGTTATCCTGATAAACTACCTTTAAAGAAACAATAAATCAATGTTCAACAGCATACGGACGATTTTAAGGATGCTACCATCACAAGCGCAAACCCTCAATCAATAAACAGAAATCTAAGACAGTACAAACATAAAAGATGAAGACAATAGTCTCACAGCAAGAAACGGTAGCGGTAAAACAACTTCCTCTGGGAATATTAACGCTTGTTCAAGGAGCATTAGATGTTTTTTCATCAATAAAATCTTCATTTTGTACCCGCCGAGTATTGAAGGATATAACAATGGACAGATGGATGAAATTGTCAGTATTTTATTTTCTGTCAAATCATTTTATAAAACATGGTGTAAACTTTCAATTGCCTCCTCTTTCGTGATGCGGGACCATGACTCCGGTATTGTGTCAATCTTATAACCGTAATATTGTGCAAGATCAGCCTTATATTTTGCCATCAACCACATCCATACCTTGCAAGTGTCGTTCATATCAGAAGTAGGCTCGATATCCCAGGTTTTGAGGAATTGTCGATAATCTTTAAATTGATGACGGCCTTCTGAACAATCTTCTTTTTCGACTACATTGCACATGAATTGAAATGCGTCACAAGTATGTGTCAAGTCCGATTGAATTTTAAAATTACATGTTGTCAGTATCACTGTATGGTCAGAAATTAAAAAGGCACCATCTAACCCAGATGGTCGGTGGTGAACACAGGTGTGGTTAGTTGTTGTTATATGATCAGAATGTTTCGAACATGGTTCACCACAATATGCGCATTTGTCTTTACAACCCCACATCCGTTCAAAAACAGATGCTAATGAATTTCTATTTGTCCATTGTATCGTATCCATTGTTCTCTTTACAAATTCTTTTTTCAGTGATGTTTCGGCAATAATCATTTCACTTTTCAAATTATTTTGAAAATTATCAAAGTCAACATGTAAACTTTTGATATCTCTAAATTGTTCCATTTCAATAGAACATATTGTAAGGGATTCAGAGAAAATATGTACCCATTCATTGATTGTACTGAACTTTGTACAACATTTGCTTGCTGTTGCTATTGCAGAACGTATGTCGGATAGAAGAGCATATATTTCACTAGTCGCAAAATCGCCATACTTGCTTGTATCGCCACTAAATAAGAGTTGCTGGCATCTTTGCATAATAAATGTGTTTGCGTATGTTTCAGGCGATTTGATGTAGGTTATAAATTCCTTAAATGTGCCATTATCAACAAGATGGCATAATATATCGATGATCAAATGGAATTTCAAACAAGGTAGATTAGACATAAGGTACTGTTCTACTTTTATTGTTAACCTTTCTTCAACATTTTCCATAACAAATGATTCTATCTCATTCCGGAATAAATTTGCTGTTATGGCTTCTGACTTTCTTGCATCTAAATAAACTTCAAAGCGACCACGAACGTTTTTCTTATATCTTTCCATCTGTGCATTTGTTCCATAAAAAGTATTATGTTGTTCAAATTTGCTCCAAGCGTGACAGCTGATATATACACACATTTTTGCTTTATAGGAAATGTTCAATGACCAACTTGTATTGCATGAAGTGGACTTTTCTATCGTCTCAATTCTTTCTATTAAGTCGTGGAAAAATTGGTTAACTTGCATAACACCAATTTCAGTGTCTTTATCTTGTATTAGCTGATTTATTTGTAAATCTGTTTCCTGAAATATATTTTCAGTAATACTTTTAAGATAATCAAGTCCATGTTTCTTATGTTTCTGAAATATGTATAACATACTCTGATATGCAATGTCATCCTTTATTATATCGGTCTTATCGAAAGTTTGAGATAACTTACGTAGACATAATCCGTTTTCTAGATTGTTGTAGTTCTCCAATATCGATGATAGAGCCAATGAGTTTGTATGAAATGTTGACGTGAGCTTTTCAACAAATATGTTCTTCATTGGTTTATAGGTCGTGACATTTGTATTTTTTGTAACATGGACAAACCTTTCCCAAATACGTTCGAATTGACTATCTATTTCAGATGACGTTAATTCTTTTCCTTTCAAATTTGCTGCTAAGCTGATTGATTCCTGATGTAGTTGTTCTTTATGCTTTTTAAGTGACAATGTTAATACTATTTGAACATTTCGCCGGCTTGCAAACTGTTTTAGTTCTTTCTCCATTGTCGTTTGAAGTTTGTTATATAATATGTCCAAACCAAATATTTTATCCGAAATCCATTTACATATGACGTCACGATAATCACAGGTTTTAGAAAATAATTCGAGTTGTTGTTTGGATGCTTTAGTCCTTTCAACTAAACTAATACGAAGACTATCAAATTCAGTGACTAAGGTTGTGTGAGTTTCGTTCTCCGTTTGACATTTGCTAAAGTTATTCTTTGAATTCAGTGTTTTTTCTCGAACAAAGCATTCAAGTTGCCATGCCAATGTTTTGTATTCTGTTTCAAGCAGCAAGTATGCCTTAATCTCTAAACTGTTTTTGAAACTAAAAACGGAATCTTCAGATAGTATTCCTTCCCATAAATCTTTTGAATGAATTAATATGTCCTCCACACTTTTATAAAACTTGTACTTTTCTTCACAAGCCGCTTTCAGTATGAAGTGTTTGAGTTCTCTGACTTTTGTACTGTATCCCACATTAATTGCTGCCATCGGCGGATCACCTTTCCACAGATCAGGAAAGTACCAAACATGTGCGGAGCCATCAAACTTTATCACTTGATTAAATGATGTAATATCGTGTATATTTTCCGCTATTGCTGCATCTTTTGTCATTTTATCTAAATGTTCAAGAAGATTTTGTACGGCATATTTCATTTTCTCCTTGGCGTTTATTGCTGGGACATTTTGATGTGTAAAAATACATGTTTTTGTAAGATCGAGCCTTTTGTTTGCTGCTTTAAGTCTAAGAAAAGCATGTACAGTTATGTCAAGAACATCGTTAATTTCACTTGTGTTTTCGCCTTTAATATTAAGCAATGTTATATCCCCAATACCAATAATAAACGTAGCTAATTCATTGTCATTTCGTTTCATTTGGTCAAGCAAATCTGGTGCTCTCAAACCTTCCGAGTCTATAACCATTATATGGCTAAAGGGTAAATCTGGTGACATTTTCATTGGGATTAATTGCATGTAAACTCCTCGCGTACACCTTCCAGCACTTACAGAAAAATGTAAACCAAACATTGTATTAAGTAATGTTGATTTACCCGAGCTTTGTATACCCAGGACAGACATAGTCATTATTTTTTGGCAACCAGCTTTTACATTCACTACTTTTAATACGTCCTCTACCCAGTCGAATGGAATATCGACGGCATCTCCATCTAAAAGTTCGAATGGTAGGCCATAACCTATTAAAGTTGCCATAGCATTTGCTGTTTCACTTATTTTCAAATGAGAACGTTTTGCTGATTTTTCTGCTTCATATATTTGACCCATTTCTCTAAAGAGATGTTCTACGCCAAAGGTCGCATCAGCAAGTTCTGTTTCTAAGAGTTTGACATTCCTTAAACACTCGTCCGCGTTACTATCAGTTTCATCTTTCAATCTTTTTAATTTCTCCCAGGCATCTGTGTGTTTCTTTCGTATATCCGGTAGTACAGCTCTAGACTTTGCGTCAAGATATAACTTAATCCATTCGATGAAGTATAACACTTTGTACCTATCATCTATGATGGAAAGAATAGTTTCCATAAATAATGTCATAGTATCAGAAACGGTTTCAATTTGGGACTTTCGTTTATCATCCATTTCTTTCTTGATACCTTCAGCAACATCTGGATAGTTGATAGAACGGTGTAACCTTTTTTTCAAGTTGCTCCATTCCCTCCAATATTTGTACTGAAGAGGAGTATTAAGAGCTTTCCACCTTTTCTGTGGACCTTTACTTTCAATTTTGCACAATAAACGTTCAGCCAAATACTTTCCCTCTCTACAATCAAAACATTCTTCATCCGATTTAATATCAAATGTTGAATGTAGCTCAAAACACTTACTGAGACTTGTGCTTTGAACTCCTTTCAAAAAATTGTTTAAGTGATTGTGGATTGTCATTTGCATGTCTGACGCATTCCGTTCGTGTTTTTTGTTACATGTATATTCAACACAAATGCTTTTATTGTTATCGGTATGCTGCTTCTTAAGTCGACGAACTTGTTTCTTTACTGTACTTAAATCTTTACATTTAGAATTATCAATGATAATAACAGCGTATTTTATAGACGCAATACTTTTCGATACATCTTCAAATTGAGCTAACAGTGTTTGTGTATCAGTTACAATAACAAGCACCGATGCAATACCTTTCAAAAAGTTAGCATGACCTTGGGTAAAAGATAATAAATTTCCCCTAACATTAACAAATGTTAAGACTTCTCGAAACAAACTGAACGTGTTACCGGAGGGCAAATACCAAGAAACCTCTACGTATACATCAGTCAAACAACGTTTTGACATACCAAAGGGACAACCCTTATTATAAAATGTATTTGGATTATCGTCAGAAAGTAAATCATTTTGTAATTTTGATTTTGAATACATGGGTCTACCTATTCTGGAGAACACTATGAGTTTAGTTGGTTGTTCAAGAATGGTATTTTCTGTTGTGTTACTTTGTGAATCCATTATCTCTATGACAATAGGTCGGAGTGGCCAAACTGACAAAGTCACATTATCAACACTATTTGGGTCAGCGTACATCAAAGGAACCGCTAATCTACACATGAACATCTTTTTGTATAAATACTGTTTAAGCATAGCATCACAACAATGAAATACAACAATAAACACATCAAGAGGACAAAGGTCATCATCATCATCATCATCAACAACGTCATCATCATCATCTGTACCGTTGTCTGATGCATCGTCATCTTTACGATCGTCATGAGTCCTAGATATTTCTGCAACGATTTCAACAACTGTTTTGTCTCTTGCATGTTTGTTTGATGTAACAATCCTTTGGAGAACTAACCATGGCAAATCTTCTATGGTTTTCTTTGTTGAATTATCAAGCATATCAATAGATGTCACATATTGGAGAGTTATTTTACCTGGAAACCAGTCCAATAGATGTAATTTGTCTAACAGCGAGACGAATGCGTCATTACTTGGTATATTTACTATAACAAAAAAACAAAATTAGCAAGTTATATATTAAGTTTAATCATCTTAATTTACCGAAAATAAATTGATTTGGTCACTCGAAAATGATAAGAGTTTGATTTCAATTGATTATTTGGAAAACCCGTCTGGTATAAGTTATTTATTATGCGCTGTTTACAGTGAAATAAGACTTTTTTTTTTTTTTTTTTTTTTTTAAATTAATTGATACTTTTTTGTTTTAACATATTTTTTATATATCTTTGTCGAATTAACATTACACGTCAGTTAGATATTAATGTTCTTCATACATTCAGACTGTTCATGTTATTTAAATTTTAATTTGATGAAACTAGAAATTGAATTTTGGGGAAAACCTTTGTCTTTTTCTCATACAATTGTGTGAATAATCTTAATTATTATTGTTAATGTTAAAAACTAGAGGCTTTTAGGACTGTTGATAGAGCTGAAAAAGAGAGAAAAGTCACATATTCACGTATTCTATCGTTTGCAGCATGTGGTTGTTAGTTCAGACTCCAGTTTATCTAAACTTTTAAACTTGATATTTCCCTCAACTAAATGTTTTAATATGCTATAAGTGTAAATATATTGTTTATTTTTCATGTTATCCTTTACCATTGAATCCACATTTGTTTAAACGTCAAACCTGTGTGGATAATTAATGTGTAACACATTAAAGATATCATTTAAAGAATTTTAAACTTTTGAATTGAGGAAAATATCAGCTTGGGATGTTTAGTGAAATTGACGCCTGCAAATGAGGCACGAGTAAGATTTCGGAGATTTGAAAGGGTCATAACTCGGCCAAAATCAATGATCCGGAAAGCAAAAAGAGAAGCAAAACTAGGCTGCAGACATGTCCTTCTCTGTAAGTTCCTGTGAATTCCAACGGAAGACAAGAAGCGTGGAAAAGATTATTCAATCCAACATTGAAAAGGGCTCAGCCAAAAATCACTGAACCGAAACGCAAAATAGATATGCTCATCTAGAATTTTTACTGATTCGTCTCAACAACTTTCATGGAATTGTGAATGTTGGTTCAAGGAGAGAAGCATGGGCAAGATTTGTATTTCCGTAACTACAAAGGGACTAAAATCACTCAAATGAAATTGCGCAATTGATCTCAAACTGATCCTTCCTGCTTAATTTCGTTTAAATCTGACCAAGATGTCGAAGGAGTCCTCCTCTCTGAAGAAGAGTTTTGTGACAGACGGACAGACGGACGGACAGCCGACAAGCACAAAAAGAATGTCTCCCATTGGAGAAATGAATATATTTCTTAACTGGTAGATTTAATATTCACTATCCAGATTTTTAAGCAAAAAAATACAAATAACTACTAGTCGACAAACAAATAAGTACTAGTCGATATCAAAACAAGTACAAGCTGTTGATATCCAATTAATAACTAGCCGACAGCCAAATAAGTTCTAAACGACATCCAAAAAAATACTTGTCGACATCCAAATAATTACTGGTCGACATCCAAATAATTACTGGTCGACATCCAAATAATTACTACTTGACATCTAAATAAATACTAGCCGACATCCAAATAAGTTCTACTTGACATCCAAATAATTACTAGTCGACATCCAAATAAGTACTTGTCGACATT